>CM060976.1:39280000-39880000 GCA_030765065.1 Deroplatys truncata
ACATTGAAAATATGGTATAAAAGTTATTTGCAATCATATTTTGAAGTAGTCTTTAGGTCTTCTTTCTTGATGTTGACATTACAGAACCAAGGTTTATTGTTATCTAAATTCTTAGTAGAATCGAAATTATGAAGATATTTGTGACACCATGTATTAAGGATAAGGATTTTTGCATCCTCTAAAGGAAGATCTGATGAATTAAAACCTTTATTTCTTGCTGTTTTTGCTAAAGAGTCTGCTTTTTCATTACCAATGGCCTGGAACCCATATCAATTTAATTATTATTTTATGAAGTTTAACTTGATAAATTAAACATTTAATTCTCGCTTCCAGAAGATTTATATACATCTTTAGAGTGAAATTTTGGAGTTCCAGAAGAGAAGATTTACTATTTGTAAATATAATGTTTACACACACACACACACACACACACACACACACACATTTAACACATACTCAAAAGAATGTGTTGTATTAGTACAGAGTAGCCAACTCAATCACCCGTCAGTGCATGTTGCTGTTTATCGATATGTGCATTAATAGTTAAACAGCGTGACTTCCATTATGACAGTGAATGGGCTTTTAAATTATTAAATTCCTATATTTGAAATAGATAGCTTCTGATTTTGTGTGCATAAACCAAAATTAGATTCCCTATATTAGTAATAAAACTCCTAGACTGGCAATACCTAACGTATCGGGAGCCACTTCATCTGTCCTCGACTCATCGGCTATCTCTTCGCTGGAAAGAGAAGACTTGAGGGGTTTGCTGTAGTGACTTCCCTGTTCACGTCTCGTCCCGCAAATATGCGAATTATACCATGTTGATCAGTCAGGGAGCCTGAGAAGACAGCAATCGAGAGTAGGTCGCCCAGGTTTACCAGGGCGGAATGTAAAATCGCCATAGTACCTAGGAGCTATTGCGGGTTTACCTGTGCGATAAAATAGGTTTAAGACAGTTAACAATGCATTGCGACCGGAACCGAATTTTATCGCAAGGAGCGAATTTTATGCCGTAACATAGCCTTCTTTATAACCAGCCGTGAAATAAGCAAGCTGGCAATCCAGCACCTAGCCCGACTACAGTATTAATCTGTGCACGCAAGTGTATTCAACATATTGTTTAAGCGTGCATTTTAACGTCTAGTTGAATGGCTGATGAAATTTCATGATATATTACAATTGAATATGTTTGCTGCATATTTATTACTCTTACAATATAGCAGGTTAGAATACAACAGCAATATGATAAGGTAAGTGTTTAATTTATACATTAATGATAAATAATATGTAAATGTTGTTTTCGCATATCCAAGCTAAAATTCAACCTTTGGCGTTGTTTCGTTTTCAGGACAGTCGTGAACTTGAGCTATGGATTTCATTTGAAGAATCTTATCTACTACTTGAGTCGAGTGAAATCGTAAGTTTATTGCATATTGTCAGATAAGTCTGAAAGGAACGTGTATTTATAAACTTGAAATTTAATAAAACCTAAACTTAAATGTTATTCACTTTCTGTTACTGGTAGACCTTGATTTGTTTGAATATAATACTTTAGCCATTATTATGAAATGTTTTTAAAAGAGGGAAGGACATTTTAGATATAGCTAAACAGGTAATGTGTATGTATCTACATGCGAATATTTTATTTCAGATGCCGCGGCGTTGCTGTATGCCTGGTAGAAGTTTAAACACTGAGGGACCAGGAGTACTTTTTCATTTCTAAAGGAGAGCGTCTTCGAAGTGCATGGCTGCGAGCTATCCCTAGGAAAGATTGGTCCCCAGTGTGCACTCGAAGATTACGTGGATTCATCTAGTAATAAATATTCCGGCAGTTATCTTTTCCAAAACTAATTGGAGGTGCAGTTCCACATAGTTTTTAAAAGCCTTCCAGGATATTTATCGTCTCAAATTAGTAATTAGTAGTAGTAGTAGTAGTAGTAGTAGTAGTAGTAGTAGTAGTAGTAGTAGTAGTAGTAGTAGTAGCAGAACAGTACCTGCTGTACGACGTGAGAAGGTAATGCAAAGACGTGAAGACGATATTAACGAAATATTGTCTTTTGATATTACTCCAACCTTTGATAGTTTTATTAGTTGTGTATCAGAGAAATTAAATCTAGAAAAGTGGACAGTAAAAGTTTGACTAGTAATGGGTGTGTGTATTTTTACCTACTTAATACTGATTATGAAGCTGATTATAAGTAGAGAACTGCTTTTTGTAAACAGCATTGTGGTACATAAAAACTTAGTAGTTCGTATGAATACAAATGGTTATGAATTGTCATCCAATGATTTTAAGTCGATCTTAGCAGTGGATATGAAATTTAGTCTGTGGTCTCAGTTAGAAAATTTACTATCCAGGTACGTGTTTTATCTGTTCATACACATGAAAGTAATTTTAAATATTGTTTAAGTAAAGCATGCAATCACTTAAAATTGGCTAATATGGATGTAGATGACGAAGTAGAAATTTATTTTAAGTCTCTTATTCTTTTATCTTCTCGAAGGCAGTATTCTACCTATACAACTAGAATTTTCCTTCGTTATATAGTCATTCTTCAGTTGCATACAATGCATTAAGGGATTATTTTGTGTCACTAACTAAAATTCGTTTACAGCAATTGTCGGCGGGCATGAAGATTTCTTCAACCAATGATGAAATCTATGGTAATTATGCGAGTACTTTATTTAAAAATCTGAATAAAAGAGAACGTATTGTTTGGATACTTATTGAGGAAATACACACCAAAAGTCGCTTAGATTATGGAAATCAGACCATTACAGATGATGCTGAAAATAACACAAAAGAGTTAACAGAACCTGTCCAGGCTTTAATGCTGAGTTTTGTCTTTGGCAGTGATGCCGTAACTATTGATGGGAAAACATAAATAACTAAATAAAGAAATGATGGTACGATTAATAAACAATCGCAATGAAGAATTTCCGTATATTAAATCAATGTATAATATAATAAGCTTTAATTGAAATATTTGTCCGGAAAGAAGAAGGTAATTAGCACGTCTTGTTAAGAAAACAATACGTAGTCACGTAGAGAATACACTGGGTAATGTGAATAAAAGTTTGAGTTAATTCCGGAGTTGTGCATGTGAGTTAACGCAGTGGTATACATCAGCTTGCATTTGGTGAGAACAAAACTTCTTGCTGAGTTGAATGTAATGACTCCGTCACACAGTGATCCAGAATGCGAATCTAGGAGGACAACATTAATAAAAGCGTAACTAGCAAGCATATCTGATTGAAATTTTCCACAGATATGTAAAATGGCCTTTTGTGTAAACAACCAAAATTATATAAACATATACCGAAAATTAATGGTTTTCTCGTGTCACTACAGGCTTAATACTACACGACTAATAAATGCAGTAAAATATAAAATTTTTGTTGCCTGTTTTATTGTTAAAAATAGTAACTCAAATACAAAACACCTTTTAGGCCTATCTTCAATTGGCGGGGTCTTCTGCATCTGAAATGGTTTTCCAATCTGAAATATTCTCTTCTAATTCACTATTAGTTAAGTCCATTAACAAGTCCTTCACTTCTTGCGGCTAATTTCGCGACTTTTTAAGTGGCAACCTTCTTTTACTGCTGATTACGGGATCTGATGTGATGATTAGTATGTGTAACAGATCTTCTATTGTTTGTCGTTTGGAAAATGCTCTTGCATGCATATATCTCCTACAGTCTTTATTGCCTGTCTCTTGAGCCTCCACCGATAATACAATTGGCCTATAGGCACAAAGGCTGATTTTATTATGAGCCCACCATAAATTAAGATTTTGTGTACACTAAATGGTATGTAATATTAGCCATACAGTTGTATATAGATCTGTGCAGTTTCAAGAGCATAATTCTCGAAAGCTTCTACATTAATTTTTAAATTACAGGAAATGGCATGTAGAATGATTGAGAATCGTTTGATTAGGTTCTCATTAATGCCAGTTGTAGAAGACGCTAGAGAAGGATTAGCAAAAAATCTACGTGCAGTGTTCCCATCATTTGTAGTGTCACTACCTGGTTTTGGAATATCCACCAGCAAGCCCATTTCCTTCCGATATCTTTGTTGGATTATTTTTTTTTGTCAAATCTCTGTCTGTCAGATTTATTTATTTGCCAAGTCCTTATTTCTAATCTGTATGCAATATGTAGGAAACACTTAAAACATCGAATCGATGAATGCAGGCTAGACATTCCAAAACGTAATGCGGAAGTATCACAGGATTTCTCTTGGAATGAGACTCAAATATCATTAAATTTTTATGGTCCTGATCTCTCAATGAGCTGCACACTTTCCCATCAACCATTGTCATAAAAAGGTTGTGTTGTATTTCCAACCCTTGGTTTTCTATCTCAATCTTGTAGGTGAGTCCCTTGATTTGATTTTCAATGAATTGGACTTCATGATGTATTAAACCTTTAGTTTCATCCATGAATAGGATCTTGATTGGCAAAAAAATCTGGCAGATGATAGTCTTGGGTTTTGCCATACTGTTAATTCACTGGCTTCACTATCAAGAACATTTTTCCTAGTTGTAATTTGTAGTGGAGCTATTGAAACTAAAAGATGACTGGAATCATCCTAATATGTGGTACCTTCTTCATTAAATTTTGTTGTAGGTGCTATAACCTGAAGAACCCTCACTTCCTCATTAAAAAGTTGTTGATAAAAAGTAGAAGTATCTAAAAAAATATTCATTTGCTTCAGATCATCATGATGAACGTACAAAATGCGTTTCACTGTGTGATCCAGAATAGCCTGTAGTTTCACTTCTGCAGATATTTCAGAAATTTCATACGTTTCAGGATAACAGTTTTTTGTTTCAAGAAGATTAATGTATGAAGGGTGGTTATCAGCATTCTGATTTTTCGCGACACTTGTTATAGACACATATTGTTTCTTAGTTAATTTATTGTTGAGATAAAGTGCCAAAGCCTCTTCTGAAGTAAGCATAATTGCCTTTTCGATTTTGGAGTGCTATGCTTTCTTAATTATTGTGGCCGTTTTAGGTGAGAAATCTAGTGCTTGTTTCATTATTCTTGCAGCATCTCTCCTCCCTGACGATTTAAACTCACTTGAGTAGCGACTGAGAATTCTTCAGAGCTGAAGGCTGCCACTAAATAATCCACCCTCCTTTTTTACTATTGCTTTTATGAAATAGTTTTAGGCGACCTATGTTAGACCCAGAAGATTGACTAGAGCTGTTAGTCATGACACTTGTCACAATATCTGAGTACGTTACAAATCCTTCTAACCAAATAGTGTTTTCTGACTAAACTTTTCTCTGTAATCTATGTTTTAGCTGCCATTTTGTATTTAGTTGAGAACAAAAAATTTGAACAGTTTGCTTAACACTACCTAATATATCAAAATTTCTCTCTTTCAAGTTATATAAATGAAATATATATTCATAAACATATTCATTCCTCTTCTTTCCATCACTTATAGTTTGCCACATCTCAAATGGTTGTTTCCGAGTCACACCTCTCTATCACTGAGAAATATAAGACGAAAGTTTCAGGAGGTAGCAGCTGATTTTTATTAATGCAACTTTCAAACGCCTAATTTACATTTGGAACAAAAAAGTTCATCTTAAGCGTGCTTTAGAAATTTTGTAGAGCTATTCAAATTCGTTTTAAAAGTATTTGTTCGTTGTTTTATATTTATCGTTTTTATTAAATTATGGCTTATATAAATTATTTAAAAAAAATAACGATTACATACCTTATGAGAGGTTTCCCTTTCACAAAAATGAAGCACAAGGTAATTTACTCACAACACACACCTCACAATAAATATTTGAAAACGCATCTGTTACGGCGCCTGACTGCTGAGAAGCAATAGAGCTAAAGGTTTTAATGTAATGAGCTAAAGGTTTACACAGCTGATAAGATAACACACGCTTGATTATAAATTTTATCTTTGCTCCCTTTGAAGTTTCGAGGTGTTGAGAAGTGAAAAATTTAAATTTCGGATGTTTTCTCTAAAGATGAAAAAATTACTTTTGTCCTCCTAGATTTGTATCCTGGACTACCGTGCGTCGCAGGCAGCAGCAGTGCCATCTATGCGGCAACATTGGGAAGCGTACTCTTCTTCTATACGCTATGGTTTAAGCATAAAAAGGAACCATAACTTGGCATATTGACGTGCGGGTATACATATACGTGTGGGTATATTTTTCGGTGTTGAAATATTCGACATTAGCAAGTGTGTTTTCAAAAGTGCGTGCTTTTGTGGATTGCGCAGTGTTAATTTAGAGTGAAGTAAGAAGTCGTTATGAAATGCTATGAAAAATAGAATCCATCCCCAAAAGTGAATTTTCAGGGTGAACTTCAACACTTGCGTTGGAAAAATGATTTCTTACTTTTCGTACAGGTATTACTTAGGTTTAGTTTTTTTATATAAGCGTTGGTTACTGATTCACGGGAGGTTAGGCTAGGTTTAGTTTATTTTTTATGTAAGCGTTGGTTTCGGATTCAAGGAATGTTAGTTAGATTTACTTTTTGTATGTAAGCGTTGGTTTCTGATTCAAGGGAGGTTAGGTTAGTTTTAGTTTTTTATATAAGCGTTGGCTTCTGATTCAAGGGAAGTTAGGTTAGGTTTAGTTTTTTATATAATCGTTGTTTTATGATTCACGGGAGGTTAGGTTAGATTTAGTGTTTTTTATATAAGCGTTTCTGATTCACGGGAGGTTAGGTTAGATTTAGTTTTTTTATATAAGCGTTGGTTTCTGATTCACGGGAGGTTAGGTTAGGTTTAGTTTCTGAATGGCAGTGTACGAAAAGCGCAATAAATGTTGGACCATCCATGGTGGTCATTTGAGGGTTCGTTACATTTCGTAATTGAGAACCAGCATTTTTGTTTTCTTTCTTTATCCCTAATCGCAGCTGTTTATGAACCATTTTCTAAATATTACGTGGTTTTTTCCTGGTGTAGACAATTAAACATTGATGAAAGGTAGGAACATAGAGTATCGCCACCTACCCTAGAGTAATAAATGTCCAAAATAATGCCCTTCTATCTGAATGTATTTTCCAACTCCGTGAATGAACGATTGATGTGTCCGTGAAAGCATTCCGTTTCAATACTGGCACAAGCACTTCGTATGCACGTTTTGATATTGTCCAGAGTCATTGGTGTTTCACAAAACACTTTTTCCTTAAATTAACCCCATTAGAAAAAGTGGTGATATAAGTTCAGAAGATAGAGCTGGCCAATTAATAGGACCTGCGCGTCCTATCCAACGATCATGTAATTGTTATTTAAAACATCCCTAGCAGTATGCGCATAGTGTGCAGGGCATCCGTCATGCTGGTACCACATTTGCGACCTGGTGTGTAATGGCACATCTTCTAACAATAACGGCAACTCATCCGTTAAAAAGTTTCTGTACTTTGCACCTGTTAAGGTGCCATCAATGAAATACGGTTGAATTACCTTGTCATTCAAAATTCTACACCACACATTAACAGACCAGCGTCTCTTATGTTCCACTTCTTGTAACCAATGTGGATTTTCCACAGCCCAATAGTGCATATTGTGTCGATTTATTTCACCTTGATTTGCGAAAGTAAACTCGTCACTAAACAATACGAACTGAAAAAAGTTATTATTAATCCGCAGTCTGTCTTGTGCCCACCTACAGAACGTTAGTCTATTCAGAAAATTGTTATCATGTAGTAGTTGATGTAATCACACATGGTACGGATGGAATTTATGCCGTTTCAATATTCTGAAAACACTGCTTTTCCACATTCCCGCATTGGTTGCTAATTCGCGAGAATGGACATGGGGGTTGTAATTCACTGCAGCTAGCACCGCAGTTTCCCTGTCTTCGTCCGTAGCCGTTTTTCTGCGCCTCCTTTCCTTTGGCTGGACACTGCCTTCTTCGGAGAATTGTTTTATCACACGAAACCTCTTCACATATAGAAGAATAGCTGTTCTCCACATCTCTCCTAGATTCCCCGCAAATGAGAACCATTTTCACTCTTTCTGGTTGAGAAAGTTGGTCCATATCAATTCAAATGTTAAACGACTTGAATGGAACTGAAGGCTGTTACTCGGTGATCGCTAATTCTAGGTACGTACTACCAGTGGATCCACCTGGACTCGAAGGCAGCTGCAAGTACACTAATGACAGATAACGCAAACCGTCCTACCATAGAATGTAAACAAAACAACGGACACAATGTCTCATTGCGTTGCTATGCTGCACTGTGTTGAAGGGTCCAACCATTCATTGCGTTCTTCCTACACAGCCATTCAGAATTTTTGTTGTTGTTTGCGTTGGTGTAAGAACAATCTTCAAAGTGATTTATACAAATGTTGTTTAGTTTTTTATGAAGAGTGAGAGAGCAACATCAAAAGGGTAGGTTCCCATTTAAAAGATGAAATTGGTCCTAACATGACCATCACAGCGTCCTCCAAATAAAACACGACTAATGGCATTTACTTTCCCCTCACAACATCAAGGAACTTTTATTCAAGATATTTATTTCCACAATGTTTAGCTTTGGAGATATTGTACAGCTTCAATTTAAATAGTTCATCCTGTATATATACCTATATAAGCTTAGGTTAATTAGCAACCAGTGGTTACACTAGGTGATAATTCCATGGTGAAACTAGTAACTCCTGCAGTCGCTGTAAGTTGTCCACACCTAGATGCTCTCTTACTATGGTGTATCTAGAATTTTCACACCCTTACAAGTAATTTTGCTGCCTGTAATGCACTTTAACAATACGCTAGTTCCCGAAGTCGTGGGTTCAAACCCGGTGGAGGAGGATGGATATTTTTCGGGCGTAGTTTCCGAGGTCACGAGTTCCAACCCGGCGGAAGGTGATGGATTTTTTTCAGGTGTAAAAATCCTTAGCATGGCTTCCTTCAGAAGGGAAGTAAAACCGGTGAGCCTGTGTAGTAGATTTACGGCAGGTAAAACAACCTCAATACTGATAAAGAGACCTCTGAACAAAATTACCGGTCCTTCACGCCCAGTATAGAATGGGACGCTAAGGACCACAGCAGTAAGAGCGTCCATAAATAAAACAAAAAGGCTAGAAGAGCCAACATTGACAACGGTAATGCTGCTGCAGAGGTCGACGTGTCGTGGCGGGTACCGCGCAACGTCAGGCAGGCTATCTTGTTTGAATAAACATGGCTAAAATTCGGCAAATATACGGAATTTGGCCTTTCCAATAAGCGAAAGTGTTACACATTTCCAATTACGTATTCTGGCTCAATTTATTGAATTATGGTTATGTTATCTGGCATTATTTGTTCAATGTCTATCCTCTCCTCCAGAACTCCATCTATTTTGTACATACGTCTTCTAGAACTCTTATCTTCCTTTCTTTTTACTTTCTCTACTACGTATAGTAAGTAGGGGAAGTATTGCATTCCACCCAAAAATTCGATACCGAGATTTCGCCGGAAATATATGTTTTGAGGCCCCCTGAATCCAAAAAAAGCATTTTTGGAAACATGTCCGTGTGTGTGTCTGTGTGTGTGTGTGTCTGTGTGTCTGTGTGTGTGTGTCTGTGAACAGCATAACTCAAAAACGAACAGTCGGATAAACACCAAACTTAGTATTTAGGTTCAGTATCTTCCAGAGATGCGACACGAAGGTTTTCAAGAAAATCCCCCCACCCCAGACTACCCTTTACATGGAACATTTTTCGAAAATTTTAATTTTCTCAAAACTAGCTCTAACGATTTTGATTAAAATATCATATGTTTAAGATAATGTCATGAGAAATGAAGTGTATATCTCGAATTTTCTGGGAATGTCTCCAAAAGTATTCTTCATTGTGAACGACTTTTGCATAACTGGTAAACCATAAGAGATAGACAAAATTTTACTACACAAAAAAATGTAGATCGCGTTAAAATACACAACTTATGTCATATACATTTCTTTTGTTGAGTGAACCGTTTTCGAGATATTGCTTGTTTTTTCCTTAAATTTTCCAATACTTATACTTTTTCTCAAATTCGTTATTCATTTTTTTGTCCTGGACATGCAAAGAGAATGGAATGCGCCACATAGCAACCAGCGTTAAAATATTTGACCATCGCTTAAAAGCTACCATATTCCCCTTGCATCAACAAGAAAATTACCAATAAGATTGACATCTCGATATCTCGATTAACATGAAGCATATGGAGAATAGGCGTTTGTAAAAATAGATTGTACAAGAGTAGAGAAAGTCATGTGAGTGTAACACATCAGATTTTTTTATATGCATTGATGCAAAACAGCCCTTATTAATGTTAATAATTGCATCACAAAAGAGCAAGTATGTCCTTGGGCATAATTTACTAGTATTTATTTTTATTCACTCGTATTACATTTGTTTACTACTTCGCGGTAGGTAATTATTTAGTTGTATTACGTTTTTTCACTACTTGGTGGTAATTATTTAGTTTACTACATTTGTTTACTATTCCGCGGTGATTATCTAGTTATATATTAATTTGTTTACTAGTTCGTGGCAGTTTTCAGTTGTATTAGTCTGTTAACTATTTCGCGGTAGATAATTATTTAGTTGTATTAGATTTGGAATTAGTTGTTCTTCCACACAAGCCGTGTGTTGGACAAGGTTGGAAAGATAGCATCAAACGACTGAAAAATGCAATGTCATCCCGGCGATGGCATTGCATTTTTCATTCGTGTGATTCTGTATTACATTTGTTTACTACTTCGCGGTTATCATTTAGTTGTATTATATAAATTACTATTTCGCGCTTTTCTATTACCGCAGCGTATAAGATTTCACAACTGTACCAACTATTTCCAGGTATTGTATAGCCTCAGCGTTTTTTCTGCTGTACATTTGGTACCTAACATTGTGCATTTACATCTCCGCCATAACACGACGACTTCTGCAGAAACATTACCTTATCACTTAAATAGAACCACACTTTTTATACAACAGCACTGTGTAAATTAGTTTAGTGTTTATTACAGCTATACAAATAATTTTCCATCGAAATAGTAGAGTTTTAAACATATAAAATATGTGCTTCAGTATGTGGAGAAAATAAAAATGTTTTGGATAAGCTAATGTTGATTTTTCAGTGTTGTTTGATCCTAATTTATTGTAAATTTACTTTAAAATTATTTAACTAGTTAGAAGATTCAAGTGTCACAGTTATGCCAGAACTCTACAGAATGTATTTAGGCATTTCTATTCAAAATTTGTATTTGGGCTTCACTCATCCTGCTATGTATAAATCCATACAGATTTTGCTTTCAAATACAAGTAACCTTTAGTCCTAGAGGACTCTGATGTTTACACACACACACACACATACACACACACACACACACACACACACACACACCGGGTGAACTTTCTCAACCTGCGGATTGAAAAATTGTGCAGTCCCGGCGTTGTACAGGCTATGCCGTAAACACTGTCCACTGCATCGCATCGTATCAATTTTGGCTGAAATGAGTACTTTGCATCGCTATGCCCGCAGTGACCTGCATTCGTAACGCAACAGTGTGCGCGTTGGCCTTCAGTGATGAAAGTCTCAGGTTCAGATATTGCCACTTGAAGGTAATTTTTATGTTTAGTAAATGTAACGAGAACTGATAGTTTGGCATGGAAGTGTCATTTCACTTAATTAGTTTTATTATGTAAATTTTATTAAAACACAAATTGTTACTTGTTAGAATATACTTTAATGAGCATCATAAATAAATGCATTAAACATTGTAATTATAACTTACAAACATAAGGTATCATTAAATAATATTTTACTATTTAAAGCTATTCTTTCATACAAAAGAAAGCCAATAAATTGTTCTGAGAGTTTACAAAATGCCTTACGTACATACAAACTAGATAACGTTAGCAAGCCCTTATTATGATCGTTGTGAAACTCTTTGGTTACCAAAGTAGTGCATTTAACAGTGACTATGGCATAATGTCGGACCATTACACGCATAAACCTTTACAATTTACCCGCTTCCTCCATGTGGTGTAATAGATGTTCGAACAGGTCACCATGGTAGCGGATGCAAGATCTCAGTCTAACCATCATCGCCAGCCTAAACCGGCGCAACGCGGCTGGTGTGATATCACGGCAAGCTAAGATGATACGTTCCCTGAGCTGTTGAGGGACCATTGACCGCTCCTGATACACGATATCTTTAAGATAATCCCATAAGAAGAAATGTAATGGGATTAGATCTGGTGAGCGTGCTGGCCACCCTATTTGGTCCATGCCATCCGATTCATCGCTCAGGGTAGGTGGCATCGAGATAAACCACTACACGATGGGCCGAATGCGCTGGTGCCCCATCATGTTAGTACCATATAGTTAGTCGCTTCAGCAACGGCACTTCATCAAGTAGAGCAGGCAGCTGGTGTTGTAGGAAGTGAATATAGCGATCCCCAGTGAGTTGGCCATCATAAAAATACGGACTTAAGAGATGACCACCGAATATACCAGCCCAAGCGTTGAAACCCCATCGGACTTGTAAGGCCGTCTCTCACATCCAGTGTGGGTTTACAGTGCTCCAGTAATGCATGCTGTGGTGATTTACATGGTCTGTATTGTGGAACCCTGCTTCGTCTGTAAATAATACAGTTACCAAAGAGTGTGATTCTTGTTTGGTTTGTCGTATGTTCCACCTAGTGAACACCGCTCTCCATCCATGGTCCGGCTGCAGTAGCTCCCGGTGTAGTTAAAGATGATAAGAGTGAAACTTTGCATGATGTAGTATTCTCCACGCGGAAGATTGGCTAGTATTGAAATGCCTGTGAATGTCCCTCGTAGTACAATGCAGATGTTGAATGACATAGTCACTCACACGAATCATCGTTGCTCGGTCACACACAGGTAATCCCTTCGTGAATGTGGTGTCTTGTGCACAGTTCCTGATTCCAGAAGGCGGTTCGCAACTCCCAAAAACGTGTGATCTGTTGGAAGCGTTCTCTGCGGAGACCTCTGTTGGTATAGACGACGTGCCGCCGTTGCATTCTGCTGCTCTTCCCCGTATACTAACAGCATGTCCAGATACTCTCTATTGGAAAATATTGTTGCACAGTGAGCACTAATGGCTGGAACTTCGTATTTATAGGCAAATCCACTTTCTAGTGCATTCGGAAAGAAAGCATGATTTGCTAGCACATTCTCGAAACATGAACAGAAATGAACAAAAAACTCATTTTTTTTGCAGGCGTGATTTGAACTTCCAACCTTCTACATCACTTTCAAGCACGTTAATCCTTGTGCGACTAGAACACGTTAACAACGAGCATCACCGTAGCCCTAATCAGCGGGGGTGAATGCGGTGTCAGCACCCGCATTTTAAATGCAGGGTTGCTTAATTACCAATCCGCAGGATGAGAAGACTCACGCGGTATATATACACCAATTAGAAATGGAAGGTGCCAATATTTCATTGCACTGTGCAGAGAATATTTTAAGGAAAAGCTGAGCATTTCATTATATCACAAAATACGACCAGCTAGTAAACTTTCACTGCACAAATATAATCCTTTTATCTCTAAAGTAGGACGATAAATACAAAGAGAGATAACATATTATTGTTCCAAAATTGACTGCTGTGTTACACACAACATATCTCTAGTTACAGTATTAATGATTTCAAAACTTTAATCTCTGGATGAACTTACAGGTTTGAATTATAAGATTTATGTTCTATCATTTACTGTAACTTTTTTACTTTCTCTACTACGTATAGTAAGTAGGGGAAGTATTGCATTCCACCCAAAAATTCGATACCGAGATTTCACCGGAAATACATGTTTTGAGACCTCCTGAATCCAAAAAAAGCATTTTTGGAAACATGTCCGTGTGTGTGTCTGTGTGTATGTGTGTCTGTGTGTGTGTGTGTCTGTGTGTGTGTGTGTCTGTGAACAGCATAACTCAAAAACTAACAGTCGGATAAACACCAAACTTGGTATTTAGGTTCAGTATCTTCCAGAGATGCGACACGAAGATTTTCAAGAAAATCCCCCCACCCCAGACTACCCTTTACATGGAACATTTTTCGGAAATTTTAATTTTCTCAAAAATGGCTCTAACGATTTTGATGAAAATATCATATGTTTAAGATAATGTCATGAGAAATGAAATGTATATCTCGAAATTTCTGGGAATGTCTCCAAAGTATTCTTTATTGTGAACGACTTTTGCATAACTGGTAAACCATAAGAGATAGACAAAGTTTTACTACACAAAAAATGTAGATCGCGTTAAAATACACAACTTATATCATATACATTTTTTTGTTGAGTGAACCGTTTTCGAGATATTGTTTGTTATTTCCTTAAATTTTCCAATACTTATACTTTTTCTCAAATTCGTTATTCATTTTTTTATGTCCTGGACATGCAAAGAGAATGGAATGCGCCACATAGCAACCAGCGATAAAATATTTGACTATCGCTTAAAAGCTACCATATTCCCCTTGCATCTACAAGAAAATTACAAATAAGATTGACATCTCGATATCTCGATTAATATGAAGCATATGGAGAATAGGCGTTTGTAAAAATAGATTGTACAAGAGTAGAGAAAGTCATGTGAGTGTAACACATCAGATTTTTTTAATATTTTTTTTTACTGCAGGATGCATACTTCCTCCAATTTAGTCAACTCAGTTCTATTTTTGCACTCTTCTATATGAATTTCCAATTCTCTAGAATTTTGTTCCAAAGTTCAGTCTTTTCTGTAAAATACTATACTTAAATTCTGTGCTTGGAGCAATGAACACTTTTGTATAACACCCTACTGATGCAGCAGAGTGAAATGAATGCCAGAATTGACAAATGCAATGCCTGAATGTAATAAAATCCTCGATCAGCGTGACACAGAAATGTGATAGTGTAATATGAGCCTTAAGAAATGTCTCGTGTAGCGTGCGCTTTTGCTAAATTTTAAACGTAAAGGAGTCAGGTTACCTATTATACTATTACATTGTGTGTAAAATTCATTTCCAAAGAATTAACTATTTGAAGCTATTCGTCTCATTTATGCAGAGGAGAAGGAACAGTTTAATTTCTTAACTTTTCTTATATCTTCTGAAGACTTATTATCCAAATGTTTTTTGTATGTCAAAGTGCAGACAAACAAATTAAGCAAGTTAATTAAATATGTTTCGGGTATGTGCAATCATTGCATTTGTTCAATTTGGAACACGTATTAATGATGTTAATAAATTGCAAGTTGAACCACAGCCAATAGCTGCGTGATTTATCTTTATACACTTCCTTTCCAATTCACCATTAGGGAATCAGGTAAATATTATCTCATTCATCTAGGCAGCAAACAAGTATCAAAAACGTCACAATCAGTAACAGAGCGCGCAAAACTGGTAACAGCATGGAATGATAATCAAGGTACGCTCTTTAGCATATTCGTATTCTAAATAACAGTTTTATATGTATCACATTTTGGTATAAATGCAAATAATGACATACTTAGCTTCCTGATTAACTTATGGTTCGGCCAGTATTGGACACTTTGTGGACACGAGTATGGAGTGAGGGTAGGCCTTAGCAAGCCGCTGTGAAACCACACGACAGGACCTTCTATAATCAACGGATCTGGCACCGAGATTCGAGAACTGAGAAAAATGGCGCCGGTAGTGAGGAGCTTTATTTTCAAAATTAAATATGTCCACATATCGTTAAGGGTCAATAAGATAAAGTTTTCCTTATATTAAGCAAATTACATTGGCATTTAAAGAAGATGGACGAACATGTTCAGCTTTGAAATAAAAAGCTCTACAAGATTTGCATGTCCATCTTCACTTAAGCGTGAATGTATACTGTGTTTAATATATGGAAAATTCAACCTTACTGAACCTTAACATATGGACGTGTTCAGTTTTTGCTTTCTCTACTACGTACGGTAAGTAGGGGAAGTATTGTATTCCACCCAAACATTCGATACCGAGATTTCACTTGAGGCCCCCTGAATCCAAAAAACATATTTAGAAAAAGGTTCTTGTGTGTCTGTCTGTGTGTCTATGAATAGCATAACTGAAAAATGAAAAGTTGGATAAATACCAAACTTACTATTTAAGTTTAGTACCTTCCAGATCTTCAAGAAAATTCCTCCAATTGCCCTTTACATGTGACATTTTTTCGAAATTTCCAAGTTTCTCAAAATGACTGTAACGATTTTGATTAAATTATCATATATTAAAGATAGTTACATGATAAATAAAATGTGTGTTTTTAATTTTCTGGGAATAACCCGTGAAGTCCTCTTCTTCATACGGACGGAATTTTGTATAATCTCGTATAAATGGTAAACGTTAAGCGATAGACGAAAACGGACTACACAAAAAATGTAGATCTCTTTAAAACACACAATTTATTTAAAAACTCTTTTTGGCATAAGCCTTTCCGAGATATCGATCATTAATGATTCGAATTGTTCAATACTTTTATCATTCTTTGGAAAGTCGTGTCGACATTCAGTTGTTTCTCGCGACTGCATGAAAAGAGTATATAAGGCCAATATAATTATAGCGTCCAGTTCTGAAAGATTTGACTGTTGTTATTTCCTTTTCATTTATAAAGAAATATGTAATGTAATGTAAATCTTGCAACGGTTTATTTCGATTAAAATGAAGTAGACAGAAAAATAAGCTTTCGTAAAATAAGCTTATATATATCCATTAATAAATGATACACTGGGAAAAGTCATGTGAATGTAACATGTAAGACTGTTGTTTAAAACAGCTCCATTGGTGGAAATGGCTGAGGTGTTTACACATGCTGTTATGTTGTATTTTCGATGTCTGTGATTTGTTGTTTCAGTAACCCCAAGTAACTCCAGCATAAGTTTGTTATCACATTGGGGAAGCAATAGTGTTTGCAAACTTTTATTTGTGCAATGTAAGAAACGGAAATAACCTCAACCATGTGATTTCCACGTGTTATACTCATGATTACTATTATATTCTATGTAGAGCATGAAGGCATTAAATGTAAAGTGTATATTATATGTTTATTAATTAATCTGTTTCAGAATATAATTTGTATATCTGTAGTGTGACAGTAGGGGCTGTTATTGTCAGAATTATACTTAACCTAAAACATTATAATGGCCCATAACTTTTGTGTTCCCGAGTGTAAGTCGAATTATAGCTCTCAAATGTGACAAAAAGTACAAAATTAAATTTATTTGATATCAATATTCAACCTATTAAAATAAAATACAAGAACTTGAAATATTTAGTTCAATGTTAGAATACGCCATTTTATGATAAATGAATACTGACTTGTCCCATATGAAATTAATTTATGTGTGTCCAGCGGCTTCATTATTGAATGAGTTATTCTAGAGTGAAAATGAGACATGGGGTGTGGCAGTATTTATCAGGAATAATTTAAAATTAGCATTTAGCATAATAAACGTTCATGAAGTATGTAAAAAAGATACGTTTGAAGCAGCTGCAAGTTCACTCCAGGCCTGCAAGACTATAGTTGTCTCTGTTTTATACCACACCTCATATAATACTAGTTTTCTTATGGAGAAAATGGAAAAAAATGTGTTGTAATAAGTTTAACAGTAACTATAACATTGTTATAATGAGAGAAATAAATCCTGATGTTAGGATTTTCTGCACAAGAACAATGTATTTTTATATACTTAAACATCATATTAGTAACTTGTTTTGTCTCCACAAAATTCTGTAAAATATTAAATGCTTGCTTAGACGATGTTATTTCAAATATCCATAAGAACGAGATTACTTTATATACTGGATCCAGTACTCTCAGATCACTTAAGAGTTTGACTCCAGATGCCCAAAGAAATAGAAACCTTAGCTAAACCTAATGAAATTAAATTAATTAGAAAATTAGGAGATACACAAATCCATTCGTTGATTAAGACATAATGAATGTAATCTACTAACAGAGTACTATTACACAAGCATTTAAAGTTTCAATAGAAACGTTGCATACAATTATCAACTAGTGTTATCCTATTTCAAAAGTACAAATAAATAAAAAGAAGAAAGTAACAAATATATAAAAATTGGTACTCCGCAGAGTTATTAAAGATAAGAATCTTAATGTCGCTTGCTTATGAAAAGTCGAAACGTCATAATGTGTGCAAAACATGCTGTAATATTTTAAAGAAAAAAATATAGAAAAGAAATAAGAGTAACTAAACTAAAAACTGATGATATGCTACTGGATAGCGCATCGAATAAATGTAAAACTGCATGGAAAATCATTAAAAAGGAAACCACTGCAAATCCTAAACATAATAAAATTCCACTTTCTCCCTCAGTTTTGAATAATGCGTTTATAAATACAGGAAATAATTTACCTGCTATCAATTTACCTTTCTCACCACACACTAGTATAAATGATTTACTTTCTTACATTGCACAACTAAGGAAAATAAAACAGAAAATGTTCAGTGTAAGGTAGTTGAATCTGGTGACATATTAATTGTATCGAAGTTTAGTACATAAAAATCTAAAGATTATCACGGCATATCTCATTATATAATTAAGAGCATTGGTGACATTAAACACTTTCCTTTATGCTATATTATTAACTGGATGTTCACAGAAAGTATTATTCCTTATATACCTAACTTAACAAAAAGGAGATAAAAAGGATCCAATAATTACCGTCCAATCTCCCTTGTTCCTGTTATATCCAAAATAGCTCAAAATATAATATAAATACAACTTTTTCAATATTTTGAAGCTAATAATTTGTTAAATGAGGCTCAGTTTGGATTTAGGAATGACCGATCGACTGTTAAAGCGGTAGAAGAGCTCGTAACTGACTGCCGTACAGAATACCTTTAAAAATAAAGAAATAGCTTGTGCTACACTAATAGATATACGCAAAACCCTGATAGTATATCACATAACATACTGCTAGAAAAACTTAATTACTATGGAATTAGAGATCAGAAGCTAGCACTCATACTATCTTATTTAACAAACAGGCAACAAATGACGGTAATTAATAATGAACACAAATCTGAGTTTTTAAAAAGGGAATACCTCAAGGTTCTGTGCTTGGACCTGTTTGTATTGAAACAATTAGTAATATAATTCGTCCAGGAACCCTTGCTATTCGATTAGCAGCAAATATAATTGCCGGACACCTTCTAATAACTCTTCTAGGTTTTTAGGTTCATAATTTATATTAATGACTTACCATAACATTTACCTTCTAAATCTGTTATACCTATAAGCAGATGATACAACGCTTTTGAATTCTGATTCTGCTCTTATGCACTTAGAACATCTAACCAAAACAAAAACTGATGTGTTACACTCACATGACTTTCTCTACTCTTGTACCAATTATTTTTACAAACGCTTATTCTCCATATGCTTCATGTTAATCGAGATATCAAGATGTTAATCTTATTGCTAATTTTCTTGTAGGTGCAAGGGGAATATGGTAGGCTTTAAGCGATAGTCAATTCTTTTAAGAAGTGGTTGCTAAGTGGAGCATTCCATTCTCTTTGCATGTCTAGGACGTAAAATAAAATAAAGCATTTTTGGAAACATGTCCGTGTGTACGTCTTGTGTGTGTGTGTGTGTGTGTGTGTGTGTGTCTGTCTGTGAACAGCATAACTCAAAAACGAAGTCGGATAAACACCAAACTTGGTATTTAGGTTCAATATGTTCCAGGGATGCGACATGAAAGCAATATCAACAAAAAATGTATATGACATAAATTGTTTATTTTAACACGATCTACTTTTTTGTGTAGTAAAATTTTGTCTATCTGTTATGGTTTACCAGTTATGCAAAAGTCGTTCACAAGGAAGAATGCTTTTGGAGACATTCCCAGAAAATTCAAGATATGCATTTTATTTTCCATATATGATACTTTAATAAACATTGTTAGAGCCGTTTTTTGAGAAAATAAAAATGTTCGAAAAATGTTCCATGTAAAGGGTAATATGGGGTGGGGGGATTTTCTTGAAAACCTTTTGTCGCATCTCTGGAAGATACTGAACCTAAATACCAAGTTTGATATTTATCTCACTGTTCGTTTCTGAGTTATGCTGTTCACAGACACACATACACGGACATGTTTCCAAAAATAGCTTTTTTGGATTCAGGAGACCTCAAAACATGTATTTCCGGTAAAATCTCGGTATCGAAATTTTGAGTGGAATGCAATACTTCCCCTACTTACTATACGTCGTAGAGAAAGTAAGAAAGAAAGAAAGAAAGAAAGAAAGAAAGAAAGAAAGAAAGAAAGAAAGAAAGAAAGAAAGAAAGAAAGAAAGAAAGAAAGAAAGAAAGAAAGAAAGAAAGAAAGAAAGAAAGAAAGAAAGAAAGAAAGAAAGATAGAAGGAACCTAATCCTTGAAAAATCTGCCACATGGGTTCATGTTAATGCTAGTAGTAAACGAAAATAAAACTGAAGAAATTTATTTTACTTTAAAAAGCACACCTAAATTAGATCAAGATAATAAGTCTGTATAACTGTTAGGAATATATGTTGATGGATAACTGTACTGGAATCAACACACTTTGAAAATATGTACCAAATTTTCAGGAGCGTTGTATATGTACTGAAAAAGTTGAAACTTGATGTCAGTAAAAAAGTTATATTTGTTTTATTTCCACAATTGTCAACCCTATTTTAGATATACATGCATATTAGGGTTATAGTTTGCAAAAAATAAAAAATAAATACTGAACAACAATAGCTATAGCATTACAGTTTAGCATCAGTGTGTGGATAAAACATAAGAAACTGTTATAACAACATTGCATTTTAAATAAATGATACAGAGGTGTACAAAATTGATTGTTACAGTAAGATAACTGATTAATAAAAATATCTTTTAATTTCAAAGTTCGGATAGTCAAATAATAAATGTTTCACTGTCTGTTCACTGCCACAAAGACATTGGTAAGTACTTCCAGTACTGATGTGGAACCTTTTGAAGTAATCTTAAAAATCATCCATGTCCTATCATGAACTGTGTGCATACAAAATTTGGATGGAAGGTTTTGCATTTAAACGAGTATTTAAGTCCGGAAAGAAATAAAGTCTTGGTGATATGCCCTTTGGTGCTAGTTATCCAGTATTTGTTCCAAGCGTCTCTTAATAGCTTCCAATATTCCATTTTCACATGTGATGTGGACATTTTGAGCAACTGAATTCTTTTAACTGTTCGTAGCTGCCTTTGCTAGTTCATCTGCTCTTTCATTGCCTAGTAATCCTTCATGGCCTACTACAAGGATATAAGATTACTATAACTTGTTATGTTTCATCTTATAGCTATGACTATGAATGAAGATTGAGTTTATCTGTAATGGTGTTAATATTAGTCTGATGGTCGGTATATACACAAGCAGTATAATAATTATTGATAATTACATTACCAGCTTGGAATATGGAGCATAAAGGACACAACCTATATGTATCAGAAGGTATTTCATTGTTGCTGGCGCATCCTACCAAATCACCTACATCTCTTGCAGTTCGGGAACCATCTGTATACACTTGCAAACTGTTGTTCGGTAATGACGATGGAAACTTGCTGAATTCTGGAAAATAATGAGGGTGGCCCATCTCTAAGAAGTCTGCATTATTTTCCATTTGAAGATCTAGACGTTGATTTAACACTTTAAATTCCTTTCTTGACACAAGGGAACTCGGCTCGGGCTATAACAGTTAAGTGTAAAAGAGATATTCCGGCTATGATTATGGCTGCATCATTTGAAATTGTGCAATATCCTCGTGTAACCTCTGTAAAATTGGTCCACATTGAATCCGTTGTAGTTTTGTTGAGTCCATTTTTACTTTCTCTACCACGTAAATAGTAGATAGAAAAGGTACTGCATTCCACACAAAAATTCAATGTCGAGATTTCACCGGAAATACATGTTTTGAGGCCTACCTGAATAAAAAACATTTTTGGAAACATGTTCGTGTGTGTGTGTCTCTGAACAGCCTAACTCAAAAACGAAAAGTTAGATAAATACCAATCTTGGTATTTAAGTTCAGTATCTTCCAAGGATGCGACACGAAGATTTTCAGGAAAATCCCCCCATCCAACTACGCTTTACAAGGAGCACTTTTCAAAAAATTTTATTTTCTAAAAATGGCTGTAACGATTTTGATTAAAATACCATACATTAGGGATATTTACATGACGAAGTATATATCTTGAATTTTCTGGGAATATACTGTGAAATCCTCTTCATTCCGAAGGAATTTTGTATAATCTTTTATAACTGGTAAACGTTAAGCAATAGACGAAAACATAGTATACAAAAAATGTAGATTTCTTTAAAACCCACAGTTTATTTCAAATAAGTATTTTGTGGCATACGCCATTTCTGAGATATCCGTTATTAAATGTTTCGAATTGTTCATTACATGGTCATTCTCTTTAAGTTCTGTCAACATTCAGTTGTTTCTCGCCGTTGCATGGAAACGGTATGGAATTTTAAGGCCAGCGTATAGTGTCCAGTTCTTAAACATTTGACTATCGCTGCTTATCTATAACGAGTGTAATGTAGCTATTTTTGTAAAGGTTTATTTGGATTAAAATACAGTAGATAGAAAAACAAGCTTTAGCAAGGCCCACTAATAAAGATGGAGGGTAGAGAAGGCCATGTAAACGCATCACATTAGATTTTTACTTTCTCTTCTACGTATAGTAAGTAGGGGAAGTATTGCATCTCACCCTAAAATTCGATACGGAGATTTCGGGATACATGTTTTTGGGCCCCCTAAATCCAAATAAAGCTTTTTGGAAACATGTCTGTGTGTATGTCTGAGTGTCTGTGAACAGCATAACTCAAAAACAAAAGTCGTATGAATGCCAAAATTGGTATTTAGGTTCAATATCTTTCAGAGATGCTACACGAAGATTTTTAACAAAATCCCCCACCCCTAACTACACTTTACATGAAACATTTCTCATAATTTTTATTTTCCAAATAATTGCTGTAATGATTTTGATTAAAATGTATATGTTGAATTTTCGGGGAATAGCCTATGAAGTCATCACTGAGAAGGAATTTTGTATAATCTTGTATAACTGGTAACGGTTAGGCGATACACGAAAACGTACTATACAGAAAATGTAGGTCTCTTTAAAATACATAATTTATTCCAAATAAGTTGTTTTGTGGCATAAGCCGTTTCTGAGATATCGTTATTAAAAACTCGAATTGTCCATTTCTCAATAATTCTCTTAAAGTTCTTTCAATCTTCAGTTGTTTCTCGCGATTGCATGGGAACGGTATGGAATTTTAAGGCCAGCATATAGTGTCCAGTTCTTAAAACATTTGGCTATCGCTCTTCTCTTTGTATATATATAACGAAATGTGAAATGTAGCTGTTTCTGAAAAGTTTTATCTGCAATAAAAGATAGTTGAAGGAAAAATAAGCTTTAGTAAGAATAGTTTGTATAACCACTAATAAAGATAGAGGATCGAGAAAGTCATGTAAGTGTATCACTTCAGATTTTTACATTTGTTTTAGCAAGGGAGGTGTTCCAACCCCCAAAACCCCTCCCTAGCTGCGCCTCTCCGTGAACATCTTCACCACTTCCACTATGTTTGCATGTTATCGTTTAGATATAAATAACAGACTATTGATTGTGACGATAAATCACAAACAGGAAACGTAGTCATCGGCATGGCCACGAATGATTTATCCAGCAATACTCGTTGACACATGTAGGACAACAATGGAAACCTCTTCAGCGTTCTACTCCTTTGGTCCTTGTCTGGTCATCAAGGTAAAGCGAAACGCAAAGTTTATCAAAAAAAATTGATGTGTTACACTCACATGACTTTCTCTACTCTTGTACAAACTATTTATACAAACGCTTATTCTCCATCTACTTCATGTTAATCGAGATAAACATTTGCAGAGTCTATCTTATTGCTAATTTTCTTGTAGATGTAAGGGGAATATATATTTATAAGGGCAATTTGGAAATACAGTAGCCTTTAAGCACATACATATCTCTTAATAGCTGGTTGCTAGGTGCAGCACCATTCCCTTTCCTACAGATTAATACTCTTTGCATATCCAAGACAAAAAATGAATAACGAATTCCCATTTTAGAAAATAAGTATTGAAAAATTTAAGGGAATAACAAGCAATATCTCGAAAATGGTTCACTCAACAAAAAAAATGTATATGACATAAATTGTGTATTTTAACGCGATCTACATGTTTTGTGTAGTAACATTTTGTCTATCTCTTATGGTTTACCAGTTATGCAAAAGTCTTTCGCAATGGAGAATGCTTTTGGAGACATTCCCAGAAAATTCAAGATATACATTTTATTTGTTATGAAAATATCTTAAACATATGATATTTTAATCAAAATCGTTAGAGCCATTTTTGAGAAAATTAAAATTTTCGAAAAATTGTTCCATGTAAAGGGTAATCTGGGGTGGTGGGATTTCTTGAAAACCTTCGTGTCGCATCTCTGAAAGATACTGAACCTAAATACCAAGTTTGGTGTTTATCCGACTGTTCGTTTCTGAGTTATGCTGTTCACAGACAGACACACACACAGACACACACACGGACATGTTTCCAAAAATGCTTTTTTTGGATTCAGGGGGTCTCAAAACATGTATTTCCGGTGAAATCTCGGTATCGAATTTTTGGGTGGAATACAATACTTCCCCTACTTACTTTACGTAGTAGAGAAAGTAAAAAGGTATCCAAGATTTATTTAAGAGTATTTGACACACTTCGATAGCACTGAGTATTAAGAGTATCGAGGAAATGACGGCTTTAAGGTCACATCACAAGTTAAAATTATCAATATATATATTTACATTCACGTGATTTTCTCTAACCGCTATTCGGCAAACCATTCTTTAAAAATATTATTTTCCTATCTACTTCATGTTAATCGAGAAAAACGTTTTCAGAAATAGTTTCATTAGATATTTCGTAGTAGGTATGTATGTAAAGGAGACTTAAGCTATAGTGAAGTCGCTATCTACTGGGTTTGAAATTCGACTCTTTGCATGAGCGAAAAACAAACAATTGGTATTTTAAAGCTTAAAAAAGGTATAAAGCATTTCAAAGTTAAAACAAAACGAATATCTCGGAAATGGTTAAAGCCACAAAAATAGAAATTATGCACTTTTGAAGTTCTACATTTTTTGTGTAATCAGTTTCTATCTATCTCTTGCAGATTACTGGATATTTTTATTTACAATTTCTGACTTCGATAAAACTTGCCATGGCGATGCGGTTACCATAATATACAAAATTCATTCAGAATGAAGAGAACCTCAGAGACTATCCGCAGAAATGCCAAGATATGCATTTTATTTGGTCATAAAAATATGTGGAATTTTAATCAATATCTTGTCAGCATTTTTGAGAAACTGAGATTTAAGGAAACATTTTCAATGTAAAGGATAAATGCGGTAGGGAGATATTATTGGACATTATCGTGTCGCCTCCTGGGAAATGCTGAACATGAATAACAACTTTGGTATTTATTTAAAACACATCATTTATTCCAAATAAGTTTTTTGTGGCATAAGCCGTTATTAAAAGCTCGAATTGTTCATCTCATGATCATTCTCTTAAAGTTCTTTCAACATTCAGGTGCATCTTGCTATTGCATGGAAACAGTATGGAATTTTAGGCCAGAACAAGAGAGAAGGAACTACCTATTCTTAAACAGGCTTTTTTCCTCTTCATAGGTGCTCAATCTTCATATCGAGCTTTTGGGAGGAACACAATACTTCCTCTACCTACTTTATGCAAATGATAGAGTAACTAAAAATTATTTTTCAAAATTACCATTTTATTACCATGCTTCTCCCTCAAAAATAAAAGACAAAAATCTTGAATAAGCTGCAGAGCCACCAAAGCTTTGACACTTTGTTGAGAATTAAATATTTAACGTCAGAGATCGGATGTGGTATTTAATGACGGAAATTGTCAACTGCTGTCACTAACATAATTTATCGTCCTGCTCTTAATAATTCCTCCATAATCCATGTCTTGTCAATTATTAAGTCATTCAGTAGTTAAAATTAGAAGCTCTCTTAATGCCTAATATCCGCTCGCAGAAACAATGCTTTTTCATTGATGGAGAAATTTAATCATAATCTGTTGAATGGTTTACGAGCTTACCCAGCAGGTTAAATTAGTTTAATGTAGCAGAGTGTGGTATAGATGTAAATAACCTATCGTTATGGTGTACTTTTTGCAACTCTAAGATAGACCAAAATTTTAATCCAATATGCCATTTGTGATAGAATTCCACTTAAAACAAGGGAGTGTCTGAAAATGTAGAGTACGTAACAGAAATTGACCCAGTTTCTGAAAACATCCAAAAGAATAACGAAATTCTGGCACAATATTCGTCTGTTTATGTAGTGTTGCTATCTCTATCAAATAAAAATAAATTAAGAACACAGCGCTACACTTTGTAACCTTTCTACATATATGTATGTTGTTTCCAAGTATTTAGGTTACCAGTGTCGTAATTGAATATGAATTTCTTATATGAGGCTACCACATGTTGCGAACTGCAGGACTAAATACATTATCTAACCAGGAGTTTTTAGATACTGCAACCATTTAAAAAGTAACGTATTGGCTATCACAAACAATCTCCTAAATATGACAGGTTTAATGCAGTAGATCACCTTATCTTCAATTTGGATAGACTTTTATTAGGTACCGAGTAAATTTATGGCATGATATTTCAAACCATTGTGTCCCAGTATGGTAAGGCATATACCACAAGTCAGAGAGAGAGAGAGAGAGAGAGAGCAAGATCGAACCAGACGCAGTTTCGGGTATAATTCATGAACATGAACTACCACTTGCTGTCGAAGAATTTCTTGAACAGCAATATAAACTTCAACCATCATTCCTGCCAGAAGTTCATTTAATGCCAGGAGCTGAGAATGTGATTCATTTATATGGAGAAAGGAGCGCTGGCCACAAGCAGTGCCAAAGAAGGTGTCGACCTGAAGCTCACCAATCTCAAGGAGCTGTTTTCTCTATTTAAACATATTCTGATGGGAAGTAGTGATCCTAAAATAAAACGTAGAAAACCCAGTCCAGACATACCCTTGGTTTGTGCTTCACGATTCTCTGATAAACCATCTGCAGAAAATTGTCTCGTATTTGAAGATGCACCAAATGGAGTAAAAGCAGCAGTGTTCGCTGGCATACAGGTTGTCATGGTTGTAAAAGAAAAGAATAGAAAACGTGTCACACTAGTGCTGCGCTCCTTGCCCGAGCTATTCGGTCTTCCATGCTGTTTATGCATAGAAGCATGAAGGCTTATGTGGCAGTATTTGTGATCCTTATACTAGGCTTTAGGTAATGCAGTTTATCTCAGAAAGACAAGCGATACGGTTTCACGGTGTAATATGGTGGTTATTGCACTTTAAACAGTTAGTGTGTCCAAGTCTATTGCAGTATTATTACATGAAATACAGTTTCAATGATTTTACTACAAACATTCGCTTGTGAACTAAATATGTAAAATAACTTTCAGAACAATCGTTCTTTTTTGACACAAATATAAAACAGCTTTGGGGTGTTTAATGAAATCAACTATGATTTCCTGTTTTTGTTTCAATTTGGTTACGCTGCTTGACCATAAGACTCGGGCATAGTTGGTTTGCCTTTTCCATAATTTATTAAGTCTACTAAAAATTCTTTTCAACATGAAAAATAAACAAATTAATTAAAGAACACTTCAGTCTGAGTAAAAGCGATCCGTTGTCTGCATAAATTGTTGTAATTTCTTCTGTGGCATTTATACAAATCACAAAATCAAACTGAAGCACAGGTTAAAATTGGCATTTTTGAATACTCGATACCGATGCTAATTTCTGAACACCGATACCTATTACCAGGTATAGGAATTTGTAAGTATTAAAGCCAGAACGGAAAACAATAACCTACCACTCCCGTATATGGGAATAAATACTTTACATTAGAAATACTTATGAAATCGTCGACAGAGCACATCCACAGTTGAATTGTTGCTGTACTATAGGCAGGGAGATCGCAAATAACAAACTACTCCCATCCCCTCATACAGTCTTTTGGCCTTACTCCTCCTCCTCTTCTTCTTCTGCTTACCCTCTTCATATGTAGGACTTACACCCTCCAGGACTTACAAGCGAGCGCCCGGGATCAGAGACCTATCGAGGATCAGATAGAATATCCAGGATGGGCGACCAGCCTGATACCTTGTATGAGAGCGAGAAAGTAGATGATATGAAATGATGGTGAAATGTATGAAAGGAAAGATGATGATGGAGCAGTTGGTGGAATGAATGACAGGGGAAACCGTAGAACTCAGAGAAAACTCGCCCAGATGCGCTTTGTCCACCAACAAATCCCACATACGGATTCATGGGATCGAACCGCGGTCACCTTGATGAGAGACGAGTGGTCTAACCACTGGGCCACGGCACCGCCCGGCTTTTGGACACAGCACTCAAACCAGTTTTGTGACCCTTGGTCACTATTCATAGTGATAATGGGATGAGTGTGGATAACTTAAAGGCAATTGCTTAAAAATTCATATACATGCTTATTACTCTCATAAATACCTCCGAAGCAATGACTTGTGCACAGAACTATTGGTTTTGCGCCCTTAAACCTCATTTCATCCATCCATTCATTCATTCATTCATTCACAGAACTATTACCCTATTACTTTTAGTTTTCTCTGTATCAGGTGGCCCTTACAAATCGTCCTTAGTTGAAGTTAGTTTATACCGGATAGCGCAGATGCCAAAAGGTTTGCCTAAGCAAAACTGTTTAAGATGACTCCTTACCGACAGAGAGGACAGCATTAAATGAAAGATCAGTGCTTAAAAACAAACTTTAACTATTACTGGCCCCAGAACTCATTTGGTAGAGAGACTACCTGTTATATGAGGTGTTCGGGGTTCATTTCCCGGCTGGGCTCCAGAAAGTTATCTTTAAACAAAAACATTTCACGATATGTCCAGAGTCTGGTATTTGAATGTGAGAGTACTTATGTGGGTGAGAGAGGGAGAGAGGGGGGGAGCGGGAGGTTATCACTCATTTAATAAGCAATTCGCTCATTAACAAGAATTCAGGATTGCCGTTTTACGCAAACCTGAGCACACGTATGAAGTCATTTAATTCCATGACAGCTAATCTACAGTCAGTGCAACTATATGGCACCATTTGGTACCACAAAGTTAATAAGATTAAACAAAATTCTATTTAATTATGTTCATGTACCCTTAAAGGTGCGTTAGAATTAAATTGTTTTCTATTAGTGCATTAATCATAATAAGCGTGCAAAAACATGCCCGCCTTCATGGACGAATTGATGTAAGAGCTTCAGGCCCACGTTTTGCGTGGAATGATCCATAATTTCTTAATATTATTTCTGTACGTCCAAAAAAAGAGAAAGAAAAAGCAAGAAGTAGAACGTGCGCAGAAGATAGATGCCTCGTGTGAAAATGCTGAGAACACAGCATTCGAGCCTCAGCTGCATTTTGGTGCGTCTCCGCAAGATCGTAACCATATCCGTGTGTTCGTTATTGGTGAACATTACCTTTTTTTTTTTCTGAATGATCTGACTCGAACTGCATGCACTCGATCACTCGACGCTTATCAGTACGAAACTACCACGTAAACACCTGTAGACAGCAAGCACCACTTAGTGACCTTTCGCTTTTGTACCTGCACTGTCCCTTTAAACCGTCGCGATGCGGCAACTTCTTTTGCATCTATGTATGCAGGAAACATAAAACTGCAAAGGATGGCTTGTTTGAGCCACCTGGTATATAAATGTTACAATCAATTTTGTAATACAGGCTAATTCTGCAGCCTTTGTTTTACATTTTCCAATAAATATTTTTACTTTCTCTACTACGTATAGTAAGTAGGGGAAGTATTGCATTCGACCCAAAAATTCGATACCGAGATTTCACCGGAAATACATGTTTTGAGACTCCCTGAATCCAAAAAAAGCATTTTTGGAAACATGTCCGTGTGTGTGTCTGTGTGTGTGTCTGTGTGTGTGTGTGTGTGTGTGTCTGTGTGTGTGTCTGTGAACAGCATAACTCAGAAACGAACAGTCGGATAAACACCAAACTTGGTATTTAGGTTCAGTATCTTCCAGAGATGCGACACGAAGGTTTTCAAGAAAATCCCCCCACCCCAGACTACCCTTTACATGGAACATTTTTCGAAAATTTTAATTTTCTCAAAAATGGCTCTAACGATTTTGATTAAAATATCATATGTTTAAGGTATTTTCATGACAAATAAAATGTATATCTTGAATTTTCTGGGAATGTCTCCAAAAGTATTCTTCATTGTGAACGACTTTTGGTAGACTGGTAAACCATAAGAGATGGACAAAATTTTACTACACAAAAGATGTAGATCGCGTTAAAATACACAATTTATGTCATATACATTTTTGTTGTTGAGTGAACCATTTTCGAGATATTGCTTGTTATTCCCTTAAGTTTTTCAATAATTTTCTCAATGGGAATTCGTTATTCATTTTTTACTTTCTCTACTACGTATAGTAAGTAGGGGAAGTATTGCATTCCACCCAAAAATTCGATACCGAGATTTCACCGGAAATACATGTTTTGAGACCTCCTGAATCCAAAAAAAGCATTTTTGGAAACATGTCCGTGTGTGTGTCTGTGTGTCTGTGTGTGTGTGTGTCTGTGTGTGTGTCTGTGTGTGTGAACAGCATAACTCAAAAACGAACAGTCGGATAAACACCAAACTTGGTATTTAGGTTCAGTATCTTCCAGAGATGCGACACGAAGGTTTTCAAGAAAATCCCCCCACCCCAGACTACCCTTTACATGGAACATTTTTCGAAAATTTTAATTTTCTCAAAAATGGCACTAACGATTTTGTTTAAAATATCATATGTTTAAGATAATGCCATGAGAAATGAAATGTATATCTCGAATTTTCTGGGAATGTCTCCAAAAGTATTCTTCATTGTGAACGACTTTTGCATAACTGGTAAACCATAAGAGATAGACAAAATTTTACTACACAAAAAATGTTGATCTCGTTAAAATACACAACTTATGTTATATACATTTCTTTTGTTGAGTGAACCGTTTTCGAGATATTGCTTGTTATTCCCTTAAATTTTCCAATACTTATACTTTTTCTCAAATTCGATATTCATTTTTTTATGTCCTGGACTTGCAAAGAGAATGGAATTCGACACATAGCAACCAGCGTTAAAATATTTGACCATCGTTTAAAAGCTACCATATTCCCCTTGCATCTACAAGAAAATTAGCAATAAGATTGACATCTCGATATCTCGATTAACATAAAGCATATGGAGAATAGGCGTTTGTAAAAATAGATTGTACAAGAGTAGAGAAAGTCATGTGAGTGTAACACATCAGATTTTTTCTCTTGGATATGCAAAGAGTATTAATCTGTGGCAAAGGGAATAGTGCTGCACCTAGCAACCAGCTATTAAGAGATATGTATGTGCTTAAAGGCTACTGTATTTCTATATTGCTCTTGTAAATATATATTCCCCTTACTTCTACAAGAAAATTAGCAATAAGATAGAGTCTGCAAATGTTTATCTCGATTAACATGAAGTAGATGGAGAATAAGCGTTTGTAAAAATAGTTTGTACAAGAGTAGAGAAAGTCGTGTGAGTGTAACACATCAGATTTTTTTTGTTTTATTTTTAATGAAGCTTGTTTGGTCTAATGTGGATAGCTTTCACAATTTTACCTATGTTTCTGACGTTTAATATGAGATAGAGAAGTGTGCATAAATAAACTATAGAATTGCTAATTCTCAGAAGCAGTGGCCTCACGTTCTGACAGCGGCGGCAATGTCGTACATTCTCTTTACTTTCTCTACCACCTACCTAGTTGGTAGAAAGGTATTGCATTCCACCCAAAAATTTTATACCGAGATTTTACCGTAAATGCATGTTTTCAGGCCCCCTGAATTTTTATAAAAATATCCCTGTGTATACCTATGAACAGCACAACTCAAAAACGATAAGTCGGATAATTACCGAACTTGGTATTTAGGTTCAGCGCATTCCAAAGAAGCGACACAAAGATTTTCAAGAAAAGTCACCTATCCCAAACTACCCTTTATACGGAGAATTTTTCAAAATTTTTTATTATCTAAAAACTGTCTCTAATCATTCTGTTTAAAAATATGCATTAAACATACTTGCATCACAAATAAATGTTAATCTTTTCTGCGAATAGCATTTGAAGTCCTCTTCATTCGGAAGGAATTTTGCATAATCTTGTATAACTGTAAATGTTAAGCATAGATAAAAACGTACTACACAAGAAATGTAGAATTGTTTGACACACAATTTATTTCAAATAACTTTTTTGTGGCCTCAGCCATTTCCGAGATACCTGTCATTAAGGGTTCGAACTGTTTAATACTTAGCATTCATTTCAAGTCCTGTCGATATTTAGTTGCTTCTAGCGATGTTATAGAAAGAGTGGAGTTTTAAGGCCAGCATAAGTGTCAAGTTCTAAAACATTTGGCCATCGCTGTTCCTTTTGTATCTATTACGAAGTGTATAATGCAGCTAATACGGAAAGGTTTATATCGATAAAAATTAAGTAGATAGAAAAATAAACTTTCGTAAGAATAACTTCAATATCCGCTAATAAGCTTCAGAGGGTAGAGAATGTTATGTTAATGTAACACATCAGATTTTTTTCAATAAAGTTTCCGTCTTAACTTCACTCGTTGTAGAGTGTAACAGCTTGTTTAAATTTGATTTAGTGTACGAGTAGTTTACCGCTCAAAACTATTTTTATGAATGTTTTACGCGCCAGTCACTTGTTATTACTTGCGTTCACTTCAAAATAGTTCCACACTTGACTCATATTTTATTAATACTACGAGTAGCTGCTTGCCCGACGTTGCACGGTAGCTTTTTAAAATCGAATGATGATTTAATTAATTTCTTTTACCTTTCTCCGTTCTCTATGAAATTACTGTAATGATCGAGATTATTTTATGGTAACCCCTTTACCTCTTGTTACTGTAACTTCATACAGCCCCTGATAATCATTCAAAAGGATGTGAAACATCGGCGGATATGTTAATCAAAATCGTTAGAGCCATTTTTGAGAAAATTAAACTGTTCGAAAAATGTTCCATGTAAAGGGTGGTCTGGGGTGGGGGGATTTTCTTGAAAACCTTCGTGTCGCATCTCTGGAAGGTACTGAACCTAAATACCAAGTTTGGTGTTTATCCGACTGTTCGTTTCTGAGTTATGCTGTTCACAGACAGACAGACAGACACACACACGGACATGTTTCCAAAAATGCTTCTTTTGAATTCAGGGGGTCCCAAAACATGTATTTACTTGAAATCTCGGTATGGAATTTTGGGCTGGAATACAATAATACTTCCCCTACTTACTATACGTAGTAGAGAAAGTAAAAAACGGCTCTAAATATTTAAATACGATATATTAAAGATATTTATTTACATGACAAATAAAATGTATATTTTGAATTTTCTGGGAATAGCCTGTGAAGTCCTCTTTATTAGGAAGAAATTCTATATAATCTTGTATAACTGGTAAACTTTAAGCGTCACACAAAACGTATTACACAAGAAAATGTAGATCTCTTTAAAACACACAATTTATTTCAAGAACTTTTTTGTAGCATCAGCCATTTCCGAGATATCAGTTTTTAAGTGTTCGATTTCTTCAATACCTTGTCATTCTTTTAATTCCCATCGATTTTCAGTTGTTTCTCGTGCTACTATGGAAGTAGTATGGAATTTTAAAGCCAGCGTATGGTGTCCATTTCTTAAACCTTTCACTATCACTGTTCTCTCTGTATCCTAACAAGATGTGTAATGTACCTATTTCTGCAAAGATTTACCTGGATTATAATGAAGTAGATAGAAAAATAAACTTTCACAAGAATAATTTGTATACCCACTTATGAACTACAGAGGACAGAGAAAGTCTTGTGAATATACATCAAAAGCTTTTCTTTCTTTTTTGTAGGGGTGGTGAAAGGTTCGGTCGCCGAGGAGCATTTAGCTAATAGGATGCCGTACTTCCTGATGATTAGTTAACGTCCTTTAACCATATCGTTGAATTATTGGTGAATTATCGGAATGGTTGAAATGATGCTCAGATTGGTCCGGTGTGTCTCGAACTTACTCTTCTCAGGATAAGCGAAACTCCGGAAGGAAGCCTTGTCCTGGTACCTCACCCTAACCGATATTCGAATTCGGAACCTCTTGAATGTGAAGCAGACACACTACCCCCACACCACAGAGATGGACAGTCACAGGCTTCTTCGCAAGCGTGTTCTTTTACAACTCCAGTGTGATTGTATTCAAGTACAAGAGCTTTGTATGCCATTGCTAATAGTGTAACACCCCACGGGGGTGGTTACCCCCGCAGTAGGTGATTACACAGGGGGGTTGGTAGCTCAGTGGTAGGGGGATGCGTCGGTACTGGGATGGTAGGCAGGCCAGGGTGGCGTTCCAGGATAGGGGGTATTTAAATGAAGCACAGGGGATGCATTGACCCGATAAGTTATATTGTTACCTTAAGTGAGTACATTCGGTTTGGGGTGAGGCCCCGGCAAATAAACAGAACTCAGATGAGTCGCATGCTTACCTGGTTAACTGGTGGCGACGGGCCTCGAGACTGACAACTGATCTGACGACTCTTTGATAACTGCCTGGCAACTCTCTGATAACTGCTCGCGATTACTGCTCGCATAACTCTCTGGCAACTCCCGCGACCGAGTCAAAACCCTGTAGTATAAATACATACAGAAGCGCTGACTCGGCGTTGTGCAGCGTGGACGTGTTCTGTTAACCTGGTTTCCACACTTGCGCTGGTTTACGACATATGTTGCAATACTCGGTGCTCAACCTGGTCCGCTACATCGGTCCCAGGTTCGCCAAATTCCGACCCGGAATTTAAAATTGAAAAGGAGGACAAACATCTTAGGGGGTACTAAAACTGTCCTAGACTCGGATACCAGGAAATTTTTTTAAGGGTTGGTGAGTACATTAGGGGTGGGTTCGACTGCGCACCGCAGCCTGCTGCCAATCTTTGACTCTTCTCAGCTGGTTGCTTACTGTTGTGCCCGGAGGTGAACTCTGCCTTGAATGATTGCGGTTCTGTACAGAACTGCTGAGTGACTCTGCATACGTAGCTTGTTTCGTGGTAACGTAGGAATTATTTCCGCGCATGCTGCATTTCTTTCGTCAAGCAGTGGCGTTCCCTCAGAGCGCCGATGTAGCGGACCAGGTTGAGCACCGAGTATTGCAACATATGTCGTAAACCAGCGCAAGTGTGGAAACCAGGTTAACAGAACACGTCCACGCTGCACAACGCCGAGTCAGCGCTTCTGTATGTATTTATACTACAGGGTTTTGACTCGGTCGCGGGAGTTGCCAGGCGAGAGTTGCCAGAGAGTTATGCGAGCAGTAATCGCGAGCAGTTATCAGAGAGTTGCCAGGCAGTTATCAAAGAGTCGTCAGATCAGTTGTCAGTCTCGAGGCCCGTCGCCACCAGTTAACCAGGTAAGCATTAGTAATTTATTAAATTAAATTAGAGAGTGTTTTATAGACCATGTTCGTCATATAAAATTGTGCTTTTCAATGATGAAAGAATTATTAAAATCGGTCGAGTGGTTTTTGAGATTACCCTACCCTACACATATAAACAAAATTTCTCTCATAATATTAAAATGTAGACTAGCCGGCTTACCCGACGCTGTGCGAATAGCTTTTTATACTCTAATGACAATTTAATGAATTTCTTTTACCTCCATCCGTGAATATCCATTGGAAGCCCCACTTCTGTGTGTGGGGTAGCGAGTCTGCCTTGACATTCAACAGGTTCCGAGGTTGAATCTCGGTTAGGGTGAGCTATTTGGATGGTTTTTTTCCGGGGATTTTCTATATTATGAGCAGTAACAACTATTTTCTACTCCATGGCATTTTCAACTAAAATCAACTAAAATCCAAAACTCGACAAATGTCGGGTAACTTTAAGCTCTACGGACCCTGGGCTCATTTGAACAACATTTCATCTATTCATCGTCCGATATGACCTACCAATTAAAGGACATTAAACTAAAAGAAAAATGTGAAACCTCTTCATTCCGCTTTCTACTCCTTTGGTACTTGTCCGGTGCAAAGTGAAACGCAACTCCGTCAAAAAAAGTGTCTGTGATAAAAGTGCGAATACTACAAATTTATAAGTATTAACAAGCTATTCAAGATATATTTAAGAGTATTTGACATACATCGATAACACCGAGCGTCGAAGGGCTGACGTCATCAAGGTCAAAACATAACTTAAAATTACCAATATGTATTACATTCACGCGATATTCTCCACCATTTCTTCTGCAAATCACTTTGAAAAACTTATTCTCCGATCTACTTCATGTTAATAGAGCAATAGCTTTATTACTGCTTCAGTGTATACAGAATGAACCGAACTCCATCGAAAAACTTTCAGAGATTGTTCCGGGATAACTTCTGAGTATTCTGGTATAACAGACCCACGGTCTCCGGCGGCTCGTTACAGAGTAATTGCATTTCGTTTGGTTACTTGCCCCAATTAGCTTTGCCACTGTATTGCACTGAAAGTACTGCACAACAGAGCAAATGTCGACGGTATGTGCTGTGTGAGCTGTTTGTAAACAAATCGTTTCCATTCGCTCACGGTATCTGCTGTTGACAACAGTAATGCCCTCTTTAACTCGTTGCCCTCAAGTTTGCATTCAGTACTGCTCGGTTCTGTCCAGGGTTTTGTTTTTTCGGCAATAGTAGTTGTGCGTTTACAGTGATACACAGCAATATAGACAGATTTATGGATGAAGAATTGGCGACAGGCACTTCGTGTATGGGTTCATTGAATGAAATGTAAAAGCTCACAAAGACGCTAAGCTAAACTGTTCCCGTACTGTCGGCAACCACATCACAGTACCTTTCTTTGTATATGCACATAGGCGACTACGAGAAGCTGGAACCTTCCGTGTTAGAATGGAAATACTGGCTATGCGAAGTATGCCAGAACACCCGATCTAGTAGAGAATGTGTTACACGCGATTGGTGACAAGCTGCCACTAGTATTTAGTCGGCGCGTTGCACGAGCTCTAAACACAAGCCAATCTGTTTTCAGAGTCATGCGTGAACAGTAGTTACACTCGTATCATTCACAAAAGATGTAGTCATTGCAGCCAGAGGACTTTCCATTTCGAGTGGAGTTTGCAGATTGGTTCCTGCAGCAATGTGCAGAAAGCTACAATTTCCCTGATTTGGTGTTGCTTACAGACGAGGCCAAGTTTACAAGAAAGGGCATGTTCAACAGTAGGAATAGCCATGTATGGGGTTACGAAAATCAATACGCACTGGTGTGTCGATCCTATCAACAACACTTCTTTGTGAATGTGTAAGCTGGTACTGCCAACGACTTTGTGATTGGACCTTACGTACTTCCTGTCACATTGAACGGAGTCGTATACAAAACGTTCCTTGAACATGTCCTCCACAGTATGGTGTATAGAATTCGTCAGCTTATGTGGTTTCAATATGACGGTGCGCCGGCATACTTTGCACTTGACGTTAGGAACCACATTGATGTGCTGTTTGAACGACAACGGATTGGTCTCGGAGGTCCTGTTGCATGAAATTAAAATGAGTTGTATTATGAACGCTGTTTACTTACTGTGGTCCTTAGCGTCCCATTCTATGAGGGATGATCAGAAATTAAGATTACAAGGCCGATATTCCTGGAGTTTCGTCCGCTATAGAGAAATTAGTAGTATACAGTAATTCTAATGCATGCAGCTGGTAACTGTGCAAAGTTTCAGCTACCCCCACCTACATGCCACTTGTAGGTAAAAATAAATTTAGTTTTATTTATGTATGGACGCTTTTTAATTGCTACGGCCCTTAGCATCCCATTCTATATTGGGAATGAAAGACGGTAAATTTGCTTAGAGTCCCCCTTATCAGGCCTGAGGTTCTTTTACGGACCACAAATCTACTACACGGGATCACCGGCTTTACTTCCCTTCCAAAGGAAGCCATGGCAAGGATTTTACGCCCGAAAAAGTACATCGCCCTCCGCGGGTTTGAACCCGCGACCTCGAGGCTAGCAAGGTAACCATTACACCACGAGGACGGCCCCCTTGTAGGTAATTAAAAATGGCTGCTTGTTTAGAAAACAGGTCACGCAAAGAAATCCGCTCCGTTATTCGGTTTCTGTGGGCGAAACATGCAACCGTAGCTGGTAGAGGTTTAGGGAGAGAATGTAAATGCCTCGTCAGCATGTCACAGAATGGTGTCGAAGGTTTGCGGCCGGTACAAAAAACGTCACCGACGAGGATTGTAAGACCCACCCAGTACGTCATCAACAAATATTAACACAGCTCGCGTGGAGGAGCTGATTCAAGACATCAGGAGCATCACGTTACAGCATATGACGATAGAATTGGGAATGTCGTTCTGAAGCTTTCGTCACGTTGTTCACGATATTCTGCAGTACCGGAAGTTTGTTTCCGATGGGTTCCACGAAATCTGTCCAACAAACACAAGGAGAAGCGCAGAGGGACAAGTCTGCAGCGGCTCTCCACGAAAGGGAACAGTTTTCTTCACCACATTGTCGCGGGCGACGAAACATGATTCCAACACTACACCCCAGCAGTAACCGGTCGTCACTAGAGTGGAGACTCCTCCCAAAGACAAAACTGTTTAAGGTGACGTCATCTGTCGGGAAAGTTATGGCTACAGTATTTTGGGACCGCGTGTCATACTCGTGAAGTTTTTGGAAACTGGTCACACAATGACCGCTGATCGATAATGCGAGACCTTGGCACGATTGCGCAAAGCAATCAGGAGGAAATAGGCAGGACTTTTTACAGCGCGTCATCTTCCTTCACGACAATACGCAACCTCATACATCTCAGAAGACCACCACGTTGTTAAAATAGATTCACTGGGACACCAGTGACCACCATGCCTACAGCCTGGACCTCTTTCCAAGCAACTTTCACCTTTTTCCTCACCTGAAGAAGCACCTAGGAGACCGACGGTTCGCTTCAGAGGATGAGGTGAAATACTTCGCGACAACGTGGCTGAACACTCAAGGACATGATTTTTACCAGGAGGGAATATTCAAACTCATCCCATGAAGCGACAAGAGCCTAAACCGATATAGAGAATATGTCGAAAAATAAGCTAATGTGTGTAGAATCAGTTGGCTGTATTGGTTATATGAAATAAAACGTACACATTTCACTACAGGCTTTATAACCTTAGCTTCTAATCACCCCTCGTATATTGGGAATGAAAGACAGGAAATTTGGCTCAGAGGCTTCTTTATCAGGCTTGAGGTTGTTTTACGTGCGGTAAATCTACAACACGGGACCACCGGATCTTTCTTCGCTTCCGAAGGAAGCCATGCTAAGGAATTTTACGACCGAAAAAACAATCCATCGCCCTCCGCCAGGTTTAAACCCGCGGCCATGGCAAGAGGCTAGCAGGGTATACCTACATCACGGAGGACGACGTCCTGTTCCATGGTCAACTCGTCAGCAGATGTGACACCAATGGACTTCTGGGGATATGTGAAGAGCATAGTTTACGAGACACCGGCCGATACTCCCATAGACCTGGTTGCTAGGATTATCGCAGCCGCGGAAGTAGTAGCCAAAACCCTGGAATGCTTGAGCGTGTAAGAAAGTCGATGGTGCGTCGCTGTACACTCTGCCGTGTTCATGGTAGTCGACCTTTCGAACAACACCTGTAAGGGAACAGTTCTGCATTTGACGTACTGTACTGTACACTTATAGATCAGAGTGAACGCACAATAATAAAAGTGCACCTATTTCGTTTACGAGATGTTGCATTACTTTGTGTTATGTTGTACGTTTTGTTCATTGCTCCTTCACTATTGTGAAGGTGTTTTTACAGAAACAAAGGTGTTGGGGTAACAAACCAAATAAATCATAATTACATTATTACTCTGTAACGATCCGCCGGAAACCATGGGTCCCTTATACCAAAATACTCATAAGGTACCCCTGAAAAACCTCTAAAAGTTTGTCGCTGCAGTTCTGGTTCAACCTGTATATGTACAGAAGACTTAAAATAGTGAAATCTTAAAGCGTGTCTCTAGCTGCTAGGTTTGAAATTCGACTCTACGAGAAACAAACAAATGATATTTTAACACCCAGAAAAGTATAAAGTTTTTTAAAAAGAAAAAAAACAACGAATATCTCGGAAATGGTTAATTTAAGTCACATACAAAAATTTATTAGATAGAAATTATGCATTTTTGAAGCCCTACATTTTTTGTGTAATATGTTTCCATGCATCTCTTACAGTTTTCCAGATTTACAGATGTATATAAAATTCATTCAGGATAAAGAGGACATCGCCGACTATCCGCAGAAATGCCAACACATGCATTCTATTTGTCATCAAAATATATGGAAGTAAAATCAGTACCTTGTTAGTCATTTTTGAGAAAATGAGATTTATGGAAATATTTTCAATGTAAAGGATAAATGCGGTACGGTGATATTTTTTAACATTATCGTGTCGCCCCTTGGGAAGATGCTGAACTGTTTGTAGAATGCCAACTTGAGAGTTTGACATTTTGTTTTTGAGTTATGCTGTTCTCTCCCTCTCCCCTTTCTCTCACACACAGAGCAAGACAGAAGGGATATCTATTCTTAAATAGGCTTTATTGTGTTCACTGGCACTCAATCTTGATATCTTTTGGGTAGAATACAACGCTTCCTCTACCTACTTTAGGTATAAATGATGGAGAAACTAAAAATTACTTATCAGAATTATCATTGTATCACCATGCTTCTGCTCCCTCAAAAAAAATTGCAAAAATCTTGAATAATGGAGCTGCAGGCCCACGAAACTTTGATAATTTGTTGAGAATTAAGTATTTAATACCAGAGAATGGATATAGTATTTAACGACGGAAACTGTCAGTGGCTGTCGCTAACATCACTTATCGTCCAGCTGTTAACAATTCTTCCATGATCCATGCCTTGTAAATTATTTAGTCATTCCGACGTTGAAATTAGCAGCTGTCTCATAAACTAAGTCCGTTAGCACAGGCAGTACCTTTTCAATGATGGAAGAACTACATCATCAGAATCTGTTGAATGGCTTGCGAGCTTATACAGAAGATTACACCAAGTTTAATGTGTAGCAGAATGTGGTATAGATGTAAATAATTAATTTAAAGTCATGATGTCCTTTTTGCAACTCTGAAACGAATCAAAATTTTAATTCAGTATATCAATATTTTAAAATTCCACTTCAAACAAAAGAATGTCTGAAGATGTAGAGAATGTAACAGAAATTGACCCAGTTTCTGAAAGCATTCAAAAGAATAACGAAATTCTGGCACAATATTCGTCTGTTTATATATTGTTGCGAACTCTTCCAAACAAAAACTAATGAAAAACTCAGCACTATATTTTGAAACCTTTCTACATATACGTTATTTGTTTCATTGCGTCTTATGCTATCAATGTCGTGATTGAAGATGAATTTCTTAAATGAGACTATCCATGTTGCGAACTGCAACCGTAAAGGCATTATATAAGCCAGAGTTTTGGGTACTGCAACTGATTTAAATATTTACGTATTGTTTGCCACAAACAACCACCTAAATATGACAAACTTCAAGCCAGTAGACCACGTAATCTTTGATTTGGATGGACTTTTATTAGGTACCGAGGAAATTTATGGCGAGATATTTCAAGCCATTGTGTCCCAGTATGGTAAGACATACACCAAAGAAGTCAGAGAGAAGGTAATGGGCAAGACCGAACCAGAGGCAGTTGCGGGCATAATTCATGAGCTTGAACTACCACTTACTGTCGAAGAATTTCTTGAACAAATGCACAAACTGCAGACAACATTCCTGCCAGAAGCTCAGTTGATGCCAGGGGCTGAGAATTTGATTCGTCATTTATATGAAGAAAGAATACCAATAGCCGTGGCCACAAGCAGCGCCAAAGAAGGTGTCGACCTGAAGTTGGCCAATCACAAGGAGCTGTTTACTCTATTTAAACACATTGTGATGGGAAGTAGTGATCCTGAAGTAAAACGTGGAAAACCCAGTCCAGACATATTCTTGGTTTGTGCTTCACGATTCTCTGATAAACCATCTGCAGAAAAATGTCTCGTATTTGAAGATGCCCCAAATGGAGTGTTAGCAGCAGTGGCCGCTGGCATGCAGGTTGTCATGGTTCCAGACGAACTTGTAAAAGAAGAGAATAGAAAACGTGCCACACTAGTTCTGCGTTCGTTAGAAGATTTCCGGCCCGAGCTATTCGGTCTGCCGCCCTTTCCATGCTGTTCATGCATAGAAGCATGAAGATTTGTGTGCCAGTATTTGTGATCCTTATACTAAGCTTTAGGTAATGCAGTTTCTGTGTTATCTCAGAGAGACATGCGATGCGGTATCACGGTGTAACACGGTAGTCTTTGCACCTCAAACAGTTAGTGTGGGCAAGTCTATTGCAGTGCATTACATGAAATACAGTTTCAGTAATTTTACTACAAATATTTGCTTGTAAACTGAATATGTGGTACAACTTTCCAGAACAATCCTTCTTTTGTACATATAAATAAAACCTTTTGGGGGGATTTGAAACAAATGAACTATGCTTTCCTGTTTTTGTTTCGTTTAGTTACGCTGCTTGACAATAAGATTGGGGTAAGGTTGATTTGCCTTTCTCATAATTCATTAAGTCTACTAAAAACTGCATTACGTTGGTCTTCAAAGCCAGTAAGGCACTGTCAATGCTCGCAGCGTGCGTTCCTAATTACTTTTTATTTTAGGTTTATTAGCTTTTTACGTTTCTGATTTACGGGAGGTTACTGATTACTGATTCATGGGAGGTTACTTTTTTTAACGTTTTCAGTGAAGACCAAAGTAATTCAATAAAGATTACTTTGGTCTTCACTGAAAACATTAATACAAGCTAAAGGAAAGTAAGTGAATAAATTACCTTAGGAGTGGGTTTTAGGAATAGTCTGTTCTCTAGCTGGTGCCCACTGCTTTAAGTGTTTTACTGTTATAGTAAAATTACGGTATGAAGACAACAAACGTGGCCAACATGTCGCTATTGCACATGCGCAATGTGAACTGCCAACCTATACTCGGCGCCAATCAAGAAGGTGATTGACATTTCGGGGAGAGAGAGAGAGGCGACGTTGCCGTGACCACGTGGAGAGAGTGCTAGAACTGTGTCGGAGGAGACTGGGTTGCGCCTGCATTGTAGAGCGGATATTATATATATTCGTATACCAAGACAATTGTAAAATAATGAATCTACATGCAGAGAATAGAAAATGCAAGAATATATCAGTGTAAAAATCTGCGTTAACAGAAGAGACATATCTGTGAAATATTGATGCGTATTTTAATAGAAAAAATGCCAGATTTCCGAATCACTTACATCGCTTGCTGTTGTTGCTGCTCGTTTGATAGACAATGCTGCCACCGCCACCGTCGTCGTCGTCATCATCATCTGAAGAGCTGCTAGAATTCCCCAGGGAAATGACAAGCTGTTCTATAGTTTCTTCCAAAACTCCTTCATTTTCCCAAGTTGCACTTATTACGCCCTTTGTACGAGTCACCGTTTTTTTTTTTCAGTTTTCAGCTTTTACTGCTGTTAGTGCCTCTTCTGTATGCTTTATTACTGACGACACAGTGAAACCTTTATTGTTTCGCCCAACGTAACAATTTATGTCGGCCCAAATTAATTCAATCGAGTTAAAATGACAATGATAACTATTTTGTGACCATGTTCTGCAGCAATGCCATTGACTACATAACTTGGAAACCGCGGTTTGTTTGCTTTCACAAGTTCCAGTAGCTCACTTTTCTTCAGTCCCTCCTTCATCGGTACATTGCGGCGAGCAAGCCACTGACTTATTTTCTCCTCTTCGAAATATTCTCTCACAGAGCATATTATTTCCCGCGACTGTTCTTTAATTGTGATATCTTTACCAAATACAAATTTATTCGGTTCCCGAGTGCGCTTAGTTTTTCGTTTGGCTGCGCTATCTTTGTCACTATTTTTAGACATTGTTAAATATCCATTAAACGTGTTAAGACAATTATAAATGCTCACACAACAAACGCACGCACAAATACACGGACTCAAACACACGTAACACAAGGCAAATACCATACAAATAGGGCGATGCAAAATAAATTTTCAGTGCGCTGGCAATCTCTAAACTGATACAAAAACATAAGCAAGCTGGGGATAAAAGGAGGACATTGTTTATAACTGCAGCGACAGCAGAAGATAAGTTCATGTTTACTGCTACGGTCGCTCGCCCGTGGCAATCACGTGTTACGATATCGCAACAAGGCATTTGCGTCTATCGTTACTATGGAAACGTCTTAGTTCTAATTGGTCCTTCTAATGACGACCGCTGTGACGTGTTCATCCCCTCCCATTCGTTTAAAGCTTTCCGCCACGTGGTTAGTAACTGTCAATCACCTTCTTGATCGGCGCCGAGTATAAATGAGAAGTGAAATCCGCGGAATTAGCGATATGTTCTTCAGTTTCTTTTACCGCTGACATAAACCAATGCATTGTTATTATGGCGTGCGGAGGATGTGAAAATACAATATACATGGTATTGAGAGAGCAATAGGCGTGGAGAACTTACAGCTACATTAGTAATCTAAGTTTATATAGAAAGAAACTAACCGTAACCTAACTTCCCGTGAATCGGTAACCTAAGCTTATATAAAAAATCTGATGTGTTACACTCACATGACTTTTTCTACTCTTGTACAAAGTATTTTTACAAACGCTTATTCGCCATCTAGTTCATGTTAATCGAGATAAACATTTGCAAACTCTATCTTATTGCTAATTTTCTTGTAGATGTAGGGGAAAATATATTTACAAGGGCAATATAGAAAAACAGTAGCCTTTAAGCACATACATATCTCTTAATAGCTGGTTGCTAGGTGCAGCACCATTCCCTTTGCCACAGATTATAACTCTTTGCATATCCAAGACAAAAAAATCTGATGTGTTACACTCACATGACTTTCTCTACTCTTGTACAATCTATTTTTACAAACGTTTATTCTCCATATGCTTCATGTTAATCGAGATATCGAGATGTCGATGTTATTGGTAATTTTCTTGTAGATGCAAGGGGAATATGGTAGCTTTTAAGCGATAGTCGAATATTTTATCGCTGGTTGCTATGTGGAGCATTCCATTCTCTTTGCATGTCTAGGACACAAAAAATGAATAACGAATTTGAGAAAAAGTATAAGTATTGGAAAATTTAAGGAAATAACAAGCAATATCTCGAAAACGGTTCACTCAACAAAAGAAATGTATATGATATAAGTTGTGTATTTTAACGCGATCTACATTTTTTGTGTAGTAAAATTTTGTCTATCTCTTATGGTTTACCAGTTATGCAAAAGTCGTTCACAATGAAGAATACTTTTGGAGACATTCCCGGAAATTTCGAGATATACATTTCATTTCTCATGACATTGTCTTAAACATATGATATTTTCATCAAAATCGTTAGAGCCATTTTTGAGAAAATTAAAATTTTCGAAAAATCTTCCATGTAAAGGGTAGTCTGGGGTGGGCGGATTTTCTTGAGAACCTTCGTGTCGAATATCTGGAAGATACTGAACCTAAATACCAAGTTTGGTGCTTATCCGACTGTTCGTTTTTGAGTTATGCTGTTCACAGACACACAGACACACACACAGACACACACACAGACACACACACACACAGACACACACACAGACACACACACGGACATGTTTCCAAAAATGCTTTTTTTGGATTCAGGAGGTCTCAAAACATGTATTTCCGGTGAAATCTCGGTATTGAATTTTTGGGTGGAATGCAATACTTCCCCTACTTACTATACGTAGTAGAGAAAGTAAAAATGAATAACGAACTCCCATTTGAGAAAATAAGTATTGAAAAATTTAAGGGAATAACAAGCAATATCTCGAAAATGGTTCACTCAAAAAAAAAATGTATATGACATAACTTGTGTATTTTAACGCGATCTACATCCTTTGTGTATTAAAATTTTGTCTATCTCTTATGGTTTACCAGTTATGCAAAAGTCGTTCACAATAAAGAATACTTTTGGAGACATTCCCAGAAAATTCAAGATATACATTTTATTTGTCATAAAAATATCTTAAACATATGATATTTTAATCAAAATCGTTAGAGCCATTTTTGAGAAAATTAAAGTTTTCGAAAAATCTTCCATGTAAAGGGTACTCTGGGGTGGGGGATTTTCTTGAAAACCTTCGTGTCGCATCTCTGGAAGATACTGAACCCAAATACCAAGTTTGGTGTTTATCCGTCTGTTCGTTTCTGAGTTATGCTGTTCACAGACACACAGACACACACACACACACACACACACACACACACAGACACACACACGGACATGTTTCCAAAAATACTTTTTTTGGATTCAGGAGGTCTCAAAACATGTATTTCCGGTGAAATCTCGGTATCGAATTTTTGGGTGGAATGCAATACTTCCCCTACTTACTATACGTAGTAGAGAAAGTAAAAATGAATAACGAATTTGAGAAAAAGTATAAGTATTGGAAAATTTAAGGGAATAACAAGCAATATCTCGCAAACGCTTCACTCAACAAAAGAAACGTATATGAGATAAATTGTGTATTTTAACGCGATCTACATTCTTCGTGTAGTAAAATTTTGTCTGTCTCTTATGGTTTACCAGTTATGAAAAAGTCGTTCATAATGAAGAATACTTTTGGAGACATTCCCAGAAAATTCGAGATATACACTTTATTTGCCATGACAATATCTTAAACATATGATATTTTAATCAAAATCGTTAGAGCCGTTTTTGAGAAATATAAAATTTTCGAAAAATGTTCCATGTAAAGGGTAGTCTGGGGTGGGGGGATTTTCTTGAAAACCTTTGTGTCGCATCTCTGAAAGATACTGAACCTAAATACCAAGTTTGGTGTTTATCCGACACTTCGTTTTTGAGTTATGCTGTTCACAGACACACAGACACACACACGGACATGTTTCCAAAAATGCTTTTTTTGGATTCAGTGAGTCTCAAAACATGTATTTCCGGTGAAATCTCGGTATCGAAATTTTGGGTGGAATACAATGCTTCCCCTACTTACTATACGTAGTAGAGAAAGTAATAAGTATTGAAAAATTTAAGGGAATAACAAGCAATATCTCGAAAATGGTTCACTCAACAACAAAAAATGTATATGACATAAGTTGTGTATTTTAACGCGATCTACATTTTTTGTGTAGTAAAATTTGGTCTATCTCTTATGGTTTACCAGTTATGCAAAAGTCGTTCACAATGAAGAATACTTTTGGAGACATTCCCAGAAAATTCAAGATATACATTTTATTTGCCATGAAAATATCTTAAACATATGATATTTTAATCAAAATCGTTAGAGCCGTATTTGAGAAAATTAAAATTTTCGAAAAATGTTCCATGTAAAGGGTTATCTAGGGTGGGGGATTTTCTTGAAAACCTTCGTGTCGCATCTCTGGAAGATACTGAACCTAAATACCAAGTTTGGTGTTTATCCGACTGTTCTGAGTTATGCTGTTCACAAACAGACACACACACAGACACACTGACACACAGACACACATAAAGATACACGGGCATGTTTCCAAAACTGTTTTTTTTTGATTCAGGGGGTCTCAAAACATGTATTTCCGGTGAAATCTCGGTATCAAATTTTTGGGTGGAATACAATACTTCCCCTACTTACTATACGTAGTAGAGAAAGTAAAAAAGTAACCCTAACCTAAGCTCCCGTGATTCAGTAACCTAAGTTATATTTAAAAAAATCTGATGTGTTACACTCACATGACTTTCTCTACTCTTGTACAATCTATTTTTACAAACGCCTATTCTCCATATGCTTTATGTTAATCGAGATATCGAGATGTCAATCTTATTGCTAATTTTCTTGTAGATGCAAGGGGAATATGGTAGCTTTTAAGCGATGGTCAAATATTTTAACGCTGGTTGCTATGTGTCGAATTCCATTCTCTTTGCAAGTCCAGGACATAAAAAAATGAATAACGAATTTGAGAAAAAGTATAAGTATTGGAAAATTTAAGGGAATAACAAGCAATATCTCGAAAACGGTTCACTCAACAAAAGAAATGTATATAACATAAGTTGTGTATTTTAACGAGATCAACATTTTTTGTGTAGTAAAATTTTGTCTATCTCTTATGGTTTACCAGTTATGCAAAAGTCGTTCACAATGAAGAATACTTTTGGAGACATTCCCAGAAAATTCGAGATATACATTTCATTTCTCATGATATTATCTTAAACATATGATATTTTCATCAAAATCGTTAGAGCCATTTTTGAGAAAATTAAAATTTTCGAAAAATGTTCCATGTAAAGGGTAGTCTGGGGTGGGGGGATTTTCTTGAAAACCTTCGTGTCGCATCTCTGGAAGATACTGAACCTAAATACCAAGTTTCGTGTTTATCCGACTGTTCGTTTTTGAGTTATGCTGTTCACACACACACAGACACACACACACACAGACACACACACACACAGACACACAGACACACACACGGACATGTTTCCAAAAATGCTTTTTTTGGATTCAGGAGGTCTCAAAACATGCATTTCCGGTGAAATCTCGGTATCGAATTTTTGGGTGGAATGCAATACTTCCCCTACTTACTATACGTAGTAGAGAAAGTAAAAAAAAGAAACATATCCTAAGCTGCCGTAAATCAGAAACGTAAAAAGCTAATAAACGTAAAATAAACTAATTAGGAACGCACGCGGCGAGCTTTGGAGGTATTTTACTGACTTTGGCGGTATTTGTCATCCATATGTTGCCAGCATTGTGCTGGAGCTAGAGGATGACATGGGGTGACATCTGCAGGAGATTTAGGACATCACTTCCATCGCTTTTGAAGACCAACGTAATGCGGTTTACCCGTTTGTCAGTGACAGCTGCTGTTCGTTGTAATGATAATGGTTTGAGTGTAGATAACTTGAAGCCATCTGTTTAAGAATTCCTACGTCTGCTTATTACTCTATAAATATCTCGAATGTAGTCACCTATTCACAGAACTATTACGCTAACCCTTTTGAGTTTTCTCCGTATATAAATTTTACAACCAAATTTGTATTATACGCTAATTCTCCAGCTCCTTGTTTCTTTCTTTTTTTTTTTTTTTACTTTCTCTACTACCTATAGTAAGTAGGTAAAGTATTGTATTCCACCGAAAAATTCGATACCGATATTTCACCGGAAATACATGTTTTGAGACCCCCTGAACCCAAAAAAAGCATTTTTGGAAACATGTCCGTATGTGTGTCTGTGAACAGCATAACTCAGAAACGAACAGTCGGATAAACACCAAACTTGGTATTTAGGTTCAGTATCTTCCAGAGATGCGACACGAAGGTTTTCAAGAAAATCCCCCCACCCCAGACTACCCTTTGCATGGAACATTTTTCGAAAATTTTAATTTTCTCAAAAATGGCTAACGATTTTGATTAAAATATCATATGTTTAAGATATTTTTATGACAAATAAAATGTATATCTTTCTGGGAATGTCTCTAAGAGTATTCTTCATTGTGAACGATTTTTGCATAACTGGTAAACCATAAGAGATAGACAAAATTTTACTACACAAAAGATGTAGATCGCGTTAAAATACACAATTTATGTCATATACATTTTTGTTGTTGAGTGAACCGTTTTCGAGATATTGCTTGTTATTCCCTTAAATTTTCCAATACTTATACTTTTTCTCAAATTCGTTATTCAATTTTTTTATGTCCTGGACATGCAAAGAGAATGGAATGCGCCACATAGCAACCAGCGTTAAAATATTTGACTATCGCTTAAAACCTACCATGTTCCCCTTGCATCTACAAGAAAATTAACAATAAGATTGACATCTCGATATCTCGATTAACATGAAGCATATGGAGAATAAGCGTTTGTAAAAATAGTTTGTACAAGAGTAGAGAAAGTCATGTGAGTGTAACACATCAGATTTTTTAATCAAGTGGTAACAGCTTCATACTTAGCCCCTATTCAAAATACTAAACCAATACCGAATTTAAAACAAAAACTTGCATAACGGTACCTTTAGGAGGAGACGTGAAAACTTTGGAGACCTGTAACCCTACCACTCTCTGCTTGCTCTGTCTGGTAGGCGCGTGGTGAGCCTACACCACGTGAGGCTTAAATTGAAACATGACAATTTTTACGCTACCTGACCGGTTTAGGAGGGGGTAGGCCAATGACGGTCCGAGTGCTGAGAAACCCTATCAGTCACCCTTCACTGCCTAGTCTCTTAGTAGAGTTGTATTTGTTGTTGCCGGTTGCACTTTTGGCAGTGAAATGTTGAAAATATCCAGATATCTTCGGCCGTCCTTGCTTCGCTGGCTTTCGTATTGTTACAAGCGGGTGTTGTTTGTTCTCTTCTATATTTCATGTTTAAATTAAACCCAAATTTTAAATAAGGAAGTAAGTATTGTATTCCACCCAATTAGATGTCGAGATTTCACCGGATATATGTTTTGGGACCCCCTGAACCCCCCAAAAAGCTTTTTAGCAAAGCGAGCGCGTGTCTGCGAACAGCACAACTCAACAACGATAAGTCTATTAAAAATCAAAATTAGTAGTTAAGTTCAACATCTTACAAGGGTACGATGCGAAGATTTACAAGAAAATCCCTCCACCCTAAACTTCCCTTTAATGGAAACTTTTTTGAAAATATTGATTTTCTTAAAAATGCCTAACCATTTTGATTAAAATAACATATGTTCAAGATATTTTCATGACAATGAGATGTATGTCAAATTTTCTGGGAATAACCCGTGAACTTCTCTTCATTCGGAAGGAGTTTTATATAATCTTGTATAACTGGTAAACATTAAGCGATAGACGAAACGCACACACGATTTCTTCCAAATAAATTGTTGTTGCTATAAGCCTTAGGTGGCGAAAGCGGGACTCGGGAGTCATTTTCACTCGCAGGCGCCGTTCCCTCTCAGCCACAATCCATTTGTTTTTCACATGCTGCTGAGTGATGCAGTGCGTGTTGTATATTTGGTGACTCACGGAAGGAAGTCGTTTTCGCCACCCTTGCTATAAGCTATTCCCGGGATATCCGTTGTTGATGGTTCAAATTGTTCAATACTTTGTCATTCTTTTAAATTCCTGTCGATATTCAATTGTTTTTTGCGATTGCAGGAAATAATATGGACTTTAAGGCCAGTATATAGCGTCCAGTTCTTAATAATTTTGGCTATCGTTCCCTTTGTATCTATAAAGAAACATGTGATGTAGGTATTTTTGGAAAGGTTTATCTCAATTAAAATGAAGTGGACAGAAAAGTAAACTTTTGCAAGAATAGTTCGTACACCCTCTAATAAACGATAGAGCTTAGAGGAAGAAATGCGAATGTAACATCAGATGTTTAAATAGCGTTTCTTTACATATTTCACTCGGTGTACACGAGACAACTCTAACCATCTATAGGAGTATTAGTAATTCTAGCTTGGCCCCGAACTCCGGCTGAGTAAGCAAATTCTATGATCTAGTTCTCTGCTACACAGGTCTCCTTTTCTTCCATTTAGTGACCTCATCTTTTTCAGTAAACTGAGGATAAACATCTGTGGTGTCAATGTCGAATCTGTGTCGTTTGAGATGGATGGGAAACTCCTTCATGGCCTTCTGTCTCAGCTTCACAATCTGTATCACTTTCCTCATCAAGAAAGTCTTCATTATTTTCTTCGTTTTCATCCCATGATATTACCAGGGCTTTCTGTAAGTCGCTATAGTTACACACATGGAATACCTACTTGTTTCTTTGACGTTAGGTGCGTAAAAACGAACCGATAGAAAAAGAAGGCTACAAAAACAGGAGGTACGTGAGCGGGCGCAATGTATCTCTAGATACCTTTGTCTGATACTGAAAAAAAAGCGTATAAAAACTATTCCTACGAAAGCTTATTTTTCGATCTACTTAATTTTAATCAAACCAACCTCTGCAGAAGTAGCCTCATTACACATTTCATTTTAAATCCGACAATTAAATGTTTAAGAACTGGACGCCATATACCTATTGACCTCAAAATAGTTCCATGCAACCGCGAGAAACAACTGAATGTCGACAGTACTTAAACAGAATGGCAAAGAATTGCAGAATTCAAACCATTTATAAAGTATATCTCGGAAATAACTGATGCCACAAAAAATTATTTGAAATAAATGTTTTTTAGAGATCTACATTTTTGTGGACTAGTTTTCATCTATCGCTTAACGTTACCAGTTACACAATTAGATTAGATTATATAAAATTCCTTCCCATTGAAGAAAACTTCACAGGTTGTTCCCAGAAAATTTAAGGTATACATTTTATTTGTTATGTATCTTTAATGGATAGTATTTTAATCAAAATCGTTAGAGCTATTTTTGAGAAAATAGAAGATTTCTGAAAATGTTCCATGTAAAGCGTAGTTTGGGGGTAGGAGATTTTCTTGAAAATTTCGTGTGGCATCTTACGCGCATACTGCAATTAAATACCAAGTTTGGTATTTATCCGACTTTTCGCTTTTAGGTATGCTGTTCACAGAAACACACACTCACACACAAACCTTTTCTAAAACTGTTTTTTTTTATTCAGGAGCCCTCAAAACATTTATTTCCGGTGAAATCTTGGTATCGAATTTTTAAGTGGAATGCAATGTTCGAAAATTCCCCTTAAACTTTTAGGATAGTGGAGGGGACTGAGTAGATCATATTTTGAATAGGAATCCGTCCGGAAGCGTACAGACTGGACGCTATATGCTGGCCTGAATCTTTTCATGACGTCGCGAGAGACAATTATTGAAAGCCGACAGGCCTTTAAAAGAATGGGTAAATATTGAACAATTCGAAACATTAATAACAGATTTCTGGAAATGGTTGCTGATGCCACAAAAACGTGATTTGAAATAAACTGTGTATTTTAAAGAGAACTGCATTTTCTATGTAGCACGTTTCCTCTATCGCTCAAGGTTTATCAGTTATACAAGATTCTCTATACAAAATTCCTTCAGAACGAAGAGGATTTCAAAGGTCATTCCCAGAAAATTCAAGATATACATTTTATTTGTCATGTAAATATCTTTAATATATGGTATTTTAATTAAAATCGTTAGAGCTACTTTTTAGAAAATCAAAATTTTCGAAAATAATTCCATGCTAAAGGGTAGTTTGGGGGGGGGATTTTCTTGAAAATCTTCGTGTCACTTTTTCGGAAGGTACTGAACCTAAATACCAAGTTTGGTGTTCATCGACTTTTAGTTTTTGAGTTATACTGCTCACAGACACCGACACACACACACACGCACGGCCCTTTTTCTAAAAATGCTTTAAAATATATATTCAGGAGGCTTCTAAACATGTATTTGCGTTGAAATGTTATCGAATTTTGGGAGGAATGCAAACCTCCACCCACAATGTGCGTGTAGAGAAAGTAAAAAGGCATATAAGAGATGAAAAACCTGCCCATTATCTTTGATCACTCATCTACCGAATACATGTTGTATAGGTCTTATCGCTCGCTGCATATCCCGAAAACTTGAAGGTTTTTGGCAACGTGAGAATTAGTGCTCTAAAAGTCGACGCGAAAACGCACAATAATGGCCTATTATAAGTTTGACATCGTTTGCAAACGTCTTCTCGAATCGCGTCAACTTCGTTTGAATAGGCAACGCAAATGACAACTTCAGGGCTGGTAAAATATCTCCGTTATTCATTTCATGACGTAGGTCTACCTGCTTCTGTTTCAGTTATTTTATTTAAAGGCGTTCTGGTATTGTTGACACTGTAAAGGCGTAAGAGGCAAGTGTGTTTGGTGTACTGGTATGACCATCTAACTGACGTAGTGTTTATGTATTATTAATTTCATTATTTTGTATATAGTAATGTTTACAAAATGAATACTAATGTAATGTTGCGTAATACATAACAGTATTATAATAATAATCATAATCATAGTCCTGTTCCTCATAAATCAGACACCTGAAGATTACCTATTAGGTAGCTGCTTTGACCTACATATCCACAGCTGTGCTTTGTGTACGAGTGATTAGGGCGGCAGATCCGAATCCCGCTTCCGTCTGTAGAGTTTTACATCTCTAATGTATATTGCACTTTACGTGGTATATATATATATATATATGTACAGAGTGATTAAAATTTGTATCACTCCCGAATCCCCTGCAATATACAACCAACATTACCAGCGCATTTTGGACAACAAAATCTAACTTGAAAAAGTGGAAGGGGTTTTGGGAACACCATATACATCTACAGGTTAAACTTCAGAATTTGTGAATCATTGTATTTCGTGTTACTCTAAATACTACATAGGTATATACGTAGAAACCGATTATCATTACAAACCAGTAAAACACAACATTTTCTTTCTTTCTTTCTCTTCTTGTCTCAACTCTCTCACCGAGCGAGGTAGCACCGCTGTAACTTGGGCAACCCCACATTCGGGAGGCCCCAGGTTTGACCCCCGGCGACGGCTCACATGGATACATGGGTTTTTCGTGGTTTCTCGGGTTCGCAAGTGAATGCTGGGATGGTTCATCTCCTACCACGACTTTCCTGCCCCTCATTACCTGTACCCTCATCTTCCTCGTCATCTGTTTCAGCGTTGTCGGTCCAGGTGACGGTGTTCGTAGGTTGATGTGTGCTCTGTAGACGTTTGTTCTCCGGGGTCGTTGCAGAACTGCTCAAGTAGAACCCGCCTCTGGGCGCTCTCGGGTTGGCGCCCCTTGGGGGACCCCCGGGGATTAGGAGCTTGTTAGTGGCTCCGGGTGTTCGATCTGGAAACTTTAAGGACCTCATCCCTCCCTTCCAGGGGCCACGGTAGAAGCAAAAAGGGCCATTGTGGCCTACGTTCGGTAATCTGCCCCGGTTTCAGGGTCCCTACGCTTGTCCATACCTTTTAAATTTACCTTCAGCTCCCTCGCTCTCTCTCTCTCTGGAGAAAAAGTCTCTCTCAAGGTTATATTGTGTTTAAAAGCAATGGAGTACTCATTCCTCAGAAAAGTAAGATAGCTGATCCTTGATTTGAGGCGTGAAAGGGTACTATGGGCTTCTGCCGGACAATAAGTAAGCCAGTGGAGACACATAGCGGTTCCTGTTCCAGGACCTGTTGCTTAGTAAACGTGAAACTAAAATTATTATTTATAACTTGTAGCGCGCAAAATAACTTTGTTACGCAATACTTTGAAGTCAAGTTATACATTATAACTACAACTAATGCTATTAACGAATATTGCAAGCTTGTATTGCAAACTCATTACCAATGTAGTACTAAATTCTAATACGATTTCTACGTGCACAAGCTCAACCATCAGAAATTTGAAAGGAATGTTTATATGGGTGCACAGTTTTAATACAAAGAGTCAATATTTATGCAAAATAAAGCTTAGAAAAGGTAACATCAATCACAGTAAAAACTATTGACAGAAGTGATTTAGTATGTGTTTACGTTATGCGCTTAAGTTCTTCTTTTTGTGTGATGTGATACATAACAAATTTAAGTCAAACATGCCATTCCGTTTGTCATCGATGCTCTTGTCATGTACGCAAACGTAAAGCTTGTAATGATCTAAAATTGGTGAGATTAGAGGTAGCATTTTCAATAAAGTTATGTGTGATCATTCTTTTTATTTAACATACATACAAAGAGAAGAAGACAGAGGATTCACCACTCTTGTCTACGCTTCGGAGTTTCTACCTAGCCTCCAATGTTGTAATCATTTGTAGAATTTTAATATCAATTCGTTTAGCTATATGCTAAAGATTCATTAGAAGTAATAAGTTATAACTTATGATTTGTAAATTTCCTAAAAAGATATCAATAACATCGGAACAGATCCCAAATTGAAACCCGACCGTCACGTGGATTTGCATTGCTTCACCCCTCACAGGGGGCGTGAGTTCCTTAACCACACGAATTGCTCACGTTGTTGTTGTTGCCCTCTACAGTAAGCTGTTCCAACTCTGTCCAGGTGAGTCAGAGTACTCACGCATACGCAGCAACAGTGCTCGTAGCACGGCTGGAGGGGGAACGTGACAGCCAATACGTTACTGGGAGAAGGTTATAGCAGAAGTGCTTGCGTTTCCTGCTACATAATTCAGCCGTGACGACAGTTTATTCCAATGCCGAGCTGTCTTGCATGCTGCAGGTAGACCCTTGTGAGTCGTGAGTATTCCATTGCTCTCTGGCGCGCCCTGTTCTTTAGGCACTAGGGGAAAATCTACACAAAACACGCAACGCCTCATTGTTTCTCTACACGTTTAAGCAAATTTCTTGGATGGCATATAGAGCCATATCGTTTACACTACACCTTTAGGGTATGGATTAAAATAGTAATGATATATAGTACTGTAATATTTGTGCTGAAAGGACTTCGTTACAAAATGGGTATGAAACTTGGAGCGCGAGGGCCAGCGAGTGCTACGATCTCAGGGTTTTTTAAGGGCTCTCCCGCAAGTGCGCTATACGCTGTTTTTTCTAAGAAAATAGTAATTAAAGATTATGAAAACTGAATATATATTTATAAACATTAAAATACGTTTCCATCTATGTGTTTAATATAAACAGCTATTCGGTTTGGGTGACATTTTGTATACTTAAACTTTCAATGTTTAAGTCATTCTGAGTTATGAATTATGAAGACAACAAGAAGGAAGCCGAAGAGTTTATGGGCACATGACTAGAGACGTGGCAGCAATAGTGAATGTCTCCAAGAAAACTGTCGTCTGAAAAATCTGCTGGAAGATATGGGAAAGCATGACCTAGCGAAATGGCTCCGCAGTAACGAGCAAGGCTCGCATTCGGGAAGTTCCGGGTTTGATTCCCGTTAGACCGACCACTCTGACCTTGGGTTTGTTCGTGTTTTCGGTTGGAAGCCGAATGCTGGGTTGGTTCCTCCTCTACCAGAATTTCCTGTCACCAACATTTCCTTTCGTCTGTTTCAGTAGGACTAGCGACGGTGATTGGTGTGTTGCGGAGGGTGATGGAATTTGCACTGTGGAAAGATTTCTCCCTGATGTTTGGATGACCTGTTGGGGCCCTTTCCTGACGGTAGCTTGGTTCATTCCGGTACCCCTAGTTGAATATGGCTAAGGTAGTATTCCCTTGGTCAAGATTGGTATCATGTTTTGAATGTTTAGGAATCTCGATCTTGCTAGCGTACATCGCATCTGCGTCCGGTCTCCTTTCGGGTCTCCCTTCATCCCTTCCAATGATCAGGTTGGAAACACAAAGAGCCTACTATGAGGCCCTTACTCCTAACTCCTAAGGGGGCAGTTGTGCAGTGGCTGGTGTTCCGTGAGGTTGTCTGTCCGGTATCTGAAAGTGTAACCGGCTGGCACTGATGAGAGTTGTTTGTGTGCTGTTGTACACATAGTTATTAATGTCTCCGAGTACACTCTTGTTTAACTGGGTATATTTTAATATCTGTTTCATAAGTCATTAACGGTAACCACGTCGGTTTATAAACATATGAATACCATTAAAATTCAGCTTACTACAACGGCGATTAAATCAACTGCAGTAAAAATCCAACAGTGGCTCGTAAACTTCATGGGGCTGCAAGCAGCTGAAGTTGACACTCTCCAGCCTCACACTAGAAAAAGATATATATATGAAATTGATATTGACTATATTGTAAATGTAAAGACACTTATCACGGAGGGGCCTCCGGAACCGGGGCAGAGCCCCGCAAGTAGGCCAGTTCGGCCCTTTATACTTAAAACGCAACCCTGAGAGGGAAGGATGATAGGAGAGACCCGAAGGGCGACCATATCTAGTTGCCGACAGGAGCAAGGATGGACGGGGCCCCTACCGCTTCCAGAAGGAACACATCCTACGCCGCACGGTTACTGCCCACAAGCCACCAACCTTCAGGGTCCCCCGGAGCGGAGGCTCGCACTGAGCAGAGACCTAACTGAGCGGTACCACAGCGACGCCAGGGAAGAAACGTATACAGAGCGCAAGTCACCACACAGCCGCTGTCTCTTCATAGACATTACTACGCTGGTTTGGGTTTGGGAACGTCTCTGCCATGCTGAACATTGTATGCAGTGGATTCCTTCTGTTTACCTTCGAGAAACTATCAGCGGCAACAGCTCGCTGTTTTATCGGCTGGGTTCCTGTAGAAAACTCTCAGCAGATGTCAGCGTAAATAAGTGTAAGTGTGGTGCTGTGTGACACCATGACGTCAGGAACGGATGAGGGGAAGGCTTGAGTCACCCCGGGCATCAAGAGGACAAGTGATATAGTCTACAGTCTTGTGATCGTCTCCATGAAGAAGAGAAGCCTTAAAGTTAGGTCTAGGGGAGCGATATCGTGCACACGTTAAAAAAACATGCTCTGCTACTATTTATTGCAGCACGATAATATTGTAAGTTTATTGTTTTACTAAAACGTTCTATCATCATTCTGCTACAATATTGTAAATGTGGATTCTAAATATTTATTTTAAATGTTATCTAAACAAGTTGTCGAAGACAAGTTCATACATAATACAAAAATGCTAGGCCTTTTATTACACTTCAAACTTGAAGCGCCCCAGAGGATACGAATTTTTAACTCATTTGTAAAGAAGGAAAGGATATAATATAAGGCTTCCACAACAAACTCAATAAGGTTTTCGATTCGCACAGTGATAAAATAAGATTTATTCTTTCTCAAAGAAATGTAACACCATTTAACATTACGAAGCAAATGAAACACTTTTACAAATTTGCCCTCAAGCTATTAGTTCCTTTTGCCATATTTACGTGCGTGTAAAGTTTTACAATTGTATACACAGTTGTATTCCACAGTTCCAAATTAAGTCTAGTATTAAATTTTGAGTCGAATTTTGAAAAAGTCGAAATTTTAGCGTATGTAGGATATCGCTCCCCTAGACCTGAGTTTAAGGCTTCTCTTTTACACGGCGACGATCACAAGACTGTAGACCAAGGGTGGCGAAAACGATTTCCTTCCGCGAGTCACTAAATATGCAACACGCATTGCATCACTCAGCAGCATGTGAAAAACAAACGGAAGGTTGCAGAGAGGGAACGGCACATCGAGTCAAAATGACTCGCGAGTCACGTTTTTGCCACCTCTGCTGTAGACTATATCACTCGTTCTCTTGATGCCAGGGTGACTCAAGCCTTCCCCTACGTTATCCTGACGTCATGGTGTTACAAAACGCCACGCTTACACTTCTCTACGCTGACATCTCTGAGAGTTTTCTGCAGCAACTCAGCTCATGAAACAGCGTTCTGTTGCCGCTGATAGTTCCTCCAAGGTAGACACAAGAGGTTCATTACATATAACGTTCTGAATAGCAGAGACATTCCCAAACCCAAAGCAGCATAGTAATGTCTAGAAGGGGGAGCCAATCTGACTCACCGCAACCCGCCGAATACCGTCGCCTCGTCCTACAACCCTGAAACAGATGACAAGGAGGATGATGGATACAGGAATTGAGAGGAAGGGGAATCGTGGTAGAAGATGAACCACCCCAGCATTCGCTGGCGACCCAGGGAAACCACCAAAAACCCATGGATCAGAGTGGGCGGTCGCTGGATACCGATCCCGGGACCTTCCTAATGCGGGTCATAGATGCAACCGCCTAAGCCATCCCGCTCGGTGACGGTATTGTACCATAATCTTATAGTTCGCTACGAGAAGAGAAACTTTTACACACTCCTCCGGTAAAATCACAAAAGTGAATATTACACCAGGTGATCAGCAAACAGCGAATGTTCGAGTGTTTAGTCTGACCTCTGAGGTGCCTTTTGCGGTGGTAGCACAGTAGCTGAGTAAACACGGCACAGTGTATGACAAACGCAAAGCAAAATGGGGTTCTCAGTACCTTCCTCCGTCTAACAACGATGTCAAAACGGCAGTCAAAATGAGGCTGAAACGTAATATACGCTGATTTGGTTATCGATGCGTATTTGATCGCCATCAGTTACATCTGCCAACCACAATCTTGTTATTTGTGTCATGACACTACCCACTTGAAAGCAGCTAGTTCCCTTCGTGCCACGGGGCTACCCATTCATCCAAGGAATCGACCTGCAACTTTCAGTGAGGCGGCGGGTGCTAACACGTCTTCCGATGCTGTCGTCCATTACAACAATGACATCCGTGGCGGAACTAACGTCTGTGAGCACCTTAGGGCAACCTTCAAATATGAAAAGTCCTGCAGAGGCGGAGACAACGATGGTTGCTGCAGAGTCCGAACATGCAGTTGTGAACAGACATACCACTCATTTTGTTTAGAAAAAATATGTGTTCCAAATGCATGCCGTAACCGCTCAGTCTGCTATTTCTCAGGACAGAGACATGGAGGTCTTAAGTGACGAAGAAGTAGAGATGTCAACGGGTGAGATAGCCCTTTTAAGGCAGAAGGGTTGCACTTCCTTGTCTAGTCGAGATCCTCGGCTACGAACCCAGCACAGGTGGATGGAGGTACAAGGTACACCGATACGACTGCAACACAAGGACGTGCAACCATGTAATTCTCTGGCTCGTACCAAAGTGAAGGTGCCAGACTCAGGAAAGCGGCGGTAGTATATGACAGTGGTGAGTATGGGGATCACCTTTGTTCACCTAAACTAAGGATGACCCGCACCTGCACAGTGATAATTGAGGTTGCTCTGGTCCTGGAAGGATACCTGGTTATTTTCATCCTGACACCGTTGAGGATATGCAATGGGTATATAATAGCTGCTGTAGAAGTTAAACGCTAGGTCCGACAAGTTTGTCCCATGCCCATGATATTGTTCTTTCTTCAACGACTGCAATCTACTCTTACTGGAATCGATATGTGTGGGCAGAGAATTGCGGTAACAGCTTACGCAGATGATATTACTGTATTGGTTACCACACCCCAAGATGTTACGCTCCTGAAAGATTGTTTACAGCAATATGAGGAAAGTACAGTGATGATATTTAATACAAGGAAGTTCGAGGTATTACCAACTGGATTACAGCGTCCGGATACATCAGTTTTAGGCATACCTGTTGTGAGGCGTACGAAGTTCTGGGAATCTACTTCGGTAACAACGAGGCGGAAATGAGGGAATACAGCTGGAAGTCTCGTATTAATGCCTTATGTGGTGTGATGTATCATCCGAGAACAGGACGCTGAATTTGGTACACTCGTTTCCATCTATGCCGTCACTGCAGCTTCGGGAGGAATTTTGCCAACCTTCTCGGCCGGTGCGTACATAGGGGAGAGATGCGTCTGGAACGTTCTACCTTTGTTATTTAACCAAGCAGTGGCGGGTGTTAACTGTAGCTCACGCGATGTATGAAAATATTTTGGAGGGGCATCGCGGAAGAATTGTGGGTAAGTGGAAGCTATTTCACCATTTGAAAACATTACTAAGGCAATTCCAGGCAGCATTCGCATGGATAGATTATTAAAGTAGTTTCTAGTAAATGTGTCCTCTTTGACAGTAAAAAAGTATAATTTATTTCAGTTTTATATTATAATTACTGTCATTAAAAATACTATTTCACGGAGAATATTTCTTTTAGGTTAGAGTGCTTTAACGGTTTAGGTCATCGGACAATGAATGAAATGATACCCAATGAGCCCGGGTCCAGAGAGCTTAAAGCTGCCCGAAATTCGTCTTTTCAGGATAAGGAAAAACCCCGGAAAATCCTTATCCGGATAATTCACCCTAATCGAGATTCGAAATCGGGACCTCTTCCTTGCTATATATACTCCATCTGTGAAGGGCAGTAGAATGCCGTCTGAAGCTGCGGTGACGGCATAAATGGAAGGAGTATATGGTTCTATAATAGCCTTTTGCTGAGCTCTTCGCAGATGACATTTCCAGAGAATGGAACAGTTAATATTGGGTTACTTTATCTGGACGGGAAAGCTCTATCGCATTGCACTTTGTGCTTGCTGAACTGCGTCTCCCTAAGGACCAAGGCGACTGTGGATTACTAGAGGTGTCTCTCCAGTCTCAAGCCTTGATGATTAAAATGCTTCTGCTTGTCTCGAATAATCAGGGTGTCCCCGTGGACACCATGCTACAGTGAACACATGTCGTTTTGGAGTCAGGGCATGCGTGACAAGGTTCCGCAGATGGTGCGTGAAATTTATCAATCTTTGAACCAGTTATCACAGAAGAAAGTAAAGAATGGCAACAGTTTTTTTTCCATCGAGCTGCAAGTTTTGCTTTCCGCAGATTAATCCGAATGGATAGCGGTAACATATGAAATTGTAAATGAAATTCTTCCAACGACAGACAAATTATATCGCCACCGGATAGCCATCTCCCACAGAACGCCACAGGCTTCCTTTCACACAGAGTGATGGAATGTTCCGGTAAAGCAGCGCTATGGACTTGGGTTTTAGGACAATGTCGTACTTGGATACCTACCGGATGGAATCCTCAATAATCCGGTGTTTTACATTTGAATCTACCTAAGGTGAGCCTTCCATTACATAATTCCCTTCTCTGGCTGATAATGGGTAGATACTTTTATTTGATTACAAACGTTGGACATTCCAACTGAGTGTATGCTACTCATCTACGACAATTTTTACGTACTGATAGATGGAAAGTGATCCAACAACACAGGACAGAGTCGTTCAAGCCTTGGATATTTCAAATATAAGCTCATAATAGCTGAAGCATATATTAGTAAAAGAATCGAAAATAATTTGTGAAACTTAATAAGAAATCGTGCAACATTGTTCACTTATGTATGCATTGTGTATCACAATTATTAATACATTATTGTTTTAAAACACCATTTGTTCACCAACTTTACCTTGAGCATTTATATATTTTAAATTATTAATTTGAGTTGTATATATTGCTATAATGAGAGATAAAAATAGAATTACGTTGAAAACACGTTAAACAAGGTGATTGAAAGAGATTGACTTTACAATAAAAAAATGTGATGTGATGCATTCACACGACCTTCTCTACCCCCTATCGTTTGTTAGTGGGTATACAAACTACTGTTACTAATGCTTATTTTCCTGTCTACTATATTTAATCCAAATCAGTCTTTAGAAATAGATGCATTACACATTTCGTTATGGATACAAAGGAAACAGCGATAGTCAAATGTTTAAGAACTGGACGCTATATGCTGGCCTTAAAATTCCACACTGTTTCCATGCAATCGCGAGAAACAACTGAATGTTGAAAGGACTTAAAAGAATAACAGAAATGAACAGTTATTCGAATCTTTAATAACTGTTACCTCAGAAATTACTTATGCCACAAAAACCTTATTTAAAATAAATTGTGTATTTTACAGAGATCTACATTTTTTGTGAGTACGTTTTCGACTATCGCTTAACCTTACCAGTTATACAAGATTATACAAAATTTCCTTCAAATGAAGTGGACTCCACAGGATACTCCGAAAAATGCAAGATATACCTACCTACATTTTATTTTTCATGTTAATATATTTAATATATAGTATTTTAATCAAAATGGTTAGAGCCATTATTTAGAAAATAAAAAATTCCGAAAAGTCCTCCATGTAAAGCTCAGTCTGGAGTGGAGGATTTTCCTAAAAATCTTTGTAAGGTGCTGAATATAAATATCAGGTTTGGCATTTATCCAACTTTTCGTTCTTGGATTACGTTGATCAAAATCTCTCTCTCTCTCACACACACACACACGTACACACACACACACGCACAGACAGACTGACTGACACACACGCGCGCGCACAGATCTTTTTCTAAAAATTCCTTTTTTGTACTCAGAGGTCCTCAAAACATGTATTTCCGGTGAAATTTCCATATTGAATTTTTGGATGGAATACAATACTTCCCTACTTACTATACGTAATAGAGAAAGTAAAACTATTTTGATAATAAAAACTATGTAACAAAAAGCGAGAATTTAAATAGTTATATATATATATATATATATAGGTATAATATGATTGCAAATATGTTATTCTTATGAATATGTTATTTATTCCATGCAAGAAATTTCAAACTATGTGAATATGTGTTACGATCGATAGCAACCTGACAATAGTTTAAATAAACATGCTTCAACTATAGTGACGTTAAGAAATTTTCATTTAGAGAGGAGACGCTTACAGGGAAAGCGGAAGAAGTGTACGCGAATTATCAAACATTTTCGAAGAGAAGCAACAAAGAATTGATTACTATAATAAAAAGAAAGTCTGCAAGTAATTAAAGCAAATATGTAAATAAATCTTAGATTCAATTTCCATATATTGTTCGTCGTTAAAACACTTTGAGTAAGGGAATAAAACACATCATAGTGAAAGTTCATTTATGGCCTTTATTATTTATATAATAAATATCTTACCTTCCAAACACGGAAAACCTGAGATGAGAATCAGCGCTGCCCCGACTAAGTATATTTAAAAATATAACAGACAAAAAAAAACATTCAAATATTTTGCTACGCGTTACACAGCTAGACTCCACAACAATTATTGAATAAAAATCATCCGCCAGGAAGTCAATTCTACTACACTACTTGCTATACCAACCGTGTGAGAGGCGGAGTAAATTCAAACCGAGCATTTCAGAATAAACAGCATCCATATCTACAAGAACTTCCAGAGCATACACTTGGATCCAGCGGGATACCACACTTCATCAACACACACACTAAACTTTTACTGCACAGCATAATAATATTTGCAATTTTGCCAGTCCTGTCTTCCTTGCATGACTTTATAATGTAAAAAATCTGATGTGTTACACTCATATGACTTTCTCTACTCTTGAAGAAACTATTTTTACAAACGCTTATTCTCCATATGCTTCATGTTAATCGAGATATCGAGATGTTAATGTTATTGCTAATTTTCTTATAGATGTAAGGGGAATTGGTAGGCTTTAAGCGATAGTCAAATATTTTAAGAGCTGGTTGCTATGGGAGTATTGCATTCTCTTTGCATTACCAGACCAGGACAAAACAAACAAACAAACAAACAAACGGGGAAATCCGAATTCCCATTTGAGAAAAAGTATAAGTATTGGACAGTTTAAGGGAATAACAAGCAATATCTCGAAAATGTTTCACTCAACAAAAAAAATGTATATGACATAAATTGTGTATTTTAATGCGATCTACATTTTTTGTGCAGTAAAAGTTTGTCTATCTCTTATGGTTTACCAGTTACGCAAAAATCGTTCTCAATGAAGAATACTTTTGAAGACATTCCCAGAAAATTCGAGATATACAATTCATTTACCATAAAAATGTCTTAAACTTATGGTATTTTATTCAAAATCGTTAGAACCATTTTTGAGAAAATCAAAAATTTCGAAAAATGTTCCATGTAAAGGGTAATCTGGGGTGGGGGGGATTTTCTTGAAAACCTTCGTGTCGCATCTCTGGAAGATGCTGAACTTAAATACCAAGTTTGGTGTTTATCTGACTGTTCGTTTCTGAGTTATGCTGTTCACAGACAGACAGACACACACACGGAAATGTTTCCAAAAATGCTTTATATGCATTCAGTGCACCTCAAAACATGTATTTTCTGTGAAATCTCGGTATCGAATTTTTGGGTGGAATGCAATACTTCTCCTACTTACTATACGTAGTAGAGAAAGTAAAAACTCGAATGTGTCACATTCAAATGACTTCCTCTACCCTCTAACGCTTATTAGTGGGGATACAAACTCTTCTTATTAAAGCTTATCTTTATATCTACTTCATTTTAATCCAAATAAACCTTTGCATAAATAGCTACATTAACATTACGTTATAGAAACAAAGGAACAGCGATAGATCAAGTATTTTACAACTGGACGCTACACGCTGCCTCAAAATTCTATACTCTTTCCATGAAGTCGCGGGAAACAACTGAATGTTGAAAGGACATTAATGAACGGCCAAGTAATGAACATTTAGAACCATTAATAACGGTTATCTCGGAAATGGCTTATGCCACAAAAAGTTACTTGAAATAAATCGTTGTTTTAAACATATCTACATTTCTTGTGTAGTACGTTTTCGTCTATCGCTTACCGTTTGCCAGTTTTACTAGATTATACAAAATTCTTTCCGAATGAAGAAGACTTCAAAGACTATTCAAGATATACATTTTATTTGTCATGTAAATATTATTAATATATAGTATTTTAATCAAAATCGTTAGAACCATATTTTAGAAAATAAAATTTCGAAAAATTTTCCACGTAAAAGGTAGTGTGGGGAAGGAGGATTTTCTTTATAATCTTGGTGTCACATCTTTAGAAGATACTGAACATAAATACCAAGTTTGGTGTTTATGCAACTTTTCATTTTTGAGTTACACTGATCACAGACACACACAGGATCTTTTTCTAAAAATCTAATGTGATACATTCATATGACCTTCCCTACCCTCTGTCTTTATTAGTGGGTACACAAACCGTTCTTATTAAAACTTATTTTTCTATTTACTACATTATAATCCAAATAAACATTTGCAGAAATAACTACATTACACATTTCGTTATAGATACAAAGAGAACAGCAATAGTCAAATGTTTAAGAACTGGACGCTATACGCTTGCCTTAAAATGTCATACTGTTTCCATAAATCGCGAGAAACAACTGAATGTTGACAGGAGTATAAGAGAATGACCATGTAATGAATAATTCGAACCATTAATAACGGGTAACTCAGAAATGACTTATGTCACAAGAAAGTTATTGGAAATAAATTATGTGTTTTAAAGAGATCTACTTTTTTACTTTCTCTACTACGTATAGTAAGTAGGGGAAGTATTGCATTCCACCCAAAAATTCGATACCGAGATTTCACCGGAAATACATGTTTTGAGACCTCCTGAATCCAAAAAAAGCATTTTTGGAAACATGTCCGTGTGTGTGTCTGTGTGTGTGTGTGTGTGTGTGTGTGTGTGTCTGTGTGTGTGTCTGTGAACAGCATAACTCAAAAACTAACAGTCGGATAAACACCAAACTTGGTATTTACATTCAGTATCTTCCAGAGATGCGACACGAAGATTTTCAAGAAAATCCCCCCACCCCAGACTACCCTTTACATGGAACATTTTTCGAAAATTTTAATTTTCTCAAAAATGGCTCTAACGATTTTGATGAAAATATCATATGTTTAAGATAATGTCATGAGAAATGAAATGTATATCTCGAAATTTCTGGGAATGTCTCCTAAAGTATTCTTCATTATGAACGACTTTTGCATAACTGGTAAACTATAAGAGATAGACAAAATTTTACTACACAAAAAATGTAGATCGTGTTACAATACACAACTTATATCATATACATTTTTTTTTGTTGAGTGAACCGTTTTCGAGATATTGCTTGTTATTTCCTTAAATTTTCCAATACTTATACTTTTTCTCAAATTCGTTATTCATTTTTTTGTCCTGGACATGCAAAGAGAATGGAATGCGCCACATAGCAACCAGCGATAAAATATTTGACTATCGCTTAAAAGTTACCATATTCCCCTTGCATCTACAAGAAAATTACAAATAAGATTGACATCTCGATATCTCGATTAATATGAAGCATATGGAGAATAGGCGTTTGTAAAAATAGATTGTACATTAGTAGAGAAAGTCATGTGAGTGTAACACATCAGATTTTTTGTGTAGTACGGTTTCGTCTGTCGCTTAACGTTTACCAGTTATACAAGATTGAAGAATGAAGAGAACTTCACAGACCATTCCCAGAAAATTCAAGATGTACATTTTATTTGTAATGTATCTTTAATATATAGTATTTTATCAAAATCGTTAGAGCACTTTTTTAGAAAATAAAAATTTTTGAAAAAGGTTTCATAAAGGGTAGTTGGGTGGTGGGAGAGTTTTTCTTGAAAATCTTCGTGTCGTATCCTTGGTAGGTACTAATCTTAAATACCAAATTTGGTACATATCCGAGTTTACGTTTTTAAGTTATGCTGTTCACAGACACACAGACAGAAACACATAGATACAGACCTTTTTCTAAAAATGTTTTTTTATTATTCAGGGGGCCTCAAAAATGTCTTTCCGCTGAAATATCAGTATGGAATTTTTGGGTGGAATTCAATACCCTGTACCTACTATATACGTGGTAGAGAAAGTGAAAAGTAGAATAACAAAGAAAGAAAGAAAGGAAAGCAGTTATGTGTTTTCATTGTTTAAGAATATATGCTAGTTTTTTTCTTCCACTTTTGCTATAAACAGGTTTTTCTGTTTACGTCATTTACTAGCAAAAAAATAAACTTTCATCTCGCAACGCTTGCGAGCAGCTATATATTATTTTATATATGTAATGTGTGTGTGTGTGTGTGTGTGTGTGTGTGTGTGTGTGTGTGTAAAGGGAGAACATGATACTTTCTTAACATGTCAGAAGGTTAAGGGTTGCTTGGTTATTTCAATGAAAAAAATCGACAAATTAAAGGCAGCAACGCAATGGTCAGTTTAGTCTATGCCCAGGAGTAACTGTGATTAGGCACAGAGATTCTCAAAAGTTGGCTTTAAGTTAGCCAGACTCAAACCATCATCAGTTCATAGAACGTACACAACAGTGTCCTTGGTTTAAGGACGGCATGCAAAACATGATTGTTGGCACATGCCAACAGCTCTACGAGGGATGGGGCCAGTTCCTATAAAAGTTCAACCTAATTTGCTTTCTCTTGGAATTTGTTTAATGTTTGGAAGTTCCTATGCCTGATGATACTTTTAGGAAGCAATGTGGATATTTCTAAGGAAGCGTTTCATATTTCATTTAGGAGACAGGACGTTTGCAAGCGGAAAACTTTCCGATACTGAATGAGGAAATAAATTGTTTCCTTTAGGAAAACTATCGTTCCCCGTTTTCGTAGAAAAATATATTTACGTGGGCATTCATACACATAACCACAACTGAAATCAATAATAATGCGACAGTAATTTTGTAACGCGTACTCCTCCAAGTGCATTCAAAATATAATAAAAAATAAAAGAAACGAATTATGTTGATAAGTTATGTAAGAAGTGAGAGGATCTAGTTAGTTTACTTACCGTCTCACAAAGTCATCCAGTATGTACAAATTAATCTTATAACATCTAAGAAGACATAAATTTCTAGAACAATACTTTCAGTTAATTCTCTCTCTCTCTCTCTCCCTCAGTCGCATGTAATAAATATGTATTTCAGCCTATACTTCATTATCTAGCATTATTAAAGCAGGAGAACAAAATCTGGTATGTTAAATTTGCATGGCTTTTTGTCTGTCCATTCTTCAACAAACTATTCCAACAAAGCTAATTCTTTTATCTACTTCATATCAATCGCGATAAACATTTGCAGAATTCGTTTTATTGCACATTGCCTTGTAGATACAAGGAGATTAGGGGAATATAGTTTAATTTATGAACGCTCTTTAACTGCTGTGATCCTTAGCGTCCCATTCTATATTGGGCGTGAAAGACCGGTATTTTGCTCAGAGGCCTCTTTATCAGGCTTGAGGTTCTTTTACGTGCCGTAAATATACCAGCTTTACTTCCCTTCCGAAGGAAGCCATGCCAAGGATTTTTACGCCCGAAAAAATCCATCGCCCTCCGCCGGGTTTGAACCCGCTACCTTTGGAACTAGAGGCTAGCACGGTACCACGGGGGAGCGATTTCCCACTTGAGAAAAGCATGTCTTTGAAAATCCAAACTAATAACAAAGAATTTCGGAAGCGGTTAACGCCATAAAAATATTATTTGGCCTAACTTGTGTGCTTTAGCGAGATCTACATTTCTGTGTGGTAAGATCTCGATTATCTCTTGGGGTTTAACAGTTATGCAACATTTATTCAGAATGAAGATTTCGTAGGCTATTCTCAGAAATTCAAGATATACATTTTATTTGTCATGAAAATATATTAAACTATGGTATTACAAATCGTTAAGAGCCATTTTTTGAAAAAATAAAAAAAATATGAAAATTTTCCCTGTAAATGGTAGTTTTTGGTCGGGATTTTCTTGAAAATCTTCTGTCGCATCTTTGGAAGATACTCAAACTAAATACCAAGTTTGATAGGTATTTATCGAATTCTTGATTTTTGAGTTACGCTGGTCACACACACACTCACAGGAAACATTTTCTAAAAATGTTCCTTTTTGTGAACCAGGGGCCCTCAAAACATGTAGTTATGGTGACATTTCGGTATCGAATTTTTGGGTGGATACAATACTTTCTCCTCTTACTATAGCTAAGTAATACAGAAAGCAAAAATTGGTAGCCTTGGCGAGTACATAACTAAAGAGCATTTGGAAGCATGGTATACAATGCAATGTTTGTAATGTAGGTACACGCTGGTCACGAATAACACCAGTGTTATTTTATAGCTTTTCAGGATTTAAATGCGATTAATTGGCATTATTCCTATAGTTTAATCAAACTCAATACGATCGCTATAACGCTAGATAACTGAAAACACCTGGTAAGGTATGTAATTCATACCAACCGAGAATCGAATCCCGATCCTCCGGCTTATGCAATGTGCATTCTATCCCCACACTAAATAATTGGCCTACACATATTTGGACCGTTTCATTACGCTTATTATGCGTTCAACACATACTGGTCCCCGTGTAACCAGGTGCATAATTATTGTTACAATGTGCTAACAGAATCTGCATTCACGCGTGTGATTACATTAATTACACTCGCTTGCAATAATCTCTCTCCCTCTCACTCTCTCTATCTCTCTCTCTCTCTGTCTTGTTCTCTCAATGCAATGTATATATCCATGTGATGTTTTGAGAACCGGCAGTAAAATTACTTAATCTGGTTATGCGTTCTGAAATATTTTCTACTACTGTTTTCCATTGTAACCAGAAAGGGACAATAAAATGGAGAATTGTAATGTATAAAATAATACTGATTTACGTTCATGAATTATAAAAAATGGATATTTCTCTTTAAACATTCATTCCAGTGAAATTTTAATCATAGACAAGCTTGCTAGAAAGATTATAAATATGCTACGCTTATTACTTTCTCTACCACGTATAGTAAGTAGGGGAAGTATTGCATTCCACCCAAAAATTCGATACCGAGATTTCACAGGAAATACATGTTTTGAGGTGCACTGAATGCATGTAAAGCATTTTTGGAAACATTTCCGTGTGTGTGTCTGTCTGTCTGTGTGTCTGTCTATGAACAGCATAACTCAGAAACGAACAGTCAGATAAACACCAAACTTGGTATTTAGGTTCAGTATGTTCCAGAGATGCGACACAAAGGTTTTCAAGAAAATCCCCCCACCCCAGATTACCCTTTATATGGAACATTTTTCGAAAATTTTAATTTTCTCAAAAATGACTCTAACGATTTTGAATAAAATACCATAAGCTTAAGACATTTTTACGGCAAATGAATTGTATATCTCGAATTTTCTGGGAATGTCTCCAAAAGTATTCTTCATTGTGAACGACTTCTGCATAACTGGTAAACCATAAGAGATAGACAAAATTTTACTACACAAAAAAGTAGATCGCGTTAAAATATACAATGTATGTCATATACATTTCTTTTTGTTGAGTGAACCATTTCCGAAATATTGCTTGTTATTTCCTTAAATTTTCCAATACTTACACTTTTTCTCAAATGGTAATTCGTTATTCATTTTTTGTCCTAGTAATGCAAAGAGAATGGAATACTCCACATAGCAACCAGCTCTTAAAGTATTTGAGTATCGCTTAAAGCCTACCAATTCCCCTTGCATCAACAAGAAAACTAGCAATAAGATTAACATCTCGATATCTCGATTAACATGAAGCATATGGAGAATAAGCGTTTGTAAAAATAGTTTGTATAAGAGTAGAGAAAGTCATGTGAGTGTAACACATCAGAATTTTTTTATTCTCAAACTCAATAATAGGCGAGATATTTAAAGCTTTTACTGCTTGCCTCATTTAACATCGTGTGGCTTGTGAAGGATAAAATGCAAAGGAATGATGCCTCACTTCTTGTAACTGTGGAATGACAGCTTCCTTTTAATGAACTGGCAGTTGCGAAACTTCGCTTCATAGTATTCGCTTTACTATTTATTTTGAGTTCACTCCTTAACTTTCACTTACCACTCTTTGGTAGTTCACAGTTCACGTACTTGTATAACTTAATTTCATGAACTATATAAAGTGTTTTTGCATCTCTCGCCATATTATGTCATTTGTAACAGTCGGCCACGATATGAATGAACTTAGAGAAGGGCACCTCTGTTTTCCGTTGACAATCAAGGCTGGAGATCAAGGGAAATGAAGTCAGAGGGGAATGTAGAGTCGCACAATGAAACAATACTACATTTGGAGGCCTCAGCCTCGCTACTAAATGCAACTCTGAACTACGGATGTTTTCTATACCTGGCTATCCTTCCGATACCTTGCACACTTATTTCGTAACCGTTTAGTTCCTCTTCCCACCAAACGCACTCATATCGTGGCCAACTAATACCTGCTCCATGCATACTCGCCTCAACAAAGATTAATTCTTATGTTTCGAATCTGTAAGAGAAACAAGTATAAAATGTACATTTAATAATAAGGGTATATTTTTACTTTCTCTGTTACTTACCTATAGTAAGTAGGGGAAATATTGTATTCCTCCAAAGGTTTTGGCATTGAAATTTCATTGGAAATATACGTTTTGAGGTGCTCTGGAAAGAAAAACCTTTTTACTTTCTGTATTACTTGTCCATATTAAGAAGAGAAAAAGTCCTTTTTTATGAATGTTGTGTGTGTCTGCCTGTCTGAGAGACATAGCCATTGGTGTGACGGGACTGTTGGGGCCCCCTTCCTTCCTGGGAGCTGTTTCGTTTATTCCCAGAGCCTCCAAGTTGCGAGTGACTAAGGCAGCTTTAGCCGACGTCAGGATTGGTGTCATGTTAGAATCGTTAGGAATCCCTTCTTGCTAACGCACATCTCGTCCACATCTGGTCCCCTTTATTCCTTCCTCCCAGGAGTTACTTGCAAACACACTCCTATCCAATAATATTAGCGAAAATCATGTAAATGTTACAAACTACTAACAACTTTGTGGATGCCAGGTAGCGCAGTGGTTGTTTCCGTTCTCGTTCTAAGGGACTGGGTTTCGATTTTAAGTAAATCCTATCCACGCCTGCACCTCTGACCTGCTCATGTGAAGTATCCCTAAGGCCAACGTGGTTCGGAGTCCACGGTAAAAGCTGTAGGTCCTCTCATTCCACTGCAATCCTCACCATCACCCTACCACCGGAGGTAAGGGACTCCATCCTCTGGGTGCCCCACCTCAGAAATGGGTCCAGCCATCGCTTGGTGGAATAAGTAACACCGAAGCTCATGGGCCGTATATGGGGAGCGTTAGAGTCGACGACTAACTTTAATTTCGTAATTAGCCATCGAGAAAGCTATATGAAGGCTAGTTTTAAGTAAAATATTCGTAAATGTTGAAACTTCGAAGTGCAGGTCAAAAATACACTTTGCACATATTCTTCCTTCTTCTCTTTGAATGTATCAAAATAAATGAACAGAATCCCATAGTATTGTGAACCTCCAACTTATATTATTCCAAGCGTTTTATTTGCATTTGTGTAAATGGAATCACTAATGACTCTTTGACGAAACATTTAGTAATATATAGTTTTTATTAAATATTGTGTAATTCATAAAAGAAAAGATAATTAATAGTGAAGAACCGGCGTATTCTGTGCAATCCCTTGGTAAACTAGCTTCAAAGAAGTCACATTCCTACAGTAAGAGATTTCTAAAATTAAGAAGAAGAATGCTTAGAATACAGTTGCAGTTATTACAGAATTTGGTCATTTCAGAAAACACCTACAAATCATAGGTTTATTTCGATGAAATATCTGTGGATTATGTGGGCAGTGTATGGATACTGCATATGTATATATTGTTGTACTGTGAGCTACTAAAGTGGAAATTGTTCTATATATGTGTCATCTTCATATCAGATTACTCAAGATGCTGCCATGGGGAAAAGATGTAACTAGCTAGAGCTACAGTACTCAAATTTCTATGATGAGTGTAGGAATAGCACAAAAGTAGTATTGAACGCCTTGTGAGAGTAATAAATGCCACATTCCTCTCATGTACTACCACTACTACTAGTCAGGTAACGAAAATACGTGAAGCACTGCTATTAATTCGTGTTTCTTGTGTCGTAGTTAATTTTTTGAAGTTTATTTCGCAATGAGGCCGCATCTTTTACATAAGCAGCATTCAGGATGAATGCATTCCTTTTAAGGAAATCGATTGGCGAAGAATGACAAAAGCTCAGAAAATTGATTTTTGGTTTCGATGTCTATGATTTATATGATTTCAAATGAACATTTGATAGACCTAATTTTATCATATGTGCGGAATTTACCCCTCACGTGATATGCAAATCAAGATAAGAAAGTAAACTTTAGGTTTATTTTAACTTTATTAACATTAAACTGTGCCAACAGTTACTGTATCGAATGCCGATTGTTGCAGGTTAGGGTACGCTGAGGGACGTTGGAGAATTCAGAGACCCTCGCACCTCGACCACTAAAAGTCTTTTGTGCTGTCCCTTATACCCTGTATAGTAGTTCACGAACACAGATGCTCATGCCCATGCTGGATTTGATTCTGCGACCCTTTGTGCCACAGAGTGCCAAGTCGGGCGCTTCAGCGACCGAGGCTACGCGAGGCCTTCACCTTCTATTTTTGTTGATAATTGCACGCTCCATGTTAGGCGTATTTGCGACGACTCCCTGATGAACGTCCTTCTTGGCTATGACGACATCCACAGCTAGCTGATTGAATTAGGTACATTTGGATAAGGAATTTAGGTTATATTTTGGTAAGAATATATGACAAGATGATCCAAAGTTGAGTTATCGGAGGAAGAAGAACAGGTATAATAATCTTTATTCACATTTAATAGTATTTTCATATATTTAACACTTGTCACTGTTCTGATCAAATATCAGAGTAGGCTATTTGTTCACTAATCATCTCCGGTATTTTACGTAGTCGACAAAGAACTGCCTTTGAGAGTTGATATCTACGTTGTACTTCCGCGGACTATCACACAGCTAAGATAGCTATATTGTAGACTTGCTAAAGTTTAAAATACTGATTAGCCTTCACTTATATTCGACGTGTACTTTTGCGCGCTAAAAATCTTACACTGATCGGCATAATAATTGTCGTTATCGATGGTAGGAGTAAATCTGAGAAAATCTGCCCCGGGGTTCATCTATGCTGCTTTTCATATAGTGAACGTCAAATTTTGATGTCATACTACTTCTCGATTACACTGAATATAATTTCAAGCCTCTCAAATCGTCTCTACGTTACGCCATTTAAATTCATGAATCTAATCCCTTTATCACTTTCCATGGGGTTTCCCGGCTTCAGATCCGTTTCGCTGCCCATCCCTCTCTGCCTAAAGAGCTGAAATAATATAATGGAAGAATAGAAGTTTACTTCAACGCATGCAACAATAGTGTTGTAACCACAAAATCACCGTAAAGCTTGGTTATTTCGCTTAAATGTTATTTTTCTTAAGCCTTCTCTGACACACCGTTGTCAACATTTTAGCATTTGGTTACAAAATCTTAATTTTTTATTATTTTACACTAAAAAGCACAGATGCATCACAGCTGGAGCAATCTTACTGCCTAAACTTACAGTTTACATGTTATTTAATATAATTGACTTAGAGCGACTTAGATTTAATTTTGGAATCCATTGCCTACTTTTGTTTTCTACAATAAATGCGAAACGCAAAGCCACAACATATCCGTTAATGAGATTTATCCTTCTCCAAAGGTAACCAAAATAAATTTGCTCTCATTTGTCATTTACACTAGTTCTGACCAGATTACAGTAGTGCTTATTCGTTCGGATGGTATACTTACTCGGAAATTATGGACGGTGCAAAATATTGTGTGGCTTTTACACACCATCATATAGAGGTTTCTTTTTTGGCGTTTGTTCAAGACATTATATCTATAGACAAGAGAATGACTGTATAAGTACAGTGTGTTTGGAAATCGTTGTGCATTTAAAACTACGGATGTAGAATAAGTTATAAGTTGGAATCAAATTCAGATTTTGCTCTCTGTGGTGTGAGGGGTAGCGTGTCTGGCTCACATTCAAGAGGTCCCGTGTTCAAATTTCTATTAGAATGAGTTACCCGGATAAGGTTATTTCCGGGGTCTCCCCTTATCCTGAGAAGACAAATGTCTGGTAACTTCCAGCTCTGTGGATTCCGGGCTCATTTGAGCAGCATTTCATTCATCGTCTGACATGACCTAACCGATTATAGGACGCTAAACTTAAAAAAAAGTCGACATATTCCTTATCTCAAGATATATAAGTATAACTGACTGTTCATTATTGTATGATCTTTTCTGTATTCATTTGTTTTCTTGTCACGTATTATTTAAATGTTTTAGTTCAATATTAAATTGGTTAACAACCAATGAAAAGTCTTCCTCCGTGGTCTAGAGCTACCATGCCAACCTATAATTCCCGAGGTCGCGGGCTCAAACCCAGCGGAGAGCGATGGATTTATTCGAGCGTAGAAATCCTTAACATGGCTTCCTTTGGAAGGAAAGTAAAGCCGGTGGTCTCGTATCGTAGATTTACGGCACGTAAAAGAACCTCAAGCCTTATAAAGAGGCCTCTGAGCAAAGTTTCCAATCTTACACGCCCAATACAGAATGGGACGCTAAGAACCAATAGTAGTTAAAGATCGTCCATAAATAAAACTCAATTTAATTTTCTAACCACTGGGAAAGCGATACGGGTTAACTTAAAGAACCTTGACACTGGCGTAGGACTTAATTCAATTTAGACCATACAATTTAAAAAATTGTGGATCTTTCATTTGAAGAATGTGTTTTACTTGTAAAACACGCCTTTGGGCAAATCAATAAATAGAAATATTTGGTGGAAGAGGCTTTTTTTAACATCTGATGTGTTCCAATCACATGACTCTTTCTATCCACTATTTATTACTTTATCTACCACGTACATACTAGGTAGAGAAGTATTGCATTCCACGATATCGAGATTAAAGCGGATGTACATGTATTGAGGTCCCAAAGGCATTCAAAAAGCATTGTTAGAAAATGTCCGCGCGCGCGCGTGTGTATGAACAGCATAACTCAAAACCGATGTGTCGGATAAATATCAAACTTGGTATTTAAGTTCTGTACCTTCCAGGGATACGGCACGAAGATTTTCAAGAAAAATTCCCCCACCTCAAACTACCGTTTACATGGAACATTTTTCGACTCTTTTTTATTTTCTGAAATATGGCTCGAACGATTTTGATTAAAATACCGTATATTAAAGACATTTATATGACAAATAAAATGTATATCTTGAATTTTGTGGGAATAGCCTGTGAAGTCCTACTTCATTCAGAAGAAATTTTGTATACTCTTGTGTAACTGGTAAACGTTAAGCGATAGACGAATAGGTACTACACTAAGTAATGTAGGTCTCTCACACAATTTATTTCAAATAACATTTTTTGTGTCATCAGCCATTTCTGAGATATCCGTTATGAATGCTTTGATTTGTTCAATATTTTGTCATTCCTTTTAAAGTCCCGCCGCTTTTCAGTTGTTTCTCGCGATTCCATGGAAAGAGTAGAGAATTTTACGGCCAGCATGTAGCGTCCAGCTCTTAAATATTTTACTATCGCTGTTCCCTCTGTACGTTAACGAAATTTGTAATTTAGCTACTTCTGCAAAGGTTTATCTCAATTAAAGTAAAGTAGATAGAAAAATAAACTTTGGTAAGAATAATTTCCATACTCACTAATAAACGATAGATTTTTCTCTCTGTTTCTCTCAAAGGGCAAAGGAGGATTTAAACACTGAGGCCAGAGACCTATTGTGCCGTATGCAGCCTCCGGGAGGAAGGGATGAGTTGAAAGCTCCGTAAGGGTTGTTGGCCGGACCTAGGGGCAGGTGCGGATATTATGGGTCCCTAAAGTTCCTAGAGGCACCCCCAGCGCTCCTCCTGAACAAGTACGAACTGCCCTGGTTCAGTACCAGAGGAAGAAGAAAGTCAAAGAGCGAACATCCACCGCACACCACCAAACTACCCAGTCAAGCCCCGTATCCCGAAAAGTGATATACAATTAAATGATGAGGAATAACGGACCGGAAAAATTCGTAGTATTAGAAAACCTATTCCAGCATTCGCCTGGCGACAAGGGAAAACCACGAAAAAAACCAAGTTAGAGTCGGCGATCGCTGGTATCAAACCCGGGACCTGCCGAATGCGAGTCGCACGAACGATAGATGGTAGAGAAAGTTATGTGAATCTGACATGTCAGATTTTTTTATATAGGTGCTACAAACTATTTCAACGAAAGCTTATTTTTCAGTCTACTTCATGTTAGTCAAGAAAAACATTTGCAGAAATAGTTTCATTACAGATTTCATTTAAGGTACAAGGTGGATATAGAAAACAGAGTCGAGAATTATATGCCACTATATGCTGGACTTGAAAGTCCATACTCTTTGCATGTCATTGCCAGTTACAACTGAATAGCGACAAGCACTTTACAAAACGACAAAGCATTATTGAAAAATTCAAACGAATAATAACCGATATCTCGGATATGGCTGATGCTACAGATATAATTGTGTGTTTTAAATAGATCTACACTTTTGGTGTAATAAGTTTTTGATTGTATCTTATGGTGTATCCGTCATATAAAATCATATAAAATTCGTTCTGAATGAAGAGGACTTTACAAGGTATTTCCAGGTAATTCAAGAGAAGCATCATATTTGTCTCTTAAGTACGTTAAATATGTGGAACTTTAATCGAAATCGTTATAGCCATTTTTGAAAATATCAAACATTTGGAAAAATGTTCCATGTAAAGGGTAGTTTGGGGAGGGGGATTATTTTAAAAATAAGACGCTGAACTTAAATGCCAAGTTTGATATTTACCTAACATTTCTTTTTTGAGTTCACAGTCAGTGTGTCAGACACTCACTCACACACACATACTGATCTATGCTGTTTTTAGATTCAGAGGCCTCGAAACATCTGTTTCCGGTGAAATCTCGACATAGAATTTGTTTGTGGGATCCATACTTCCTCCTATCTAACATAGGCAAATGACAGAGAAAATAAAAAAATCTGATGTGTTACACTCACACGACATTCTCTACTCTTGTACAAACTATTTATAAAAACGCTTATTCTCCATCTACTTCATGTTAATCGAGATATCGAGATGTTAATCTTATTGCTAATTTTCTTGTAGATGCAAGGGGAATATGGTAGGTTTTAAGCGATAGTCAAATATTTTAACGCTGGTTGCTATGTGGCGCATTCCATTCTCTTTGCATGTCCAGGATATAAAAAAATGAATAACGAATTTGAGAAAAAGTATTAAGTATTGGAAAATTTAAGGGAATAACAAGCAATATCTCGAAAATGGTTCACTCAACAACAAAAATGTATATGACATAAATTGTATATTTTAACGCGATCTACATTTTTTGTGTAGTAAACGTTTGTCTATCTCTTATGGTTTACCAGTTATGCAAAAGTCGTTCACAAAGAAGAATACTTTTGGAGACATTCCCAGGAAATTCAAGATATACATTTTATTTGTCATAAAAATATCTTAAACATATGATATTTTAATCAAAATCGTTAGTCATTTTTGAGAAAACAAAACTTTTCGAAAAATCTTCCATGTAAAGGGTACTCTGGGGTGGGGGGATTTTCTTGAAAAGCTTCGTGTCGCATTCTTGGAAGTTACTGAACCTAAATACAAAGTTTGGTGTTTAGCCGACTGTTCGTTTTTGAGTTATGCTGTTCACAGACAGACACACACAGACACACAGACACACACACGGGCATGTTTCCAAAAATGCTTTTTTTTGGATTCAGGGGGTCTCAAAACATGTATTTCTGGTGAAATCTCGGTATCGAATTTTTGGGTGGAATACAATACTTCCCCTACTTACTATACGTAGTAGAGAAAGTAAAAAGTCCCAGAAACAACTGAACCTCAACATAATTCAACTTGAAGGCCACCTAAAAAAATCTGATGTGCTACACTCACATGACTTTCTCTACTCTTGTACGAACTATTTTTACAAACGTTTATTCTCCATATGCTTCATGTTAATCGAGATATCGAGATGTCAATCTTATTGCTAATTTTCTTGTAGATGCAAGGGGAACATGGTAGGTTATAAGCGATAGTCAAATCTTTTAAGCGCTGGTTGCTATGTGGCGCATTCTATTCTGTTTGCATATCCAGGACATAAAAAATTGAATAACGAATTTGAGAAAAAGTATAAGTATTGGAAAATTTAAGGAAATAACAAGCAATATCTCGAAAATAGTTCACTCAACTAAAAAAATGTATATAACATAAATTGTGTATTTTAACGCGATCTACATTTTTTGTGTAGTAAAATTTTGTCTATCTCTTATGGTTTACCAGTTATGCAAAAGTCATTCGCAATAAAGAATACTTTTGGAGACATTCCCAGGAAATTCAAGATATACATTTTATTTGTCATAAAAATATCTTAAACATATGATATTTTAATCAAAATCGTTACAGCCATTTTTGAGAAAATTAAAATTTTCGAAAAATCTTCCATGTAAAGGGTACTCTGGGGTGGGGGGATTTTCTTGAAAACCTTCGTGTCGCATCCTTGGAAGATACTGAACCAAAATACCAAGTTTGGTGTTTATCCGACTGTTCGTTTCTGAGTTATGCTGTTCACAGACACATAGACAGACACACAGACACACAGACACACACACGGACATGTTTCCAAAAATGCTTTTTTTTTATTCAGGGGGTCTCAAAACATGTATTTCCGGTGAAATCTCGGTATCGAATTTTTGGGTGGAATACAATACTTCCCCTACTTACTATGCGTAGTAGAGAAAGTAATAAACCAAGACATTGGCTGACTCTCTGCAGCGGAACCCATCAAAACCATTGCGTAAGTCGGCACAAGAGGAAGGTTTACAACCGCGCAGAAGCAGGAAAACTTTGACTTTTCCCGGACGAAGTAACAGCGGTGCAGGAATTGAAAATGTATGAAACACGAATCTGTTATTGTAAATGGTTTACCATTTCCATTGAAAGAGATACTGTTGATATTCTATACAGATTCAGGTTCCATCCCTCTGGTTAACTTAAACTCATAAAACTCGCGATTGTGGTCAACGGAGAATCCTCAACGTATGTGCATAAATACTGTTGCATGATCTGAAAATTGAAGTGTGGTTTGCAATACCCAGAGGGATCACTGTCAATACCTTCTTCTTTGAAGGATTTCTTTAAAAAAAAAAAAACTTATTCTTCTTGGAAGAATATTGCAATAAAACTGTTTGTTAAGTAAAAAGAAATAAAAGTAAAATCTGATTTTTTAGATTCACATGAACCTCTCTACCTTTTATTCTATAAACTATTTTTATAAAAGTATATCTACTTTATACCAGTCTCTGGTACTTACAGTAAACAGAGGACGTACTGTATTTCACCCAAAAATTCATACCAAGATTTCCCCGGAAAAACACGTTTTGAGACTCCTGAATTAAAAAGTTAGAAAAATGTGTGTGTGTATGTGTGTGTATGTGTGGTCTGTGAACAGTATGGCTCAAAGACGAAAAGTGGTTAAATACCAAAATGCGGGCCGCAGACGTTACCGCCTGAGCCATCCCGCTTGGTTTTGTAACCAAAACACGCTTTATTGATTAATGGATCTCAAGTTGAGTACGACTGAAGCTGTTACAATGCCAGGCTTACTGCAGCGCTCTTAGTTCGGTGACTTTACTGAAGTTCCGTAAAGCTGTTCAACATTTTTCGATATTTTCATTTTCAATACATGAGTAAAAATCTGATGTTTACATTCACATGACTTTCTCTACTCTTGTACAAACTATTTTACAAACGCTTACTCTCAATGTACTTCATGTTAATCGAGACAAACATTTGCAGAGACCATCTTATTGTTAATGTTCTTGTAAGTACCAGGGGGATACGGTAGACTTTAAACGATAGTAAAATCTTTTAAGAGCTGGTTGCTATGTGAAGCATTTCATTCTCTTTGCGTGTCCAGGACAAAAAAAAACAAATAACGAATGCCCACTTGAAGAAAAGTATAAATATTGGAAAATTCAAACAAATAACAAGGAATATCCCAGAAATGGTTCACTCCACAAAAACATGTATATGACATAAATTGTGTGTTTTAGTGAGATCTCTTACTGTGTGTCTATCTCATACTGTTTACCAGTTATGCAAAAGACTTTGAGAAAGAAGTGGACTTTGGGGAACATACCCAGAATATTCAAGATATACATTGTATTTGTCATAAAAATGTCATAAATATATGATATTTTAGTCAAAATCATTAAAGCCATTTTTGAGAAAATCAGAATATTCGAAAAATGTTACATGTAAAGGGTAGTCTGGGGTGGGGGAATTTTCTTTAAACTCTTTGTGTCGCATCTTTGAAAGATGCTGAACATAAATACCACGTTTAGTATCTATCTGACTTTTCGTTTTTGAGTTATGCTGTTCACAGACACACCACACAAACACACACACATACAGAGAGAGACACACAGACACACAAACGGGCGTTTTTCTAAAAGTGCATTTTTGGATTAAGGGGCCTCAAAACATGTATTTTCAGGGAAATCTCGGTATCGAATTTTTGGGTGTAATGCAATACTTCCCCTAGTTACTACATGTAGTTGAGAAACTAAAAATTAACAGCTTTTCTTAATGTTTATGTATGTGGTGTTTATTTAGTAGCTCGTCATACCGGTAGATAGTAACCATGACATTAATTTCTCGGTCGGGAGGAGGTTTCATACAAAGTCAATTTAATTTTATAACCACAAATTTCACCATTATTGTAATTACATTATTGTAAGTAAAAGGATGTAATACAAGCAATATTATTTAACTGTATTACAGTAAAACGAGTTGTAAAAAATAAAACATAACACTCTACTACGTAGAACCCAACCCCAGCTGTTTGCATAGAGGCTAAGTAGCTTAACCAGTGTTCCAAACCCATACGAGGCGGAGTGCCCGAAGGCTCTGTACTATCCCCCACACTGTTCGGTCTGTACATGTCAGACTTTCCAGTGGTGCAGGGCGTCAATATGGCCCAGTTTGCTGATGACGTCCTGCTGTACACAACAAACAGACACATCCTCAGAGCCTTCAACCCTATACAAAGACACCTCCGTCTCGTTGAACTCTGGTGCCGGCAGTGGCGATGTCCGCGAATCCGGGCAAAAGCTAAGCTGTCCTGTTTACCAAGACACGAATCCCTGCTGCAGACAGACCAGCATTCACCTATCAGGGCCAAAGGATAGAGTGGGGTACATCACTTCGCTACTTGGACGTCACACTGGATAAGGGTCTAACTTTTCGAGAACACGTGCGTGGAATAACGAACAGGGCTAGGGGGGCGGTAGCTGCCCTATACTCGGGTCTAGCTTCGACTTTGCTGGTTCACTTAAAGTTACGCCTTTATAAAGCACCTATCTTACCTCTGATGCTCTATGCCTGCGAGGTGTGGGGCATGGCAGCAGATTCCTGACTTCTCTGGTTGCAGCGGATTCAGAATGGGGGACTTCGGTCCATCTATTCTGTTTGTAGTGGCTTTCCAGTCAGGCTACTGCACGAGACCTCGGCCCTCCCATACGTGGAGGATGTGATTAGACACCGGGATCAAAACTTCTACGGCAGATTGATACATCATGAGAACGCCCTTGTCAGACCCATGGGGGACTACTTACATCAAGAACGTCGATACAGATGCTACCGGGTTCCCAGCATGGCTTGTAGGCATCCCCGGCAACGAAGGCCAACAACAAAAAACACTGTCGCTAAGCACTCCCCCTTCCCAATGGGAGTGGTCAATCAAAATTAAACCAACCACAATTAAGGAAGAATAAACACCAGCGGAGCAGGGCACTGGCGCTGATCCTGAAAAGGCAGCCACTGAGGAGCCTATAAAAGCATAGCGCTAACTCCCATCACATCCATATTATCAAAACCAAACCGCCACCCTACAATAGATCCATCACCCCCATGGTTAAACCCTTCCAAGGGTAGGTACATGGAAAAACTCACCTAGGCTCACCACGAGCCTACCAGACTGGAGTTCGAGTCCGAGTTCACTGTTCCACGCTAAGCACGGTGTTGAGAGCGCTCTAATTTACTTTGTGGCTTGTATCATAGAGATAGCCAAAACGGCGCAGAGAAGTTGATGGTTGTGAACCGCGCGCTCACTCGAAGAAAGTTTAGTCAAGTATTTTAAAAAGCGGGTCGGTATGTGATGGCTTTGTAACTCCACTCTTTCCTTTACAACTAGAGAAAAATGCGAATAGCTACTTAGCGCTTGAAAAATATATACTAAGTATTCGATAAACCAAATCAATGAGTATCGTTTGTAACCTCAAGCCTGATAAAGAGGCCTCTGAGCAAAATTAACGGCTTTTCACGCCCAGCATAGAATGGGACGCTAAGGACCACAGCTAAAGAACCTTATATTTGGTTTTCATAATGGCACATCCATTTATAGTGCAGAGCCCTATGCCATATACCCAGCTATTTTGTATATGCGCCGTCGAAAATTGGGAGATTATCTCATTTTGAGTGATTCTCTTAGTGCACTTCAGAGCTTTCGTGAGCTGTACAACTACCACCCCATTGTTCAGCGAATCCAGGATGCCATCCATGTTTTATACGCTTCTGGCGTTAATGTGGAGTGCGCTTGAATACCTGGTCACGTTGGCTTGCCGGGGGATGAACTTGCTGATTTGGCAGCTAAGGTGACAACCACAGGATCCAGCGTTGCAATACCTCATGTAACGGTGGAAGACTTTAGGCTTGTTGTGCAGCGAGTGGTGCTGGCGCGAGGAGTCTTTGGCTCTTCGTGGAAATAAGCTTAGAGTAGTGAAGTACATCCCCATAAACTTGGTAACTTCCTTTCGTGTATCTCGTCGTGAGGAGGTGGTTTTGACTCGGTTGCGTATTGGCCACTGCAATTTTACGCACGGTTATATTTTTAAGGGTGACCCTGCTCCTATTTGTCCACTTTGTAGCGAAGGTCTGTCGGTTCGTCACGTGTTGCTAGAGTGTATTGCTCTAGCACATCTTCGGGACACTCTACAACTGCCGGCCAGTCCTGTAGAGGTATTAGCGGATGGTAAGCAAGCGGTTGGTAGGATTTTTTATTTTGTGTCAAAAGTAAGTTTCCAGCTGCGGATCTAATCAACTTAATAGCAGATATTTTATACCGCTCGGTTTAGTCTTATGTATTTATATTTATTTATGACTTGTGTTATTATTTTTATATTGACATTTATCTCTGGCTTTTGCTATGATTTTTGTATTCATAATTATCTCTGGCCTTTGCCATGATCCGTTTTACAAGGGCGCTAATGACCTAGCAGTTGAACGCCCTTAAACTAAACAAACAAACAGGACCACAATAGTTAAAAGAGCGTCCATAAACAAAATTCAACGTAATTTAACTTCGAAATGGTAAATGTCGTTACAATTTAGTCATAAATTGTCCGTTTTAGCGAGATCTGAATTACGGTTTGCAATTTATACAAAGTTAATTTAGAATAAAGACGAATCACAGGCTATTTATAGAAAATTCAAGATATACGTTTTTACTTTGTCTGTTATGTATAGTATAGTAAGTAGGGGAAGTATTGCATTCCACCCAAAAATTCCACATCGAGATTACACCGGAAATACATGTTTTGAGGCACCCTGAATAAAAACATCTGATGTGTTACACTCACATGATTTTCTCTACTCTTGTACAAACTATTTTTACAAACACTTATTCTCCATATGCTTCATGTTAATCGAGATATTCAGATGTTAATCTTATTACTAATTTTCTTGTAGCTGCAAAGGGAATTGGTAGGCTTTAAGTGATAGTCAAATATTTTAACAGCTGGTTGCTATGTGGACAAAAAAAAATGAATAACGAATTCCCATTTGAGAAAAAGTATAAGTATTGAAAATTTTAAGGGAATAACAAGCAATATCTCGAAAATGGTTCACTCAACAAAAAATGTACATGACATAAATTGTGTATTATAACGCGATTTATATTTTTTTTGTAGTAAAATTTTGTCTATCTCTTATGGTTTAACAGTTATGCAAAAGTGGTTCACAATGATATGATTTGGAGATATTCCCAGAAAATTCAAGATATACATTTTATTTGTCATGAAAGTATCTTAAATATATTTTATTTTAATAAAAATCGTTGGAGCCATTTTTGAGAAAATTTAAAATTTTCGAAAAATGTTCCATGTAGAGGATAATCTGGGGTGGGGGATTTTCTTGAAAACCTTCGTCTCGCATCTCTGGGAGATACTGAACCTAAATACCAAGTTTGGTGTTTATCCGACTGTTCGATTCTGAGTTATGCTGTTCACAGACAGACAGACAGGCAGATACACACACACATAGACAGACATACATACACACACACGGACATGTTTCCAAAAATGCTGTTTTTTGGATTCAAGGGGCCTCAAAACATATATTTGCGGCGAAATCTCAGTATCGAATATTTGGGTGGAATACAATACCTCCCCTACTTACTATTTGTAGTAGAGAAAGTAAAAAAACATTTTTAGAAAAACGTCCGTGTGTGTGTGTGTCTGTGTGTGTATATGTGTCTGTGTGTGTGTCTGTGAGCAGCATAACTCAGAAACGAACAGTCGGATAAACACCAAACCTGGTATCGATATCTCGATTAACATGAAGTATATGGAGAAAAAGCGTTTGTAAAAATAGTTTGTATAAGAGTAGAGAAAGTCATGTGAGTGTAACACATCAGATTTTTTTGGTAGAGTGAACCATTTCCGAGATATTCTTTGTTATTTGTTTGAATTTTCATATACTTATACTTTTTCTCAAGAGTGAATTCGTTATTCTTTTTTTTTTGTCTTCGACATGCAAAGACAATGGAATGCTCCACATAGCAACCAGCTCTTAAAAGATTTGACAATTGCTTAAAGCCTACCATATTCCCCTTACATCTACAAGAAAATTAGCAATAAGATAGTTTCTGCAAATGTTTATCTCGATTAACATGAAGTAGATGGAGAATAAGCGTTTGTAAAAATAGTTTTACAAGAGCAGAGAAAGTCATTTGTGTGTAACACGCCAGATGTTTTTTTTTTCATTTCTATAGCCCCTTTAATTTTATGGTTATATCAGGGGCTTTGCCTGAAACATTCTATTGTGTTTTTTACTTTTCCTAGCACGTACATAATAGGTAGAGAAGGTATTGCACTCCACCCAAAAATTCGATACCGAGATTTCATCAGAAATACATATTTTGAGCATCTCTAAATAAAAAAGAAGCATTTTTGGAAACATGTCGTGTGTGTGTCTGTGAACAGCATAATTCAAAAACGAAAAGTCGGATAAATACTAAACTTGGTACTTGAGATCAGTACTTCGCAAGGATGCGATACGAATATTTTCAAGAAAATCTCCCCACCCCAAACTACCCTTTAGATGGAACATTATTCGAAAGTTTTGTTTTTCTAAAAAATGACTAACGATTTTGATAAAAATATCACAAATGAAATATATTTACATGACAAATAAAATGTATATCTTGAATTTTCTGGGAATAGCCTAGGAAGTCCTCTTCATTCGGAAGGAATTTTGTATAATCGTGTATAACTTGTAAACGTTAAGCGATAGACGAAAACGTACCACACAAAAAATGTAGATCTCTTTATAACATACAATTTACTTAAAATAAACTTTTTTATGACACAAGCCGTTTCTGAGACATTCGTTATTAAATGTTTGAATTGTTCAATACTTGTCATTCACTTGAAGTCCCATTGATTTTTAATTGTTTCTTGTGATTGCATAGAAACAGTATGGTATTTTAAGACCAGCATATAGCGTCCGGTTCTTAAACATTTGATTATCGCTGTGTAATGTAGGTTTTTTTTCTTTGCAAAGGTTTATTTGGATTAAAACGTAGTAGATAGAAAACTAAGATTTAATGGGAATAGTTTGTATACGCACTAATAAAAATAGAGGGTAGAGAAAGTAATGTGGATGTATCATTTAGGTTAGGTTACTGTTGGTATCCGTCGTTTTCTAACCTATTTTCACACGCTCATTCACTGACATTCATACTGTATGGGGGGTAGGAAATAAAACTAATTAAAGAAACATACCCACCCGGGCCGGGAATCGATCCCGACACCTCGCTGACCACTTGACTACGGAGGCAATCAGATATACATTTTGCTTGTTATATACATACAAACAAGTGATATATTAATCAAAACCGTAAGAACTATTTTTAATACAATCAAGAATAACGAATCTTTTTTTATGGAAAGGATAGTTTGGAGATTGGAATTTTCTTTGTGCCGCATCGTTGGAAGATGCTGAAGGTAAGTACATAATTTGGCATTCTATCAACGTTTCGTTTTTGAGTTATGTTGTTCAGACAGAGACACGGATGGATATAGACACATACACCATTAATGACCTCGGCAATTGGGTCCCCAAAGCACTACTACTCCTACTACTAACCCACACATAAATATGGAACTCTTCCTAATTTTAATTTTTTTTCAAGGGAAGCTCAAAACACATGTTTTGGGTGAAATCTCGGTATCGAATTTATAGGCAGTAAGCAGCAAAGAAAGTAAAATATCCCAGAAATGTCGTATAATCTATCCAGGAAACTCCCCATTGATAATAAAAAAACAGGCTTCCGTATGAAAAACAAGATAACATGATAAGCATTGTCGTCAGTGCATACGCAGTTACATAAAGTATTCGAATTTACAGCTTATAAGACAAATGCTCAATCCAGAATGGATTAGATTTGTGTCTATGTGCTGGAAAATATCAGGGGTGCTTTTGGCCTCGTCAATTAAGTCTAAGTGACCAAAGCTTTCTCCAGACATGACTTTCTTTACCCACCAATGCTTATTACTTTCTCTGCCACGTACTTAGGTAGACCGAGCGGGATGGCCCGCATTCGGGATTTCCCGGGATCGATCCCCGCCGACCTTCCACTCAAGCCCATGGGTTTTGCTTGGTTTCCCCGTGTCGGCAGGCAAATGCTGGAGTGGTTCATCTTCTATCACGACTCTCCTGCCCCTCATTTCTTGTACTCATCACCTTCCTTGTCATTTGTTTCAGGGTTGTAGGATCAGTTGACGGTGGGCGGGGCTTGCGCTCTGTAAATGTTTCTTCCCTGGCGTCGCTGCGGTACCGCTCAGTTAGGTCTCTCCTCCTAATGGGCTCCGCCCCGGGGACCCTGGAGGTTGGTGACTTGTGGGCAGGGACCGGGCGGCGTCGAATGCGCTCTATCCGGAAATGTTAGGGACCCCGTCCACGCTTACGCCCATCGGCATCCGCTCTTCGGGTCTCCCCCTCATCCTCCCTCCCAGAGGTCACGTTGGAAGCAAAAAGGGACGTAACGGTCTATTTGCGCGCTCTGCCCGGATTCTGGGGGCTCCTCCGTGATACGTACCTAGTAGGTAGAAAGAGTATTGCATTACACCCAAATTCGATACTGAAGCGGTTTACCTGCCTCTTTTTCTGCTCCAAAGTTGGTGCTTGATCTCTGGATCGAAGTTCCCGATTATCTGTAGTCTCGCATGCTGTAACTTTGAATTGCTTGGTTTGAATTTACCGCACTGATTAAAGCAGTTGGTAGTATGCATATCTTCCTGGCTTGGCAGAAATGATTCTTGGCGGAAATTTCCTTTTGGCTAATCTTGTCTTATAGTATGCCCGTAGAAAATGCTTATAAAATCAAAAGGAAAGCGAATAAATTACCTTAGGAGTGAGTTTAGAACATGATGTGGTCTCTTCTATATCTGGTGCCCATCTGCCGCCCGTTTTAGGTGGTTTACGCATATAGGCAAATCGCGTCAGGAACACAACAAACGTAGCCATTTTTCCGATAAATCACATGCAAGTGGGTACTGCCAACCTAAATAAAAAGTGAAATGCACTAAATATGCGATGTGCTGTTGTTTCTGCGAACGTGAATCATTCGAGTTTTAGACGCGCAGTTCCCTCGGCCACAACTTGCTACACTCCTCTCCTAAAAAACATCCCTCGGCTACGCTTTGAGGCTGAGGGCCCTCAATCTCTCGGCAACGCCTTGAGGCTGAGTATCTTATCAGCTTCGGTGGCATTATTCATATGTTGGCAGCATCACGTTAGAGCAAGCGTATGACATAGAGTGATATCTATTTGACTTATGACACATCATTTTCATCGCTGTGGGGCACACTGTAAGAGGAGATTATCGGAATTGTATTCTGAAAGATAAATATTGTTCATCGTTTAAGCACTCACATTGTCCATGAAATAAAACTCACTCTTTAGTGAAAATAAATTATTCCAATTATTATTCAACTGCCTCACCTTACAAACACGAGAATGCACATTAGAGAAGAGTCATCTGCTATAAACTAAGCTATACATATTTTAAATACCTCATTAAAAATACACCGCACAAGTAAAATAAAGTGAAGTATTAGCAAAATTATTATGAGTAACACGTGCTGTGTATATTCCAACAATAACTAGGAAAAAGCCTACAATTCTTTACTTACATTTTTGTCATAATGCTTCTGGACTATCTTTCGTAGTACAAGACTCAATTATTTGCCCTTTCTTATATACTATACATGTAATTCGCCTTGCGAATCGATATGAGATTTTAGCTTTTTAGAAAACGACTTCTTCAAACATTTTTTACAGTTCTTAAAAAGTTGAATGTTCTTCACTTTTCTGTGCTTGGTTGCTAACCATGAAAATGGGTACATTTAATTTACAATTTCTTGTAAATAAATCATATAATATTACAAAAAACATATTTACAATTCTAATTCCTTTTAAAACACATTTCAGTTCAGATTTTCTCTTTTGTTATATTTATTAGATTTTACAATATTTATTTAGTTGCCAATGCAACATTTTTCGTTTTTTAAAACGTATTTCATTTTCTATGTTATTCATTTTTCTTTTTCTATCTCTCATCCACAATTAATACATTTTAATTGACCTTTTACTATATATAAATGCTTTATGCAAATATTATTATACAAATTGCATTTTCAGCCAATAGTAACGATTATATATGACATAATGTAATCATAACAGTATGTGAATTTCTGTCCACTCACTTGCAATTGTGATTTTAGTATGGCTTAGCAAATTTATTAAATACATCCATTCCTTTCATTAATAACTGCGTCAATACCGAGGTTTACGGAATTGCATATTTTGAAGACCCATGAATCCAAAACAGCATTTTTAGAAAAAGGTCCCTACCCGATGTTTGTGTGTGTCTGTGCGCAACATAACTAAAACAGCCCGCGTTCGGGAGGCAGTGGGTTCGATTCCCGTGGCCGACCTTCCTAACCCATGGGCCTTTTTCGCGATTTTCCCCGGGCCAGGCGAGTGCTGGGAAGGGTCACTTCATCCCCCGAATTTTCTATCCCTCCAGTTCCTCTCCATTCTCATTCCCTTCACCTTTCACCTGTTTGGTTTCTTTCAGGGTTGCAAGTGTCGGAGGGAGTCTCGGCCTGTGATGGCAGGGGAAAAGGATGCTCTGTGGAAACCTTCATCCTTCCGGACTGCGAGCGGTCTCTGGGTCCCGGGCCCCCAAAGGGTGTGTAAGCCCACAGAGGGGAGGGGGCCGGCACCAGCCAGCACCCGGGGAGTTCAGATCTGTAAATGGTAGGAACCCTGCCCTTTCCCTATAGTGCCTTCTGGTCCGGCCGCCGCCTGTCTCCTCTCACCTCATCCGTCCTTCCTGGGGGCGCCCCGTCAGGGGCCTAGGCACAAAAGATCTGTGTAAGTCGAGGTGCTAAGTCCCCTTCCGCTTCTAGACCTATACCATCCCAACTCAAAAACGGAAAGTCGGATAAATACTAAACCTGGTATTAAGGTTCACCATCTTCCAAAGTTGCGACACAAAGATTTTCAAGAAAATTTCCCCAACCCCAAGTACACTTTATATGGAACATTTTTCACATTTTTTATTTTCTAAAAACTGACTCTGGCTATTTTAATTGAAATACCATATATTAAAGATATATACATTACAATTGAAATGTATGCCTTGAATTTTCTGGGAATAGCCGGAGAAGTCCTCTTCATTCGGAAGGAATATTGTACAACGTTGTATAACTGGTAAACTGTTATAAATGAAAACGTACTACACAAAAAATGTAGATCTCTAAAACACACATTTATTTCAAATACATTTTTTGTATCATCAGTCATTTCCAAAATATCCGTTATTAATGGTTCGAATTGTTCAATGTTTTGTCATTCCTTTTAAAGTCCCGTCGATTTTCAGTTGTTTCTCGCGATTACAGGAAACAGTATGGAATTTTAAGGCCAGCATATAGCATCCAGTTCTTAAACATTTGACTGTCATTGTTCTCTTTTTACCCTAACGTAATGTGCAATGTAGCTATTTCTACGAAGGTTTATCTCGATTAAAATAAAGTAGATGGAGAATTAAACTTTTGTAAGAATAATTTCGATACCAATAAACGATAAATGGTAGAGAAAGTTATGTGAATGTAACGTACCAGATTTCTTTCTATCTACTTCATGTTAATTGAGCTAAATATTTGCAGAATTGTTTCATTAATTTGTTGTTGGTACTTTTTTTTTCGAGTGGAGGAGAAAATGATTTAATCACGTACCCCAGCCCCGATGGGAGTCGGGACTGAGAGTGTGGGACTCACCAATAGTCGGCATACCCACTAAAAACTCCTCCACCGGTGGAAAAAGGAAGAAGGTAAAAGTGGAATGGCGTGGCTTTTTACGGTCCCGCATAGCACCCGCGTTAGTACGTGAAAGATGGATGTCTCCGCCCTAGGGACTGGAGCGGGATAGGTGATTACTAGGTTGCAGCCATGAAACCTGACTGCAACCCTAGTGGAAAAATGGCGTGGGTTTAAGGAAGTGAATAGAAGTTAGGATCTAGGATGGTGCTGACGATGATGTTCCTGTTGCTGATTGAACTCCCTGCATTGCTGCAAGAAGCTCGCGACTCTGGCCGGGTCTGGCTTCGGCCGGTGACCGAGCGATGAAACCCGGATGGCTTCTGTGATGGCTGTGAGTCTGGAAGATGTGTTGTCGAACTGCCCAGCCAGGAAAACCTGTTGGGCAGCTGATGATGCTTGAAGTTCCCGGATGAGTTCCTCCAGGGCTGTCAGCTTCGTCGTCATGTTCAGGAACTCCGCGTGGAGATCCTGAACGGCGTCGCGTAGGCCCTGGACTTCCTCGTTGAACTGCGAGGGTGAAGGTGCTGGTGTCGGCGTTGGTACTGGTGTCGGCGCTGGTGATGGTGCTGGAGGAGGTGGCTGTGGAGATGTCATTATCTGCGGCGTAGGAGCTGGCGGCGTCGGCGATGCCTTCCTGCGGGGATGCAGGGGGCAGAGCGCCTGGCCGGTGAAGTGGGATGACCCTCCACAGGTCGCACAGTAGCGGCGTCGGCGGCGAAGGTCGTGCTGGGTGCACGATGCGGTGGTGCAGGCTGCTCCACAGTAGTGGCACCTGGGTTGAGCTGCGCAGGTCGTCTCATTGTGCCCGTAGGCACAGCAGCGTCTGCAGGGAGCCTGGCGTTCCACTCGGCTGGCCTCGATGCGTAAGCACCGCCCTAACAAGGGCAGGCCCGCCCTCAAGGCAGCTTCGTAGTCGCCAGGATCTGCAAACTCCAACCTGACGAGCGATGTGGGTCCCTGAGCTCCGTGAATCCTGGTGGCCTTCAAGGCTGAAGGCCACTACTGGTGGGCTGCGGTGACGAGGAAGGCTGGCAGGTCCCTCGGGACCCCACGGACGACGGCGCTGTACCTCCCATGAGGCACAGGCTGGCTCTGCGGTGGCTGGGAAGTGCCCAGAATCGGCAGCGTGGATGCCGGTGATCGAGTCAACAGATGTTTGGGTATAAGCTGGCGTTGAAATTCCAGACGCTTTCCATGATACTGAAAGAAACAACTGAACAGCTACAGAACCTTAAGAAAATGACATTATTGAAAACTTCACACCAATAGTAACTGACATCTCGGAAATGGCAGATGCCATAGAAAGATGTATTTGAAATAAGCTGTGTGTTTTAAACAGGTCTACATATTTTGTGCAATAGTTATGTTTATGTCCACTTCATATGGTTTACTCGTTATACAAAATTATACAAAATACATTCCGAATGAAGAGGACTTCACAGATTATTCCCAGAAGATCAAGGTATACCGACATTTAATTTTCCATGTAAATATCTTAAATATGTGGCATTTTAATCAAACTCGTTAAGGCGTTTTTGAGAAAATTAAAAATAATAAAAAAGGTTTCATTGATAAGAGTAGTTTAAGGTGGAGGGATTTTCTTGAATAACAAGTTTGATATTTATCAGACTTTTCGTTTTTGAGGTGTGTTGAGTTGCCATGCAAACACACACACACACACACACACACACACACACACACACACACACAGAGAATGTTTTCTAGAAATGCCTTTTTAGGCTCAAAACGTGTGTTTCGCTGTAATCTCGATATCGAATTTTTTACTGAAATACAGCGCTTCTTCTGCTTACCTAGTGAAGTAGGTAGTGGAATAAGTAAATGTATAGGTATATATGGATGGTGTTACATTTGTGTATTTCTGCCTAGCCCATAACCCAGTTATATATGTACGTAAAATGTGAAGGAAGCTCAGAATAAGGAATTCCCCTGTTCGGTATAGGTAGCAATAACTTGTAACTAAAAAAAAAACCAGAATTTTCTTTTCCTATTTTATTTCTCACATTATGACGGTTTTTTTAATATAAATGTTTGTGCCACCTAGTAATTACTTGGTAATTACTACATAATTAGTGATATATTGTATATATTGTATATTCACTCGTATTTCAATTCTTGAAAAGTATTGCAACATTACAGATTATGACGTATCGACAGCGTTTAAATCTTGCTTTCCCCCCACTTAATAACATTTCTTTGTATCATACAAAAGAACGTTACATCCATCTCTCCTTGTCTGCTTGCCCTGTCTACTTGGCACTTCAAATTAAATAATTTTGAAAAGTTACTCACCAAAGCTGTTGATTATAAATTTTGATAATTTCGAAAAAAATATAGTGCACCTTGGCTCACATCCGTATTAGCGTGCTACTGGTAGGCGTGTCTCTTAGCGTCTCCTCGTCTTCTCTCTCGTGCCAAGTCACCTAAGCCAGGCCAAGCTGAATAGTTCTCCATTCCTTAATTGTAGTGCTACCGCCTCGCTATTGGCGACTTCATTCGCCAATGCCGTACTCCGACGCCCAAGCCAATCTTGAATATGTCATTCTACTACTATAGACATAGGGGAGGGGTAAAATGGCACAATGGGTTTAAGGGATAATGATAGGGTAATTACTAAGATAATCTAATATGTTTTAGGTTTGTAGAGTAAACACAGAGATTTCTTGCAGGCGGATGAAACCGTGCAAATTTCTATGTAGAGGATAAAGATATTGCTAATCTCGGTTCACGTTAATCGATATTTTTCGCGCGCTTTAGGGGGATGTGCGAAACATTTTTGTAACAGGTCAAATGCGTATGTTAAGGGATTAAAACCAAGATTAGAGAAAGTTTTGGAATCTTTCATTTCTGTAAAATCCTTAAATTTAAATATCCAAAGCTTTTTATTGTTTCTGGCTCCTATATAATCAATATGCAAACATGTAACGCCGAGACTCTCGCCGACACTTTCAACCTTAAAACAGACCAAGGAGATGAAAGGTGAAGTGAAATGGAAGTACGTGAAATGGAGGGACAGAAATTCGGGGAATGTAATGAACCTTCCTAGCATTCGCCTAGCGACCAGGGGAAATCCCCGAAAAACACATGGGTCAGGAAGGTTGGCCGCGGGAATCGAACTCACGACCTCCCGAATGTGGGCCACAGAGGTTACCGCCTGAGCCATCTCCCTCGGTAAATAAAATGTGTGTGTAGTGTGTGGGGGGGGGGATAGAGCTAGAAAACCGGAACTAGGTGTACCTGGGTAATGTGTGCTTTACCATCAGTTTGAGTAAAGTAAGAATTATAAACAAAATGTCCTTCACTTCAGGCTTTATCCTGGTAAAGCGCGACCTGCCCTTATGCCATGTAAAATTTGTTTTTACTTTCTCTACTACGTATAGTAATTAGGGGAAGAATTGCATTCCACCCAAAAATTCGATACCCAGATTTCACCGGAAATACATGTTTTGTGGCCTCCTGAATCCAAAAAAAGAATTTTTGGAAACATGTCTGTATGTGTGTGTCTGTCTGTGTGTCTGTGAACAGCATAACGCAGAAACGAAAAGTCGGATAAACACCAAATTTGGTATTTAGGTTCAGTATTTTCCAGAGATGCGACACGAAGGTTTTCAAAAAAATCCCCCTACCACAGATTACCCTTTACATGGAAAATTTTTCGAAAGTTTTAGTTTTCTCAAAAATGGTTCTAACGATTTTGATAAAATATCATATATTTCAGATATTTTCATGTCAAATAAAATGTATATCTTAAATTTTCTGGGAATGTCTCCAAAAGTATTCTTCATTGTGAACGACTTTTGCATAACTGGTAAACCATAAGAGATAGACGAAATTTTACACCACAAAAAATTATATCGCGTTAAAATACACAATTTGTCATATAGCTACATTTTGTTTTTGTTGAGTGAACCATTTTCGAGATATTGCTTGTTATTCCCTTAAGTTTTCCAATACTTATACTTTTTCTCAATTGGGAATTCGTTATTAATTTTTTTGTCCTGGTAATGCAAAGAGAATGGAATACTCCACATAGCAGCCAGCTCTTAAAATATTTGACTATCGCTTAAAGCCTACCAATTCCCCTTGCATCTACAAGAAAATTAGCTATAAGATTAACATCTCGATATCTCGATTAACATGAAGCATATGGAGAATAAACTTTTGTAAAAATAGTTTGTACAAGAGTAGAGAAAGTCATGTGAGTGTAACACATAGATTTTTTTGTTATGGGTCTGGACATATGAAGTGTAAACGCCTAAACGTAGGTAGTTAGCAATGCTTCAAACTACTATTAGACACGTGCTGTGTTTAAACAGCATTTCTATGAACATTTTGATGAGTTAATTTCTACAAAGGAATCGAATAGTTTCTACATAAGTTATGAGAAATATCACCAGCTTATAAAATCCGTAAGAAATATAAAGACAAAAGTTTCCAGAATATCTAAGGACTATCGCTGCCTGAAACTGTTTGACGTGACTATGTTGGAGGTGTGAGAAGCTAAACGCTCCTGTTCGACCAGGTAAGATATTTTGTAAATTAAATTGTGTTTTGTTTATTCACGCTCTTTAACTGCGGTGGTTCTTCGCGTCCCATTCTATATTAGGCGTGAAATACCGAAATTTTGCTCAGAAGCCTCTTTATCAGGCTTGAGGTTTTGTTGCGTGCCGTAAATTTACGACACGGGACCAGCAGCTTTACTGCCCTTCCGAAGGAAGCCATACTACGTATTTTTACGCCCGAAAAAATCCATCGCCTTCTACTGCGTTTGAGCCCGCAACCCTCGGGAACTAGAGGCTAGCATGGTAACCACTTCACCACGGAGGACGACTTACGAATGAAGAGAGTTTGATGTGCTGTATGATAAGCATGCCTCTATTGGACATGGTAACTACAGGCTGTCAATCGAAGTTAATAAGAAGTACAAGGATGTGACACAAGAAATTATTAAGTTTTATTTGAAAGATGCATATCATGTTAAAAGAAATTAAGTCATATAAAAAGGATTAGTTGTGAGGCCAATGGATTAGAGTGGATTGCGTTCTGTAAGTTCACTACTAGCCATAAAGGCCTATGAACATTGAGCATGTCAAGGAAATGCACAATTTAGTTGCATATATACATAAACATTAGATACGAATACAGGACATTTAAAAAATCTGATGTGTTACACTCACATGACTTTCTCTACTCTTGTACAAACTATTTTTACAAACGCTTATTCTCCATCTATTTCATATTAATCGAGATAAACATTCGCAGAAACGATCTTTTGACATGCAAAGAGCTATACATTTTACACATTTTACACACATCGCAAATAGGCACCCAGAACGTGGGGCAGAGTGACCAGGAAAGTAGCAGAATTAACCAGGATGTGGAACGAATGGAGCAGTGAACTGATCCACAAGACGCAGATTTCAGAAACAACTACAAGGACGACAGACTACGCGGATGATTGGACATCGTAATTCCGAGATTACAAAGCAACAGGGGAATTCAACTACAAAAACATCGAGAAGACGCAGATTCCAGAAACAACTAGAGGAACTACAAACGACGCGGATGAGTGGACACAAAAACATCGAGACAACGTAGATTCATCATCGTAATACAACGCAGAAGCGACATATAACCTAGGAGAGAGGGGCAGGAAGCTGGACATCAAAGTAACAGCAACAGACAGCATCAAAAAGGTCAGAGTATAGTAATTTTTTTTTAAAAACAAAATTATAACATTCAAATGTACTTGAGGAGTGGTAGGATAAAGAAGACAATGGCTACTAATAATATTGAAGAAACAATAATGGAAGGGGATAATGTAACAGTTAGCTGTAACTCAATACAGGTTACAGGAAATAGCTCAAACAATGTAGAATTTGAGGGAGGAAATGTTAGTGCAGAAAGTGAGAATAGAACAGCAGGAAATGTTAATTTTGATGCTAGTGTGATGATGGAAATTATGGGAATGCTGAGAAATATTAGTGAGGAAATTCAAAAGAGTCATAGGGAATTAAGGGAAGAGATTAGTAAGTATAGTGAGAACTTGGATAAACTAAATCAGAACATGAAAAAGGGTAATGAGAAATTAGAGCATAAATTAGATCAAAGCAGGGAAGAAATTGAAAAGAAAGTTATGAAGTTGGATAGTAGTATGCCAAGAATGAGAAATGAGAATCAGGAAATAATAGCAAATGAGATAGGAGAAGTTTCAAAGGAAATGTCAGATATGAGCAGGGAAATAGGTAACAAAAAAGTGAGGTTAATACTAAAAGTAAACATGTTGATGTAGAATGTACAGAGTTAGGTAGTAGAATGAGTAACATTTCAAGTGAGATAAGAGAGATGAAAGAGGTTATGAATGTAGATGTGAATTGATACGGTAATTTGTATCACAAATTACTCAGATGTAATTAATGATAGTAATATGAATATGTATTTTTATGTGACATTGATTTCAGAGGTTTATTAATTGTAATTATTATTGGTAAATAATAATATACGGCTTTACTGAAACTGTCAACAATAACGCAATAATGCAGCGATGGGATGAGTTGTTTATCATTACCGGGAACAAGGAAGTTACGTAATGTTTCGCGCGTTTTTTCCGTTTAGAAGCTTCTAGAACATTTCCTAAAGCATATGTATTCGTGGTTTTCATTGGATATTAAAATAGACGCTAATGTTGGCGCGTTTTATTAGCCAATAGCAGTTCATTTATAATCTTTAGGCGTATCTTGATGCAGGCCTATAAATAGTGTGGGTTCGAGGTAGCTTGTCCCCCAGTTCAACAGAATTCTCCGTACTCTACACGTCGGTCTCTCAGTTCATTTATTTCGCCAAGTTACACGCAGCAGAATTACGAGAATTATTATAAAGTATTATACATTTAAAAAATTACATAAAGTTGAAGTACGTGAGTTAAAAGTGATAAGTAAGAAGTTATTACAAACAGTTTCAGTTTGGCAAGTATCCAGATAAATATGTAAAAAGTGTTAGTGAACATGTTCGGCAATAAAAGTTATAAAACCAATTTCTTCGTCAGTATAATTTCTGGATAAAAGATTCCTTTCCGATTCACACCCTGCAAGAGATACATTCTCGACCTAAATAGCTAGCCGGAGAACATTTAAAGTGAATTATTTCAAAACTGATGCAAATTGCTACGCCAGAGGGAGCTACGAACCAAACAAGGAGTGACGTCACAAGATGGCAACGCGTTAAGTAAAGCAGCACAACATATGATCTACAAGTTCTAATAACACACATGCATAAACATCACAAGCATCAACATTATTTGTAATACCGTTGCAAATTGGCACCCAGAACGTGGGGCGTGATAACCAGGAAAGGAAGGCGAAGTGACCAGGAAAGGAACACGACCAGGAATGAATCAACATAACCAGGAAGGAATGAATGGAGCGGTGAAATGATCTACAAGACGCAGATTCAAGAAACAACAGGGACGACAGACTTCGATCGTAATTCCGAGATTACGATGCAACAAGGAATTCAACAACAAAAACATCGAGACGACGTAGATTCATCATAACACAACGCAGAAGCGACATACAAATCTAGGAGAATGGGGCAGAACGCTGGACATTAAAGTAACAGCAACATACAGCATCAAAAAGGTAAACAAATTTAAATGTACCTTAGGAGTGGTAGGATAATAAAAACAATGGCTGCTAGTAATACAGAAGAAATAATTATGGAGGGAGATGATGTAACAGTTAGTTGTAATTCAATACAGGTTACAGGAAATAGCCCAGACTTTTTACGATTTGAGGATGAAAATGTTAGTGCAGAAAGTGAGAATAGAATAGCAGGAAATGTTAATTTTGATGCTAGTATGATGATGGAAATGCTGAGAAATATGAATAGAGAATTGAGGGAAGAATTAAGGGAAGAAATTTGTAAAAGTAATGAGAAATTAAGGGAAGATATGGAAAAGACTAGTGAGAAATTAGAACAAAAACTAACTCAAAATATGCAAAAGAGTCATAGGGAATTAAGGGAAGATATTAGTAAGAGTATTACAGATCAATTAAGGGAAGATATGGAAAAGAATAATAGGGAATTGAGGGAAGATATTGGTAAAAGCTTAGAACAAAACAGGGAAGAAATTGAAAAGAAATTCATGGAGCTAGATAGTAGTATGATTAAAATGAAAAATGAAAATCAGGAAATGATAGCAAATGAAATAGGTGAAGTTTCAAAGAAAATGTTAGACATGAGCAGGGAAATATCTAACCAAAAAAGTGAGGTTAATAATAAAATAGAGCATGTTAATGTAAAATGTACAGAGCTAGGTAGCCGAATGAGTAGCATTTCAAGTGAGTTAAAAGAGATGATGGAGGCTACAAATGCAGATTTAATACAGGTGCAAGTTAATTTCAGAGGGGAAATATCTGAAATTCAGAAGGAGTCAGAAAAACAGAGAAATAAATTGTCTGATGAAGTTAAAGATTTGTCTAAAGATTTGAATCAAAAGCTAACTTCTGAAATTAACAAACACCAAACTGTTCAAAATGAGAATAATAAAAAATTGGAACAGACAATAGAAAATCTGCAGGGTACTGTAAATAGATTAGAATTGAATTCAAGGGCAAATATATGTGATGTACATGTGTCAGATGTACAAAATAATGATAGAGGTAGTTCCTCAGGTATGACAAATAATGTGAGTGATGCGGCAGCTTCATCTATAGCTAATGCTGAAACTCAGAGTGCACAAGTTACACTAGAGAATTTAAATATGGGAGCAGGGAATTTGCAAAATTACAATCATATCTTAAGTGATTTTCCACTTCCAAAATTTAATGAAAACTCCAGTCCAGTACAGTTCATTGCAGAATTATCAGAGTATTTTCAAATTAAAAAGATACCTGAAGCATTGAAAATGATAGTTGTCAAAAGATGTTTGGACCAGAAAACCTTAGATTGGTTACAAATGGTATCAGGGGGTGAAATTTCATATGAATCCTTTAAGAGATTATTCATGAACAGATTTTGGAATGTTACGGTACAGCAAAGAATACGAGCAATGCTTAGTCATGGTCAATTTAATCCACGAGAGGGAATATCGATGACTGATTACTTACTAAAACATGCAAGTCAGGTTAGAAACTTGTCACCTCCAATCAGTGAGGAAGATTTTGTGAGTTTGCTCGCAAGGCATTATCCTATAAGGATACAAAATTACTTATTAATTGCAAAACCACGGAACATCTATGAGATGACAGAATTAATAACAGCTTTGGAACAACAGGAAGAAGATATGTCTCGGGAGTGGGAACATAGATTTTTAGATGTACGAGATAGAAGAAATTACCAAGGTAGTTATCAAAAAATAAGAGGACAAGACAGACATCATGAAATTAATACCAGACAACGGTATCAATCATACGTTCCACAATTTGAAAGATCAAGGATAGATAGGAGACCAGGCCGGCAGGAACAAATAAATTATGTCAGGACAGAAAGATTGCCTGAAAGAGGGCAAAATTATGGAAGGAGGTACACTAGACAGAGGGGAAATTTCACTCACTGGAGGGAAAATAATAACCGAGAAAGATCTGAGGAACGGCAAGAAAATTACGTGCCAAGGGGACAAAATGTCAGTAATCGAGGATTTCGAACTCGAGGAAGGGGAACTCAAAACAATGGTGGCGACACTGAGATAGATTTAGCGCCTGTTAGGAATGGCAGTCCCGTACGTGAACATGGAAATAACCAGGAAAACTGTTAACAGACTCCTGTGCAGTAGGTTCTCAGGACGTCTTTAATAATTCAGTATCCATTACCAATACAAATCATACACCTACACATACACCCTGTAATAAGATTACAGCAACAAAAGATAAGGGAGAAAATTTTGAGTCACCTCATGTTAGAATGGAAATTGCGAAGAAAGAAATCATTGCAACTATAGATTCTGGTTCATCAGCTTCAATTTGCTCACAGAAATTTTACATAAATTTGATTAATGAAGATAACAAAATTATGGCTCTTCCCACTAGTAATTTAGTTTGTCGTGTTGCAATTGGAAGAACTACACAGGTCATAAAAACACAAGCTCTACTTAGCATACTTATTGGCGGAGAGAATTTTGAGGTTATGTTTCTAATTGTAAACCATCTGATTTGTGACATAATTATAGGATGTGACTTCCTACATGAATATGAAGCATGTATAGATTTTAAACATGAAGAGTTAAAAATAACAAAAGAAGATAGAGAAATAAGGGTACCATTTATAAAAGAAAAAGTTTCTGTAATCGAGATGACAAAGGATGAGAAAAATATTTGTGACCAAGAGTATTTTGTGCAAATAACAGAAACTGATAGAAATAGTCAGATAAAGCAGGTAGTCACAGAATATGAAGGGAATACCACGCCATATTTTCAACAGCTAGCAGAGATGCCAGATGAAGTAGAGAAATTTGTAATCCAAACAAAAGACGACCATGTGAGCGAGACAGACAACAGCCGGAAAAAGAAGAGAAATGATGAAATAATACACAAGTGTGAAGAAGCTTATAATCTTACGATAAGGCAAAAACAAATCCTTCATGATGTTTTGATGAACAATAGTTCAGTATTTAGTAATATCCCAGGCAGATGTAATGTATATCAGCATCATTTCAAGTAGAAGACGTACCACCATATAGGCACAAGTATGACAATTTACCTATAAGTCTTCGAGACAAAGCTAGACAATTAATAAATAGCATGTTAGAAAATGGGATTATTGAGCAAAGTAATTCTCAATACATAAATTCAATCTGCTGGAGTATTAAACGAGATGGTAGTTTGAGATTAACTTTAGACGGTAGATATGTCAACAAGTATATGAAACCAGATCATTTTCAAAGTGAGGGAATTGAACAACTAATTACAAAACTTTCAAGAGGGAGATTTCTGACATCCATTGACCTCACTGCATCATATTGGCAAGTGGAATTAGACCCGCAAGTGCGTGATTACACTTCATTTCAGTACTCAGGGATCCAGTATCGCTTTTGTGTAAATCCTTTTGGTTTAAAAAACCCAGGAAGTGGATTTTTGAGAGCCATTCACAGTATCTTTGGAAATTCTGCAGATGACTTTTTAATAAAGTATATTGACGACTTCTTAATCATTAGTCAAACATTTGAAGAACACATGAATAATGTCCATTATGTGTTAAATAAACTACAACAACATGGTATGACTGTGAACATACTAAAATCAAAATTTTGTGTCAAGGAAATAAATTTTCTGGGTTATGTAGTGGATGAACGAGGTATAAGACCTGATCAGAAAAGAATAGAAGCAATAATGAGAATTCCGCCACCAAGGAACGTAAAACAAATTAGACGCCTCTTAGGGGTATTGAACTTTCAGAGTAAGTTCGTACCAAGATATTCGGCTGAAATAGAACCACTGCGGCAGCTACTCCGAAAGAACAATAAGTGGAAATGGACAGAGGATCATCAAAAATGTTTTGAGAGAGTAAAGGAACTCTTTGCTAAGTCCATATTACTCGAGAGGCCCAGAGAAGATTTGGAATATGAGATTTATGTCGACGCATCAATGCAAGGATACGCCGGAATTTTAGGACAGCGAGACATCAACAATGACTTTCACGTCATCAGTACAGCTTCTAGAGGACTTACAAATATTGAGCGAAATTCTTCAGTGACTCAGTTAGAAATTGGAGCACTATATTTCTCATTAATTCGTTTTAAAACCTATATTTATCAGCAAAAGGTGAAAGTATATTCAGACCACATCAGCTTAACTTTCATACAACGGTGTAGATTATGTAGTGGAAAACTTGCTAGATATATTCATGCAATATCTGCATTCGATATTGAGATTATCCACATTCCTGGCAAAAATAATACCTTCAGTGATTTGCTGTCAAGATTGAACTACAGCCCACAAATTCCCGAAAATATTGACAGGCCTAGAAATGAAGTCAAAATATTGACAATTGAAATTCCTTTAAACAAAGAAATGATTAGAAAATTGAAAAATATGGGGGAAATTCAAAATGAGGATGCAAAATTATTTGAACTTATAGAAAATGCACCATTGATTGAGGAGGCAAAGAAAGAAATTATAGCAATTCGAGATGGGACATTATACAAAAAGCATGGAAAAGAAATGCCTAGTTGGAAGGTAATGGTTCCGAAAAGCATGGAAAAGGAACTAATTAAGAATTTTCATGAAGGGTTAGCACACTCAGGGACGGATCGAACAACTTCTATGATTTTAGAGAATTTATACATATCCAAATTGCGTCAGAAAGTTCGGAAATTTATATCGTGCTGCAACCTGTGTCAGAAGGCAAAGCAGATAAATGCAGCATATGCATTTGAAACTAATTCGGTTATAAGGGATAAGCCGAGATGTGTAATTAGTATTGATATTCATGGTCCGATGCCTCCAAGTCAATTTGGAAATAAATATATATTTGTCTGTTATGATATATTCAGCAAATATGTAAGAATTTACCCTTTGAGAAAACCTACAGGTTTAGCATGTTTGAATAGACTACTTAAGTCATATGTGATAGAAGAAGGACCTATTCAATCTGTATTGAGCGATAATGCTTCGTACTTCACAGGAAAAAAATTTATGGATGGACTGAAAGAAAATGGCATTAAACAATATTTTTCGTCAAGATACAGACCGAACTCCAACCCAGTGGAGAGGGAAATTAAGGAAATTTCAAATTATTTAAGGGTGTTATGTCATCGAAAACACACCCAATGGTATGGATACGTGAACTTTGTTCAGAACCTACTAAATGAAACCATAAACAATGTGACAGGATACAAACCATGTGAACTTAAGTTGGGAAAGAAGATCAATACAATGTGTAAAAAAATTCCAGAAGCCATTCCAGATGCGCATTCGATACCACCAACAGAAGAAGAGATGTTCCGAAAAGCATTCGAGAGGATGAAGAAAAAAGCCATAAAAAGAAAAATTAAACATGAAGAAAAGAAGAGAAAGGAATGGAGGATCAAAATAGGAGATTTAGTTTTGGTTAAAACCAAGAAATTATCGGATAAAGAAAATAAACTTTATTGGCGAATGTTTCTCAAATACCATGGACCATATGAAGTTGTTGAAGTGTATGGAACTAACACATATGAGTTATGTAATCCAACAACTCGAAAAAGCATAGGAAAGTTCCATATTGAGATGCTGAAACCATACAACCATGAAGATCATGGTGAAATAAAAGACAAAGATGATAAATAGTAAATGCTGGATAGTTAAAGGCGAAATGCAGAGCAATGTATTGGAACGTAAGAGGGTTAAATAAAAATGTACGTCATGTGAATGGAGAAATAAATTGTGGTCATGATTAACTGTTTGAGAGGAAAATAACATTTTATTAGTAACTGAACATGTGAAATAAAGCCTGATGTTATATTAAAGTAAAGTACATAAATACTATTACAAGAGTATTGTTAAGATAAAGTACAAAATCACAAAAATTGGTAAATATAATTAAAAACAAATATTTATGTAGTAAATAGAACATGTGAAACAGTGCCTAGATTTAAGAGATGTAAATATATGTAAAGGGTGAATATTTTGGTAAATATGTATAATAATTACAAAAATCTTAAATGTATAAATTTTTTGTCAACAACTTAAGAAAGTAAACAATTTGGTAACATTAATTAAATAATTTAGGGAAAGTATTTGCTATAAAAAAAAATTTGTGATGTCAGATTAATATCTAAATTAATTAAACCAGAGCCAGTAAGTAGTGGCGAGATAGAGGAAAAACATGTCGTGTGTTAAATGCGTGTGAAGTGTTAAGTGAAAGTGATAAAGTGTGTTCCAAGATTTAGGAGACTAAAAACACAATTTTAAAATTTCTAAACAAGTTATAAATATTTATAATTATGTTTCTAGTGGGGCATATGATACGGTAATTTGTATCACAAATTACTCAGATGTAATTAATGATAGTAATATGAATATGTATTTTTATGTGACATTGATTTCAGAGGTTTATTAATTGTAATTATTATTGGTAAATAATAATATACGGCTTTACTGAAACTGTCAACAATAACGCAATAATGCAGCGATGGGATGAGTTGTTTATCATTACCGGGAACAAGGAAGTTACGTAATGTTTCGCGCGTTTTTTCCGTTTAGAAGCTTCTAGAACATTTCCTAAAGCATATGTATTCGTGATTTTCATTGGATATTAAAATAGACGCTAATGTTGGCGCGTTTTATTAGCCAATAGCAGTTCATTTATAATCTTTAGGCGTATCTTGATGCAGGCCTATAAATAGTGTGGGTTCGAGGTAGCTTGTCCCCCAGTTCAACAGAATTCTCCGTACTCTACACGTCGGTCTCTCAGTTCATTTATTTCGCCAAGTTACACGCAGCAGAATTACGAGAATTATTATAAAGTATTATACATTTAAAAAATTACATAAAGTTGAAGTACGTGAGTTAAAAGTGATAAGTAAGAAGTTATTACAAACAGTTTCAGTTTGGCAAGTATCCAGATAAATATGTAAAAAGTGTTAGTGAACATGTTCGGCAATAAAAGTTATAAAACCAATTTCTTCGTCAGTATAATTTCTGGATAAAAGATTCCTTTCCGATTCACACCCTGCAAGAGATACATTCTCGACCTAAATAGCTAGCCGGAGAACATTTAAAGTGAATTATTTCAAAACTGATGCAAATTGTTACGCCAGAGGGAGCTACGAACCAAACAAGGAGTGACGTCACAAGATGGCAACGCGTTAAGTAAAGCAGCACAACATATGATCTACAAGTTCTAATAACACACATGCATAAACATCACAAGCATCAACATTATTTGTAATACCGTTGCAGAATCAGGCGCAAGTTAATTTCAGAGGGGAAACATCAGAAATACAGAAGGAGTCAGTAATGCAAAGAAATAAATTGTACGAAGAAGTTAACGTTTTGCCTGTAAATAATCAAAAGCTAACTTCTGAAGTTAACAGGTACCAAGATGTTCAAACTGAAAACTCCAATCCAGTACAGTTTAGTACAGATTTGTCAGAGTACTCTCAAATTAAAGAGATTGTAGAAGAATTGAAAATGACAGTTGTTAAAAGATGTGTAGTTCAGAAAACTTTAGATTGTTTTCAAATGTTATCAGGGGACGAAATATCATATGAATCCTTTAATAGATTATCCATGAACAAATTTTTGAAGGTTAAGATACAGCTACGAGTAATGTTTAGCCACACACAATTTGATCCAGGAGGGTAAATAGCAATGAGATGTAAAGTAAATGCTGGATAGTTAAAGAGGAAATGCAGAGAAATGTATTGCAACGTAAGAGGGTTAATTATTTGTATATGTCATGTGAAAAGAGAAATAAATTCAGAACAAAACAATAAAAAACAAAAAACAAAAAAACAAATACTTATGTAGCAAACAGAAAAGGTGAAACATTGTCTAGATTTAAGAGATTTAAATATATTTGTGTAAAGGGTGAATATTTGTGGTAAATATGTTTAATAATTACAAAAAATTCTTGAATTGATAAATTTTTGTTAACAATATAGGAATGTAAACCATTTTGAAACAGTCATTAAATAATTCAGGGTACAGTATTTGCTATAAAAAATTTTTTTTGTGATGTCAGATTAATGTCTAGAAACATTAAACCAGAGCCAGTAAGTAGTGGCGAGATAAAAAAAAACATATGTCGTGTGTTAAATGCGTGTGAAGTGTTAAGTGAAAGTGATAGCGTGTGTTCCAAGATTTAGGAGACTAAAAACCCAATTATAAAATTTCCAAACAAGTTGTAAATATTTATAATTATGTTTCTAGTGGGGCATATGATGCAGTAATTTGTATCACAAATTACTTAAATGTAAATAATGATTGTAATATGAATATGCATTTTTATGTGACATTGATTTGAGATGTTTCTTGACTGTAATTATTGTTGATAAGTAAGTTTATACGACCTTACTGAAACTGTCAATAATAGCGCGCAATAATGCAGCGAGGGGGTGAGCTGTTTATCATTATTGGAAACGAGGAAGTTGCGTAATGTTGGCGCGTTTTTTCCGTTTAGAATCTTCTGGAATGTTTCCCTAGAGCATATGTATTCATAATTTTCATTGGATATTAAAATAGACGCTAATGTTGGCGCGTTTTATTAGCCAATAGTAACTCAGTTATAATCTTTAGGCATATCGGTGTGTATGGGTATAAAAGCAGTAGGTTAGAGGTAAAGTCCGCCAGTTCATCAAAAATCTGTGTACACTACACGTCGTCTTCAGTCAGTCAGTTCGTCGAAAGTATTTGTACGGCAAACGTCGGGTATCGATTCCAAAGTTACGCGCAGCAGAATTATGAATAATCTAAAGTGTTGTAAGGTTAATTATACAAAAAGTTGAAGTACGCAAATTAAGAGTGATCAGTAAGAAGTTATTATAACAGTTTCAGTTTGGCGAGTGTTAAGATCAATGTATAAATGTGATAGTTAACGTGTTCGACAATAAATGTGTAAAACAAATTTCTTCATCAGTGTTATATTTGGATAAAACATTCCTTTCCGTTTACACACCCTGATCAAGAGACATGTTCGACCGAGAAATAATAGCTAGCCGGAGGACAGTAAACAAAAATTAAAATTCTTTCAAACACTAATATTACCACAAATTGCTAACACTAGATGGAGCTACAAACCGAACAAATGAATGACGTCGCAAGATGGCTTCACATGAAGTAAACACAAATACACAAACATTATAAGAAATACACTCGCAACATAGCGACCGGTTCTAAAAATATTTAACCATCGCTTAAGGCCTAATATCTGCCCCTTGTTTTGTATTTGCAAGGGCAATATAAGCACATACATATCTCTTCATAGCTGGTTGCTATGTGCAGCACCATTCTGTTTGCCACAAATTAATACTTTTTGCATATCTAAGACAAAAGACTCTGATGTGCTACACTCACATGACTTTCTCTACTCTTGTACGAACTATTTTTACAAACGTTTATTCTCCATATGCTTCATGTTAATCGAGATATCGAGATGTCAATCTTATTGCTAATTTTCTTGTAGATGCAAGGGGAACATGGTAGGTTATAAGCGATAGTCAAATCTTTTAAGAGCTGGTTGCTATGTGGCGCATTCTATTCTGTTTGCATATCCAGGACATAAAAAATTGAATAACGAATTTGAGAAAGAGTATAAGTATTGGAAAATTTAAGGAAATAACAAGCAATATCTCGAAAATGGTTCACTCAACTAAAAAAATGTATATGACATAAATTATGTATTTCAACGCGATCTACATTTTTTGTGTAGTAAAATTTTGTCTATCTCTTATGGTTTACCAGTTATGCAAAAGTCGTTCACAATGAAGAATACTTTTGGAGACATTCCCAGGAAATTCAAGATATACATTTTATTTTTCATAAAAATATCTTAAACATATGATATTTTAATCAAAATCGTTAGAGCCATTTTTGAGAAAATTAAAATTTTCGAAAAATCTTCCATGTAAAGGGTACTCTGGGGTAGGGGGATTTTCTTGAAAACCTTCGTGTCGCATCCTTGGAAGATACTGAACCCAAATACCAAGTTTGGTGTTTATCCGACTGTTCGTTTCTGAGTTATGCTGTTCAAAGACACACAGACACACACACGGACATGTTTCCAAAAATGCTTTTTTTGGATTCAGGGGGTCTCAAAACATGCATTTACGGTGAAATCTAGGTATCGAAATTTTGGGTGGAATACAATACTTCCCCTACTTACTATGCGTAGTAGAGAAAGTAAAAATGAATAACGAATTGTCATTTAGAAAATAAGTATTGAAAAATTTAAGGGAATAACAAGTAATATCTCGAAAATGGTTCACTCCACAAAAAAAATGTAAATGACATAAATTGTGTATTTTAATGCGATCTACATTTGTTGTGTAGTAAAATTTTGTCTATATCTTATGGTTTACCAGTTATGCAAAAGTCGTTCGCAATAAAGAATACTTTTGGAGACATTCCCAGGAAATTCAAGATATACATTTTATTTGTCATAAAAATATCTTAAACATATGATATTTTATTCAAAATCGTTAGAGCCATTTTTGAGAAAATTAAAATTTTCGAAAAATCTTCCATGTAAAGGGTACTCTGGGGTGGGGGGAATTTCTTGAAAACCTTCGTGTCGCATCCTTGGAAGATACCGAACCTAAATACCAAGTTTGGTGTTTATCCGACAGTTCGTTTCTGAGTTATGCTGTTCACAGACACACACACAGACACACACACGGACATGTTTCCAAAAATGCTTTTTACTTTCTCTACTACGTATAGTAAGTAGGGGAAGTATTGCATTCCACCCAAAAATTCGATACCGAGATTTCACCGGAAATACATGTTTTGAGAATCCTGGAATCCAAAAAAAGCATTTTTAGAAACATGTCCGTGTGTGTGTGTGTGTGTGTGTGTCTGTGTGTGTGTGTGTGTGTGTGTGTGTGTGTCTGTGTGTCTGTGAACAGCATAACTCAGAAACGAACAGTCGGATAAACACCAAACTTGGTATTTAGGTTCAGTATCTTCCAGAGATGCGACACGAAGGTTTTCAAGAAAATCCCCCACCCCAAACTACCCTTTACATGGAACATTTTTCGAAAATTTTAATGTTCTCAAAAATGGCTCTAACGATTTTGATTAAAATATCATATGTTTAAGATATTTTCATGACAAATGAAATGTATATCTTGAATGTTCTGGGAATGTCTCCAAAAGTGTTCTTCATTGTGAACGTCTTTGCATAAATGGTAAACCATAAGAGATAGACAAAATTTTACGGCACAAAAAATGTAGATCGCATTAAAATACACAATTTATGTCATATACATTTTTTTTGTTGAGTGAACAGTTTTCGAGATATTGCTTGTTATTCCCTTAAATTTTCCAATACTTATACTTTTTCTCAAATTCGTTACTCATTTTACTTTCTCTACTACGTATAGTAAGTAGGGGAAGTATTGCATTCCACCCAAAAATTCGATACCGAGATTTCACCGGAAATACATGTTTTGAGACCTCCTGAATCCAAAAAAAGCATTTTTGGAAACATGTCCGTGTGTGTGTCTGTGTGTGTGTGTGTGTGTGTGTGTCTGTGTGTCTGTGTGTGTGTGTCTGTGAACAGCATAACTCAAAAACGAACAGTCGGATAAGCACCAAACTTGGTATTTAGGTTCAGTATCTTCCAGAGATGCGACACGAAGGTTTTCAAGAAAATCCCCCCAACCCAGACTACCCTTTACATGGAAGATTTTTCGAAAATTTTAATTTTCTCAAAAATGGCTCTAACGATTTTGATGAAAATATCATATGTTTAAGATAATGTCATGAGAAATGAAATGTATATCTCGAATTTTCTGGGAATGTCTCCAAAAGTATTCTTCACTGTGAACGACTTTTGCATAACTGTTAAACCATAAGAGATAGACAAAATGGTACTACACAAAAAATGTAGATGGCGTTAAAATACACAATTTATGTCATATACATTTCTTTTGTAGAGTGAACCGTTTTCGAGATATTGCTTGTTATTTCCTTAAATTTTCCAATACTTATACTTTTTCTCAAATTCGTTATTCATTTTTTTTTTGTCCTGGACATGCAAAGAGAATGGAATGCGCCACATAGCAACCAGCGTTAAAATATTTGACTATCGCTTAAAAGCTACCATATTCCCCTTGCATCTACATGAATATTACCAATAAGATTGACATCTCGATATCTCGATTAACATGAAGCATATGGAGAATAAGCGTTTGTAAAATCAGATTGTACAAGAGTAGAGAAAGTCATGTGAGTGTAACACATCAGATTTTTTTATGTTCTGGGCTTGCAAGGAGAATGGAATGCGCCACATAGCAACCAGCGCTTAAATATTTAACTATCGCTTTAAACCTAGCATATTCCCCTTGCATCTACATGAAAATTACCAATAAGATTGTCATCTCGATATCTCGATTGACATGAAGCATATGGAGAATAAGCGTTTGTAAAAATAGTTTGTACAAGAGTAGAGAAAGTCATGTGAGTGTAACACATCAGATTTTTTTGGATTCAGGGGGTCTCAAAACATGTATTTCCGGTGAAATCTCGGTATCGAAATTTTGAGTGGAATACAATACTTCCGCTACTTACTATACGTAGTAGAGAAAGTAAAAATAAGACATATTATATACAATATGGAACTAAGCAGGAATAATTTTGTAGTCATGTACAGAAACAAAATCAAATACTTCCCAAGACTAACATACAAATGTAATTTGACTGCAGATAAATTGCAATACTTGAGCTTCGTTTTAAACCTTCACTAACCTTTTACAACCTGTACACTCGTTATTTTGTTGTATGTGATTTGCAATTCATAGCATCGATCATCGGTTCTGCACTATATATATATATATATTTAAATAGCTTCTATTAATTCTAGGGTAGGCATCAAATGGAACTGGCAATGATTTATCATTAAAATCAGCTAAATACTACTTACATGGCTACATAAGTGTGATCATCAGAATAATTTGTCATTCAGGAATTTTAAAAGCATTGAAATTGTCAACTTTTCCCTTAAGATAATTAGGAAGAGCATTAAATATTTTTATGTTTTCATAATATGCATATTTCTGGAAGCAAGAAAGTTTTGCAATGGGATGATGGATGTTACCCCTTCGTCTAGTGTTTATCTCATAATTTCATTGTTATACACGTGGCTCGATTGCATACAAAATATTTTAGGATCGAGAATGTATACATGCAAGGTAGGGTTAATATCTTCAGTGTTCTAAAAAGATATATGCGAGAGTGTCTGCTATGGGTGTTAAAAATGACTCTTATAACCTTCTTTTGTATAAGGAATATTCTATTACTTTCTATTGAACTGCCCAAGACTAATATTCCATATTCCGTGGTAGAATTAAAATATGCATAGTACACTAATTTAAGTGTATCTATAGAACCTGCATTTACCAGTGCTCGGATAACATAACAAGTAGAGCTGAGTTTTGATAATATATACTTAACGTGAGCTTTCCAAACTAAATATCTGTCTATTTGAAGGCCCAGAAATTTAATGTTGTCTATTTGTTCTAATAACATGTCATTAATCCCAATTTCTATTGCAGTGTGTGATGTTCGATGAGCTATAAATTTAACAACGTTTGTTCTGTATAGATTTCCAGATAATTTGTTAGCTTTAAACCAATATAATATGCAGTCATGGGCAAGTAGATCTTACTGACATGAAACAAGTTCGGACGGATGCTTCAAATGTGTCATTGTTTATCAAGACCATTTAACCAAATCTGCGCAATTACGCCCATTACAATAAAAAACTGTTGAAGAAGTATCTAAAACTCCCATTTTTTATTTTTGGAGCCCCATCAATTTTCCAGTCAGATAACGGCAGAGAATTTGCCAGTCGTGTACTTAATAAATTATGTTTTATGTGAGATGGACTTAAAATAGTAAAGGGTAAATGGTAAATAGTAAATAGTAAACCAAGCCTTTGAACAGATTATAATTCCATTAATGGTAATAAGCACAATGAAAGCGTTGTTTGTTTGAAACTAATATTTGCCCAGTAGAGGTTGGGGGAACTTAAGATTACCCGAATAAACCTGGAAATATGTAGTATATTCCAACTTTACCCACTGCTTTTGGATAATGTGCACTTCGACCAGGTAATGCCAGATGTATCTAATTCCCGTAACACACACACGCGCGACGAGGGCCCGCGAGGTGTTAGTCACCATGGATACAGCATTCAGTACACATCTGCTAGTGCTGTTACTGTAAACCGTATTCACAGTTCTGGATAAGTGCAAGGCATATTATTATTATTATTATTAGTTCTAATGGAATCAGTTTGTGTTTTGGCAAGTTTGTGGAATGCTTTAATATTTCAGTTTTATATTTAACTCTTTGGTGTATGCAACTCCCGTTAATGATACACAAACACTAAAAGAAGGCGTGATCAATGCCTGCCAGAGCATCCGTGACCAACCTGGAGTAGTTCGAGGGCGTGATTCCCTAAGACGTCGGACAGAAGCATACCTTACTATGAATGGACACCATATTGAGCACTTGCTTTAGGATGGTTCATAAGCGCAGTTCGTATGTAATAGCAAGCAGATTACATTAGAAGCTATGCTGTTTCACAGTAACAGAATGTGTCCTCATTTGTTTACTGCATTCTGTAGGTCATACGTAATAGCAAAGAGCTTGCAGTAGAAGAAATGTTTCACAGTAACGAAGATGAACAAGTACTCATAGCTCTTAAGACATGCATATTAGACCCCATGTTTACTGGACATTTTTTCTTGTTTTGGTCCATACTACCATATCTCAAAATATGGAATATCTTTTTAACATCCTGTATGTAAATGGAGCGAAAAAAATGGTTGGCATACATGTGAGAGACTCAACTGCCCATTTTTACACTTCTTCGTACACCTTTAGCTCATGATAATTGAGAAGAACGCTGCTTTTCACTAGGGGAAGAATTATTATCAAATAGATTGAGTGGTTTCTGAGATTACCCTGAACAAGCAAACAAACATATACACACATACTGATCTTCTCTGTTCATAGGTCTAGATACGCCAAATTTTGAATACCTAAGATTAATAATTATATATTTATAAGCCTATATCGAAACAATACTTCGCAATCTCGTCTCCTATAAGGTATGCCTTGTATTCAAGAGGTACTGCGTTATGATCTTGGTTAGGGTAAGTTAACCGGAATGAGCTCTTACCGGGATTTTACCTTATCCTGAGAAAACAATTATCAGGCAAATTGCGTCGGTCTTCGCACTCCTTGCTTAGAAGACTGCGCCAGGGAAGTTTCCTAGCTGTATCTGTTGGTTGCAGTTCCGGGTTCGATGCCCGCGCGGGTTATAATCGACCGCGATGCAGTGGTAGGTACAGGAGAAGTAATGGTGTAATAATAAAATGCACTGTACCTGTTTTTTATCCTCCATCCGACGTGGTTTCGTCTTCATCAGCAAATCTCCGTAGAAATGTGATACAAATATAATATAGTTTAATTCTCGCTGTTGCCCTGGGTAGTCGCTCTCAGCGGATATATATGCATGGACTTTGCCTATTAGGACTGCTAATAAGCTCGTTGACCTTGGTAGTGGAACTAAGGAACTCTGAGTTCCTTAGTCATCACAATATTTGATTTACTGCAATTTATAATCACTTTTTCATTCTAAAACACTGAATAATGTTCCTGTACACTCAGAACTCTATATTGGGCTCGTGAATCACAAATGCATTGTTTAATTAATACGCGGGGATCACACTTATACTTCGGCATAATTCGGACACTATTTGCGCGCCAACTTTGTATTATTGAGTGGCGTGGATTCCTCGTCTGTAACTGCAAATCAACTCCCGAAGTTTGGGGTAAACATTGACTATTTATAGGATACGATCCTCTACTCAGAATTTAAGGATACTGATCTCTCATTGGAGTATTTTCACGGCTCTCTCAGCGTGTTTAAATATTACTTCATTTATATACATATTCTGATTGGTTAGTTTATATATCACGGGACTTCCTGGGATTCTGTCGTAATTTTCCGTTCTCGGTTACATTTACCTTAATCCATACTTCTCGAGCGGAGAGAATTATGGTCATAAAACCTTACCCTCGGTTAAAAAAAAGGAACCCAACTTTCTCTGAACAGGGAACAGCATATTTTCTACAAAACTGCAGAGTTTAAGATATCCTAAAACTAGTGAAACAGGAACATTAAATATCAGACAAATATTACCTTACACAAAAAATACTATTTACACTTACACGCATATATCATCCATATATCAAACTAATCATTAGATTAACTTATACATTATAAAATTAATCCAGGCACATTCTGTCTCAAAATCTAAGGGCTCATTTGAGCAATTACGAGGCGTGTGTTTATAGTAAGTACAGTTTTAATATTTTGCACATTTTTATTATTTTCAATTTTATTAATCATATTTAATGTAATAAATTTAAATAAGAAAATATTTAAGAGAGGCTTCTGTTGAAAATAGTGCTGCAGTCGCAATTTTGGCAATGCGCAATCACTTCTTCCATTTATTAGGAAGCCAGATGTAGCTTTGAACGATCTCCACTTTGTGTTTTCCTGTTGTTAGAGTGTTTTGAAATGTTCAAAACAATCGAACGACCCGCCGACTGTGAAGTCAGATTAGTGATTAGTTTTTTTTAATACTAAAAATGTTACGCCATAAAATATTTATCGCCAATTGTATGAGCTATACGGAGAAACAATAATGAGTGATGTAATGGTCAGGAAGTGGGTTGGACAGTTTAACGAAGGTCTTGAAAACGTGCATGATGAGCGATCGACGTCTGTGAACATGGATGCTTTGGTGTCGTGGAAGAAAACATTGGCAAGGACAGACGTTTCACAATATAGGTATTGCCTTCGCATTTCCCATAAATTTCAAGGCCAGTCTTCTACAACATTGTGACAGAATTAGGATTTCGGAAATTTTGCTCAATATGGGTGCCCAAAAATCGTATTGATGAGCACAAGAACAAGCGATCTGCCGCTGCACTGACTTTTCTCACGCCATATGTTGAGGTACGCGATGATTTGCTAATGCACAACTTTACAAGTGATGAGACATGGGTGTCTCACATCACTCCTGAATTGAAGAAACAATCCATGGAGTGGAAGCACACCAATCCCCCGTGAAGAAGAAATTCAAACAGACGATATCTGCTCGCAAGATCATGTGCACGGTTTTCTGGGACAGACAAGGTGTTTTGTTGGTTTAATTCTTGTCCAGGAATGCGACAATCAACAAAGACGTCTATTGTAGGGCACTACGAAAGCTCTGTCATGTAATACGAACAAAAGGTGCGGAAGGCTTTCACTTCGAATCCTTTTGGTTCTTAACAATGCCCGGCCACACGCAACCAAGCACAGCTAAAGACCAAATCGCATCATTTGGTTGGGAATAATAATTCGACCATCCTCCCCATAGTCCGAATTTGGCACCAAATGATTTTCATCTGCTTATCTTCATCTGAAGAAATTCCTTGGTAGAAAACATTTCCACGACGATGATGTGAAACAAGAAGTGCCAAGTGACTTGGCTTTCATCACAGACGGCAATATTTTTTGACGAAGGCATACAAAAACTGATTTGCTGTTACAAGTGTCTGAATAACGGCGGTGACTATGTGGAGAAGTAGTGCGCTGTAAGCTAATGCATAATAAAGTATTTTAGAAAATAATTTTTTGTTATATTTGTTAAATTATCGATACTTACTTTAAAAACACGCTTCATATCTCATACATTAATGCGCCACTCATGACCACCACGATTAAAGCACGTTAAATGTACAAAGGGATAGGGAAGGGCAGAATAAAAATCTGATGTGTTACACTCACATGCTTTCTCTACTCTAGTACAAACTATTTTTACAAACGCTTATTCTCCATATGCTTCATATTAATCGAGATATCGAGATGTTAATCTTATTGCTAATTTTCTTGTAGATGCAAGGGGGAATTGGTAGGTTTTAAGCGATAGTCAAATATTTTAAGAGCTGGTTGCTATGTGGAATATTCCATTCTCTTTGCATTACCAGGAAAAAAGAAGAAGAAAATAACGAATTCCCAGTTGAGAAAAAGTATAAGTATTGGAGAATTTAAGGGAATAACAAGCAATATCTCAAAAATGGTTCACTCAACAACAAAAATTGTACCTATATAACATAAACTGTGTATTTTAACGCGATCTATATTTTTGTGGGGTATAATTTTGTATATCTCTTATGGTTTACCAGTTATACAAAAGTCGTTCACAATGAAGAATAATTTTGGAGACATTCCCAGAAAATTCGAGATATACATTTTATTTGTCATGAAAGTATCTTAAATATATGATATTTTAATAAAAATCGTTAGAGCCATTTTTGAGAAAATTCAAATTTTCGAAAAATGTTCCATGTAATGGGTAATCTGGGATGGGGGAGGTTTTCTTGAAAACCTTCGTATCGCATCTCTGGAAGATACTGAACCTAAATACCAAGTTTGGTGTTTATCCGACTGTTCGTTTCTGAGTTATGCTGTTCACAGACACACAGACGGACATGTTTCCAAAAGTATGTATTTCCGGTGAAATCTCGGTATCGAATTTTTGGGTGAAATGCAATACTTCCCCTACTTACTATACTAGTAGAGAAAGTAAACAAGGCTTTTGCATAACATAAACTCCATTCATATGGTCATTTCACTTTAATGCAGAAAAAAGAAGTACTATTGCCTAAAGGTTTAGTTTAAAACCTTTTTCATAGGCACCGAAGAAGAAGAAAACTTTCATAAAAATACCTATTTTGGACATAGGGCTTCGAACTTCCAATCCTGATGAAATCACAATATCATTATTTTGGTGTCAAGTACAATACTTTATCTAACCTCGATGTGGGAGACAGGAAGTAACCCAGAGAAGTAGAGCAACGCTCCGTAATACCAGAGTAAGCTTCCGATTGCCTACATTCCCTCTGTGATAGCTGCCAACAGACCTCGACCACGAAATTCGGTCAGAAGCACCCAACTCTTGATACCAAATTCAGTACAATCTGTGCAAATGGATCTAGAACTTCAAGAAAATAAATAAGCATGTAGAATGACAGAACTTCACAGGCCCGTTTGCATAACATTCAGAATGTACATTTGTTTGTCATACTTATATTCTAAACATACGCTACTTTAATGAAAATTGTTACAACCCTTTCGGAGAAAATAAATCGCGAAAAATTTTCGATATAAATGGCAGTTTGGGGCAACAGAAATTCCTTAAAGATCTTTGTTTGTCATCCTTAATGGTGTGTAGCTTTAAGTATAAAAACAATTTTAAGCTGTTCATGGTGTCATCGTACTGACACACACACACACACACACACACACAAGCACACGCACACACACGCACACCAAGCGCACCCATAAGTGGCGTAGCGTAAGGTTAGACTTTGAGACTGAGTCTACCTAAATAAATTGCCAAGAAAATAAGTAAAGTTTAAACATACAAATAAAGAAAACCTCAAAGAAGTGATGAAAGCTTATTAATACAATCACCTTCACCGCTGCTTACCCCAAACTCTACTGCTACTTTGTGTCAGATTGTAGTGCTGCGTGCTTAGGCAGCTTCGAAATCGCATGATGCGGTAGCAAAGTGGAGTAGAGACTGGGATGGCTGAGCGAGTGCAAGTCTCATCAAGAGTGGACTTTTATAGCTTTTCTCACTAAATTTAAACCTCTCGTTGTAGGAAGACATGCCTATATTTTGTGACGGTATTAGTTTTATTTATTTATTGAGCCCCACATTTGAGAGCCAAATTTGCGGCGGTATTCCTTGTTAAGTTTGAAATAATGCTACTGTTTATTTGCCGCACGTATAAAAGATAATTTGTCGCGGTCACTTCGCGTTAGCTTTTACTGAGCGCCTGTTATTTTATTTAATTTTGGATTCACTGTCCTCCGGCTAGCTATGATCTTTTTGGTCGAGCACTTATCTTATACAGGTGTGTAAACGGAAAGGAGTCTTTTATCCAAAGATAACACTGATGAAGAATATGTTTTACACTTTTATTGTCGTAACACATTATGCACTTTCACATATTAATCTTGACACTCGCCAAACTGAAACTGTTATAATAACTTATTTACTGCTCATTATTAATTCGCGTACTTCAACTTTTTGTGTAATTAACTTTACGACACTTGAGATTTTTTTATAACGGTGCTACGCGTAACCTGCGAATCGATAAACTATGACTGTTTCTGTTGAACTCAGCGACGTGTAATGTACAAATGTTTCTGATGGACTGAACGAATTTGACTCTGACCTAGCCCTTTTTGTACTCCTACACCCCGATATGCCTAAAGATTATATCAGAGCTGCTATTGGTTATTAAAACGCGCCAACATTAGTGTCTATTTTTATATCCAATGAAAATTATGAACACATATGCTCTAGGGAAAAACGTTCCAGCAAATTCTAAGAAAAACGCGCCAATATTACGTCATTTGCTCGTATCTAATAATAATAAACAGCTCACCCCCTCGCTACATTATTGCACGCTATTATTGTCAGTTTCAGTAAGGCCGTATAAACCCACTTCGACAATGCTTACAATCAACAAACATCTCAAATCAATGTCACACAAAAATGCATATTCACACTACAATCACTCTTTACATTTACATAATTTGTGATACAAATTACTGCATCAATTTTGTTGTGCATTAAGGGCACAAAGGCAGCAGCAGAGACTTAACACGTTTAATAAGGTGTTTAGTCTCTGTGTACCTGCTCTCTCCAAGGTGCGGGAGCAGGGGAATAGAGGTTGCAGACAAGAGTAGCGCAAGACAGTGTAACATAAACATTTCATTCCTCAGTTATTGGTGAACCAGCATTATGTGCGTGCAACCGTGCAATGCAGTAAATTGTTAATTTTACGTAAACCTGTGTATTGATTCATTGTGCGTTTTATTTACGATTTTAGAAATATTGACAGTTCCACCGATTTAGTGGATTACTTACTAAACACTCAGTTTTCGACTCTATCCTATGAGAAAAAAGTGTGGACTTAAAGGCAAAAGACCAATTCCCGAGCTTCGCATTCTCTTCCAGTAAAATAACCAAAAACCGTCATTTCAAACATCCTGATACAGTAAATTTAATTGGTTAATTGGCAGTTACATCCATAACAAAGTGTGTTGCTTTGTATGTTTGTTTTTTGGAAGGGAAAAGAAATGGAGTGTTGAAGGAATATCAAATATTAAAAACATTCAAAAAAATAGCTTGCAATAAAAATCGCCGACTGGAGCTTACATACAAGAAAATCTATATGAGTAACCACATTGTTTTCATGAATTACAATTGTACAATGGTTTGTAGGCATTTTGTAAAGTTACGCCTAACGCTATATTTTTATAATCTAGCTTAGTTTAAAATGTATGTTCAGTCAATTTCAGCAATTAATAGTGATGCTAATGACTACTAAAACACGTAATAATAATAATAATAATAATAATAATAATAATAATAATAATAATAATAACAATCGAATCGTAATAGACAATTCACACTCTTATGAAACACTAATGTATGGAAATTTGTGCATCATTTAAAAAGTTATAAATTCAATTTTTAAAATCTAGTATGCCCAGAACACAGTATCAAGCTACGCCACTAGCACCCACGAACACATGCGTGCACACACTAGCACACACACGCACGTACCCACTCACACAGCTACCATATGCACACACATGCATATGAGTGCAAAAACAAACACGCACTCATGTACACACACAATTGTGTGCGTGGATATGTTTGCTAAATCCAGGAGACGCAAAATTTCATTTGCAGGGAAACCTTGATTTCGAGCTTTTGAATGAAATGAAACCCTTCCTCTACCAAAAGTAAGGTAGAGAATTAAAATGCAATCTACTTTTATTTGTGCGCAGTTTTAAGGTTTGACAGAGGTTAACATCCTTCATTGCTTATCATTATTCTTTTCTTGTATTCAACAAATCTTGAACATCAAATTCGTTATTCGCATTCAGTGTTCTGCTGCCCCATCGTTAAAATAGTAAATATTATTTGCGTGTGAAAGTTGCTGTTGTAGATAGGTGATCAGTTATTTATGTAAAAGATGAACTACAGGACTGTTACGAACTAAATAATGTGATATAATCGATATTCCAGATCATTGTTAACTTTCTTAGTTGTTTGAGACCTGTTCCAGCGGTATCTTGTGTGACATCCGTATAAGAAAACTGTAATTTTCATAATAATAATTAATTCCCTATGTTAGATTGCCGTTTTCAAATGTTTCAGGTACGATGACTGAGCTATTGCTGTTGAATTGTGTGTTTTACATTTTTTTTCAAAAAAATAAGGAAATCATTGATAAAATGTCCATACTAGCTTTTACCAGGATCATCTCTGCTCTGTGTATTGCTTCCACTTTTTATATACGACTTCTTCCATTAGATTTTTCTCCAATAACGAATTTAGAAATTTTCAAATAATTACATTCCCTGAGCATTTTGCACATCTGTCTAAATAAAAATTTGAAGAGGGACTGCACCAAACCATTTTTCGTACAAACCTCAACACTGTTTATTTCATTTTCGTCATTATGGCTTAATTTTTTTGCAAACTTAGCATCCTTGATTTCTTTTTTTGGGGGGGGAGGCTTTCTCTTCATTTGGTTTTTTCCCTCATAATCGTTTCGGTTTCTTCTACATTAATCATTTTATGTACCTTCATACGACATCGATCACACATTATATCCATTACATCCAAATTCAGCAATTCGTTTCACCTTTGTCAACATCCAATATATCATGCTGCAAAGGAACGTGATATTCAACACTGACCTCCAACCAGGAGAAAACCATGAGAGGAATTCACACTTACGCTGTAGGCATCAAGTGACGCGCGTGTAATCGCTATTCATGTTGTATTGCGCTGCATGTGATTTTATACTTAAGCGCAAAGCATCCATATTCTTATAATTTAATAACTGTCACAGTTCGGTTGGTTCCAAAATGAAATTTAAAAGATAGCATGGACATGTGTTTATCTTGTGGGAAATAAAATATCAAATGGTAAAAAAGGTTGGATTTGAAAATATAAATATTTGTTTCATCCTCATTTTTCACCCTTATCCCATATTATTTTTAATAATCCTTAAGAGATTTTAAATATGCACACTCCTATTTAGAATCATATAATTGTTTTATTTTTTGGCACATCTATAACATCATTATAAATGTTTGCTTTGGAATACACATGTCAGCGCCCCCGAGATTCACCCTTTCACTGCAACTAAACCGTTGATGTTATAATTTTTATGCTATATAATTTAACGTTTCTCTATGATGATGTTGACATACTAACATTCAAACAAATCGTATACTTCGCTGACAAAAAGTTATACTTTCTGAACAAGCAATAAATGCAGAGAGATACAGCTGATCGATGTTGAATGTCAGTCTGGGTATTTCCAACAAAACTCTTGCTACCGTGCATGCAGCTGATGAGTCATTAACTTTAAATCAGGACATTTTGAAGATAGGGTAATTAATAAAGGATTATCACCCTCAAGATCCCCTAATTTAACTTTATGCGATTTTGATCTGTGAGGGAACTTGACAAATAAAGTGTATGCAAAAACAAACATGCATTGGAAAAACTAAAAGAAAAACATCTGGCGAGAAATTCACTCAGTTATGATACTGAACTCATGAAAATTTCCTGAAAGGATGCCAGAAATTTGAGGATAGAAAAGGACATTTCCAATATCTCTTATGATAAGGTGCGTGTTCATTATCATTGTAATTGTAACTATGAGAATGTGAGACGGTTGCACGGATATTATAGTATTCGACGATAGTCCGAGCTGCGACGGCCGGCGCGCGAGTCACCGTGCGGTGAAAGCACTGTAGTATGCTCATATAAAACATCTGATGTGTTACACTCACATGACTTTCTCTACTCTTGTACAAACTATTTTTACAAACGCTTATTCTCCATATGCTTCATGTTAATCGAGATAAACATTTGCAGACTCTATTTTATTGCTAATTTTCTTGTAGATGTAAGGGGAATATATATTTACAAGGACAATATAGAAATACAGTAGCCTTTAAGCACATACATATCTCTTAATAGCTGGTTGCTAGGTGCAGCACCATTCCCTTTGCCACAGATTATAACTCTTTGCATATCCAAGACAAAAAAAGTCTGATGTGTTACACTCACATGACTTTCTCTACTCTTGTACAAACTATTTTTACAAACGCTTATTCTCCATCTACTTCATGTTAATCGAGATATCGATATGTCAATCTTATTGCTAATTTTCTTGTAGATGCAAGAAGAACATGGTAGGTTTTAAGCGATAGTCATTCCTTTAAGCGCTGGTTGCTATGTGGCGCATTCCATTCTCTTTGCATGTCCAGAACATAAAAAAATGAATAACTAATTTGAGAAAAAGTATAAGTATTGGAAAATTTAAGGGAATAACAAGCAATATCTCGAAAACGGTTAAATTGTGTATTTTAACGCGATCTACATTTTTTGTGTAGTAAAATTCTGTCTATCTCTTATGCTTTACCAGTTATGCAAAAGTCGTTTACAATGAAGAATACTTTTGGAGACATTCCCAGAAAATTCGAGATATACATTTCATTTGTCATGAAAATATCTTGAACATACGATATTTTAATCAAAATCGTTAGAGCCATTTTTGAGAAAATTAAAATTTTCGAAAAATGTTCCATGTAAAGGGTAGTCTGGAATGGGGGGATTTTCTTGAAAACCTTCGTGTCGCATCTATGGAAGATACTGAACCTAAATACCAAGTTTGGTGTTTATCCGACTGTTCGTTTCTGAGCTATGCTGTTCACAGACAGACACAGACACACACACACACACACACACACACACACACACACACACACACAGATACACGGACACACACACGGCAATGTTTCCAAAAATGTTTTTTACTTTCTCTACTACGTATAGTAAGTAGGGGAAGTATTGCATTCCACCCAAAACTTCGATACCGAGATTTCACCGGAAATACATGTTTTGAGACCTCCTGAATTCAAAAAAAGCATTTTTTGGAAACATGTCCGTGTGTGTGTCTGTGTGTGTGTGTGTCTGTGTGTCTGTGTGTCTGTAAACAGCATAACTCAAAAACGAACAGTCGGATAAACACCAAACTTGGTATTTAGGTTCAGTATCTTCCAGAGATGCGACACGATGGTTTTCAAGAAAATCCCCCCACCCCAGACTACCCTTTACATGGAACATTTTTCGAAAAGTTTAATTTTCTCAAAAATGGCTCTAACGATTTTGATGAAAATATCATATGTTTAAGATAATGTCATGAGAAATGAAATGTATATCTCGAATTTTCTGGGAATGTCTCCAAAAGTATTCTTCATTGTGAACGACTTTTGCATAACTGGTAAACCATAAGAGATAGACAAAATTTTACTACACATAAAATGTAGATCGCGTTAAAATACACAACTTAAATCATATACATTTCTTTTGTTGAGTGAACCGTTTTCGAGATATTGCTTGTTATTTCCTTAAATTTTCCAATACTTATACTTTTTCTCAAATTCGTTATTCATTTTTTTTGTCCTGGACATGCAAAGAGAATGGAATGCGCCACATAGCAACCAGCATTAAAATATTTGACTATCGCTAAAAGCCTACCATATTCCCCTTGCATCTACAAGAAAATTACCAATAAGATTGACATCTCGATATCTCGATTAACATGAAGCATATGGAGAATAAGCGTTTGTAAAAATAGTTTGTACAAGAGTAGAGAAAGTCATGTGAGTGTAACACATCAGATTTTTTTGGATTCAGGGGGTCTCAAAACATGTATTTCCGGTGAAATCTCGGTATCGAATTTTTGGGTGGAATACAATACTTCCCCTACTTACTATACGTAGTAGAGAAAGTAAAAAATCAATGGAAATGTATAACAGCAAAGCTTAAATTGGATAATAATGTATGATAGCATAATACATCAAATGAAAAGCAAGAATATAACTGTGAAACGACAGTAACTTCAAAATTACATTATATAATATTAACCTTTGATGAAGTAGACGTGTTAATATGAATTACAACAACCTGAGAGAGGACCAAAATCACAAAATATTCAAAATCCCTGTTCACTCGCTTCCATTTATGCCATCCCCGCAGCTTTGGGACGCATCCTACTGGGCTTCGCAGGTGAGGATGTATAGCAAGGTGTGTGTATCTGTTTACCTTTTCGCGCATGCAGTGGCATCCTGTTTTACATGCACAATTCTAGATTATTTACATACGAGTATACAACTTTGAGCAATAGCTTTAATCACGCCTCATCACTTACATTTAATGATAATGATTATAGAGGGTGAATCACCTAAAATTTGCACCGCAAATATTTCGAAATGGAAAGTGCACAGTTTTCACAGCATTGATTGGTAGTTAGGGGCTTGTGCATTTAGCCTATAAACAGATTTTAATAATACTGACAAAGTGTAGTTTTTAGCAAACATACAATTTTTAAATGGAACAATGCCTAGTTACATCAGCAGAATAAAGGTAGGGTAAATTAGAATGTCGGTGGCGTTTGTTGCAAGATTCTAGTGCAAGTGGTTTACTACGAGAAATCTTATTTTGAAACTTTTACACACCGACACTTGTACAACCTGTGGTAGCACAAACTAAAGAAAAACAAAAGGGAGTTACAATACTTCTGTGGATTCTTACAAGTAAAGAGAACAAAGGTTCTCACAACCCTTCAAAGGTTGTGTTCAAAATGATCACCGGCAGCTTCAATACACGCTTCCAGTCTGCTATGGAAAGACTGCTGCACACGTTCTAGCATTTCAGCGGAAATTTTAGAGCAGGCAGCAGTATTACGTCGTTTCATATCATCTGGTGTAGTTGGCACATCCTTGTAGACAGTATCTTTCAGCCTTCCCCACAGAAAAAAGTCTAAAGGGGTCAGATCCGGCCAAGGTACAGGTCCTCTTCGTCCATTCCAACGATTTGGAAACAATCCCTTAAGACAAGCTGTAGTACTTCGTGCACTATGGGCTGGACAGCCATCGTGTTGGTACTACAGGTTCCTCCTAGTCTGCAAAGGAACGTCTTCTAGCATTTGTGACAGATGGTCTGTCCGGAGGCTGCGATACTTGTGCCAGTTCATTGTTCCTTCTATGAACAAAGGGCCTATGAGCCGATGGTTCACTATCCCACACCACACGTTTAAACTCCATTGACGCTGACGTTCCACCTGACGAAGCCAACGGGGATTGTCAACAGACCAATAGTGCATGCTTCTGCGGTTTACCTGGCCATGATTAATAAATGTTGCCTCAAAACTAAAAAAGAATCTGGAATCATGAAGTATCTGGAATCTGGAGTATCATGTCTTAATGCCCATGTACAAAAGTTAACACGATTTTCAAAATCTTTTCCACGCAGCTCTTGATGGAGAGAGATGTGATAGGGATGGAACCTATGTCGATGGAGAATGCGCAGAACGCTTGCCTGACTTATACCTCTTCCACGTGCGATAGTGCGGGAACTAATTTGCGGATCTACTGCAACGGCAGCAACAACATTAATTTCTGCCTCTTCTCCAGTCACTTGTTTGTTTCTGTTACGTTTTCTAGGTGTCTCAGTACCACTTTCACGTAATTGGTTGAAGAGGTCAATAAATAGTTGCCGAGATGGTTGACGTCTATTGGATACGTTTTCGCATACACCGTACAGGAACGAACTGCATTCTTCCTACACTCTCCATACACAATGAGCATGTCCACTTTTTCTGCATTAGTAAAATCCATTTTCCACTCACGACCTACTGCTTGAACTGTCACAAACTAACTGACCAGAAAGTTGCAATGCAATCAATGTACAAAAAACACAATGCAAACAAACATAACAACATCGTACCTAGCAACTAAGCAGGTTGAATGGGACAACCAATTGTCGGAGTGGAAACATTTCAAAATCGATTTCTCGTAAACCAATTGCATTAGAATCCTCCAACAAAGACGATTGACATTCTAATTTACCCTACCATTATTCTGTTGATGTAACTAGGCATTGTTCCATTTAAAAAATTGTATGTTTGCTAAAAAAAGTACACTTTTCAGTATTATTAAAATCTGTTCATAGGCTAAATGTACCAGCCCCTGACTACCAATCAATGCTGTGAAAATTGCACATCAATGGCACTTTCCATTTCCGAAATATTTGCGGTGCAAGTTTTAGTTGATTCAGCCTGTATATATAAACACTTTTTTTTTACAGAATTTATCCATAAAGTATTTTTAATGGGAACATAATATAAAACTGAAGTACATTATACTTTATACTCTCAAATAGGACACGTTTACTAAACGTTATTTTAATAATTTGTCCAATCTCCATTCTTGTCCAATACCTAATTTGGCAGCCTAAGCACTGAATCACTCGTCACCTTCTGGGAATACTATGAAATGTGAAAACATATGCGTTTAGAGGCAGAGTTGTAGCGGTCCCTCCTTGGTAGGACCCCACTACGTTAATGATGATGGATGCTGTATTACGTACCTGTAGGTCGTCTTGATGCCCGTACTCTCGTGACGTATCTCGACGTTCTCGTAGACTGGAATATGATGATCGTGTATCTGAATTCTTGTGTGTGTGTGTGCTAGCATGTTGTAATTATTATTTTATAATTGTGCCACGGCTGCTGTATTTGTGTCGGAGAGCACTTGTGTCTTAGCAGGGTTGGGTATGGAGAAGGTTAAAATATTTTGCACACAGGTATTCTGTTAATTATTTCACTTGTATTTTAGATAAACCACATATACTCACAATTCACTATCACCTTTGTCATGTTAAAATATGTATAACTGGTAGACTTCAAATACGTAGTTTTAGCGTCTATTTAGAGACGAGCTTTTACACTACCTTCCTGCTCGACACACTACAAGCTTCTGTTAGCGTTCGCTTCAACCGTTTTCTTAACGTACGTATTTGAATTATAGGTATGTATGAATGTACCTGATTGGTGCTACTATCCAATAACATCCAATAACAGTTTATGTTATATATGTTTACAGACTTCCATTGTCTTAATTATGAATCCAAGGTTCGTTACATGCTTACGTAGATATTACTGCATTTCTCGTAAGTTTATATTACTGGTTATATAGCTAACAATGGTCTTTCCTCCTCATATTATACTTTATATGTTATAACGTTATATACTTGTTCTCTACCATGTGTACATTATGAGTATATGTGTTTCAACACCCTCTTAATTACTATACGTACAATATTAGCAAAGAAAATACATAACATGTAAAACTAGAGAAAAAAATATTAAAGAAAGAAATTATTAATGTGTTGATGCTAAGAAGGCGTGAATTAGATATCTTATTACATTAATGAGTCATCGTATTAGCCTGTCAGTGGCTAGCATTGTATGTTGCTTCAGAGTTTTTCCAGCACCTAAGTAATTCAGTCGGCTAAATCAGGTAAGGAACAAGAAAGAAGATTTGACACTTTAGTAAAATAATGCCCAGTAAATGTGTCTTCTTTGAGAGTAAAAGTGTAATGTATTTCAGTTTCACATTGTTGCAATTAAAATATTTTTTGTGGAGATATTCAGCAAAACATTAGTTATATATTATTTAAACATGGTTATTATAAGTGATAAGGAATAAAGCTATTACTCAAGGTTATATATTCATATGTTAATAATCTACTGTCGGTCCAAATCTCTTAACGTTCATGACAACAAATACGGAGTGACCGCGCGGTTGCCAAACTTCACTTCAGTTCGCTTCGTTAGAACGTTACGCGTTTGTTATAAATGCCATCGCAAGGTTCACTTAAAAACTACAAGAAAACAAGAAGACACACAATAGTGGAAATGTAATACATAAATAGAGAAATAAAAACCATACCTTTCTTTGCGACCTGTGTTATTCAAGTGGCACAGCTAACGGCATACCCTTTTTCGCTTCTTTACACACACGTCAAACATTTGGTGCACCGGACGTCTCAGCCGTAAGTTCTTGACATTTCGTGAAGTAAGGATGTCTGCTGTTTTTCTCTTGGCATACTTTTTAAAGAAATTATACACACTGAAGACGACTTCCCTAACCCTAGTGCTATATCCACTGGTGCCACTGGGCTTACTAAGCAACGTTTTCATGAAAGAGTTAACTTTATAAACGCTAGGACAAAGCCTATCACTGTAAGAACTGAGTAGTTACACCGCAGTTGAATTCACAATTGAGTCGCTTAACTTTCTGTTAAGCGCACTCTAAAAAGTATACCAGCAGTACCTTTGCTTTGTCAAAGTTTTAACAATGCTTTAACAATGTTTAACTTTGAGCTATCGCGTCAATGGCGCAATGAATTCCATTGTTGATGCTTCCTGGAGAATGTGATGCTATTTGGTGATTCTTTAATTAAAGCTCTCAGTTGACTTATTCTTTATACGGTTTTGTTGTTGTGCATTCCAAGTAACGAGGTGTTGAATGTTTTAAAAAGCACATGCTCTTCTCATGTAACGGATACGTACTTGGTTTTAGGATTCGCCATTATACACACTGGATTTTGAATGGTATTATTCTGCGGAACAAAACCACACATGACATTATTTATTAAAAAACAACTTCATGTATGGTTTTGCAGAGTTTGTAGCTGTATTAGATAACCTCGTGGGATAACTACTTTTAAATTTATTTAGTACATTGAGAATTGCAATTAATAAGTGGTAATTATGTCTATGACATAACAATATAAAATAACTACAACAAAAATGGATTTATTACTATTACAAGCATAACTATAACTAAAAGTCTCTAACGAAAGATAATTATAAATTAATAGTGAACCATTTGGTGTAAAAATATTATTACTCTAATCTGCATTTTCAAAATTTTTGTCAGATGATTTCTTAAAAGTAGGTGTCCTTGAATCAAGTTTTATGCTGATTCCAGAAATAGCTTCCGTTTTTTTCTATCGCGTCAGGTTTTTACAGAAAATAAGAAGTAATGTTTTGACAATTTTACTAATGAGCGTAGAAAAGTATTCAAATACCATTTCACACAAGTGAAGTTTTTATTCAAGAAACATTTTAAGAATACTCTCAAGAACTCCCCTAATTTATTTCATGACTAGGTTTTAACAAAACAAGAAGCCAAAGTGTTTCATTAAATTTTTTTCAAACTTTCTCTTCTTTGACTTCCTTGCAGATCCTTGAAGATGACTGTCCCTCCTCAACATCCAACAGTAGTCGGCCATCATAGCTTCATTCCTCTCCCCTGATACCTCCTCTCCATTCCCTTAATATCTTGGTGAAAACGTTCACCCTGCTCTTCACTATAATGTCCCAGATTTTCTGGAAAGTAGTCGATATGTGAATGCAGAAAATGAACCTTTACACTCATGTTACAACCCATCTTCTTGAAATTTTCCAACATTGTTTCGACAATGGCCTTGTAATTAGGATCTTTGTTATTGCCTAAGAAGTTTTCAGTAACTGATCGGAAGGCCGCCCATGCTTCTATTTCTCTCTCATTCATTGTCTTCTCAAAATCTTCATCCTTCATCAATTTCTTTATTTGAGGATCCCAAAAAATCCAGCCTTTAATTTGTTTTGTGTAATGAAGGGAAATTTCTTGGAAAGGTACTTGAAGCAGGGACCCTCCTGTGGTAGAGCCCTTACAAATTGCTTCATCAAGCCCGATGTTATGTGTAGTGGCGGAAGCAATATTTTTTGTCTCTCTACAAGCGGTTCGTCGCGATGCTTTTAGTTCCAGGCAACAAGTTTCTCCGCTGTGGCCATACTTTCACAGTCCAATATCTTTGCTTTGCCCGACTGTCCCAGTCGCACAGAAAACAAGAAATTTTTTGAACCCTGCTTGTTGTCCTAATAGTATTCCAATAACTTTGAAATCACCTCAGATACGCCATTTGTGTTCCTCGTATTGGATACTTGTTAAACGTTTTCAACTGTCTCTTTCATTTGAACTTAATGTATGACAGGAATGGACCCATACACATTCCCATTATGCAGTAACACGCCTTTCAGGCTCCTCTTTGATGAATCTATAAAAAGTCTCCACTGAGTAGGACCATGTTTAATGTCATAAAAGTGCATTAACTCGTTTATGTTATTGCAGTAAACCAAGGACTCGATCCGTGAGAAAAATGGAACTAGCTCTTGTTCTCTGTGTCTGCACCATGAGTAATTTGTTCCTGGTTCCAGAAGATTCTTATTTTTAAGACGTGAGCCTAGTAGCTCTGCAGATTCCTTAGACAAATTCAAATCACGTACTAGATCATTTAGTTCACTCTAAGAGAACACTTGTGGAGTCACGTCGTATTCAGGGAGTAGACATCATCAGAATCGTCTTCGGTGATTGCACGAGGTTCACTTTCAACACCATCTTCTTCCAAGTTCTCTAAAACAGCTGGAGGAAAAGGAGTAGGCAGATCTTCTCCGTGTGGAACTGGCCTGATGGCTGAAGGAATACTTGGATATACAATGTGTTTCTTATTTTTCGAATTGCACCCCTGAACATTAACTAAACAGAAATAACAGTCTTTAGGGTAGTCTTTAGGCTCCCTCCACACCATAGGAATTGCAAATGGCATGCACGATTTCTTTACTTTTATCCACAATCTTAACCTCTCAACACAATAGCGGCAAACTGCCTTTGGAGCCCAGGCTTTGTCTTGGTCACCAAGTTTCATTTTAAAATAAGCATGGGGCACTTTTTTCACAAAGTCTGTTATATCAGTTCTCTGCTGAAGCACTGTATAATTTCCACAAATGTAGCAAAAAAAATTTGGATTGTTCACATACTTGCGTGTAGACATAATGTATTCATAACTTCAATCACGATAAAGCACTGGTAATGCAGGCCTCTGATATTAACAACAATGCCTAAATTACAAATAGCAACCAGCCTCTACAGGTGTAACAACCTAAAGTCTTACAAGTCTGTATTGAGAAATTTCCCTCCAAGAAGTGATAAATTTCCCTTCAACAATACTCATCATCTACTGGTCAACTCTATATTTTTGTAGTGAAATTGTGAAAAAACTGTACGTGATAGAAAAAAACTAAAAACAGTTCTGAAAGAAGTACAAAAAAGTGAGTCAGAATCACTTATTAGTTTTCAGTCATCCGATATCATGCAGACTAGTGTTATTTTTTGTACTTGTGCAGGAAAACCCTGCCTTTTGTCCTAGCTACTTGTTGCTTTTCTGAAATACGAAATCCGCATGCGCGCACATGATATTTCAATTAGAGCTTTACCAGCGGCGAGGTGTACTGTCCGTATTAGTGGACACACCTCAATCGTCAAGAGATTTGGACCGCATAATAGAACTGTGCACATAAAACAGGACGCCACTGCATGTGCGAAAAGGTAATCGGATACACACATCTCCTTGCTATACATCCTTACCTGTGAAGGGCAGTATAATGCCACCCAAAGCTGCGGGGGCAGCATAAATGGGGCGAGGTAGGCTGTGCAGTTACTCTATTTAAGCCGAATTATTTAAGGCAAAGTTGCACAAATACATTTTGCTATCCTTGTCGCTAGCACGTTGAAGTGTACAATGTCTGTATTTTTACTTTATCTACTATGTATAGTAAATAGGGCAACTATTGCATTCCACCCAAAAATTCCATATCGAGATTTCACCAAAAATACATATTTTGAGGCCCTCTGAATCCAAAGAAAAAGGTCCGTGTGTGTCTGTGTGCCTGTAAAAAGCATAACTTAAAAACGCAAAGTCGGATAAATACCAAACGTTGTATTTAGGTTCAGTATCTTTCAAAGATGCCACATGAACATTTTCTAGAAAATTCCCCCACGTCAGACTACCCTTTACATGGGTCATTTTTCGAAAATTTTGGTTTTCTCAAAAATGACTAACGATTTTGATTTAAATATCATATGTTTAAGACACTTTCAGGGCAAATGAAATGTATATCATGAATTTTCTGGAAATGTTCCCAAAAGTCCTCTTCATTCTGAATGACTTTTGTATAACTGGTAAACAGTAGATGGAGAACAAACGTTTGTAAGAATAGTTTGTACAAGAGTAGAGAAAGTCATGTGAGTGTAACACATCAGACTTTTAAAATAAATGGCAGTATGCCTGAGTCACATATGAATTCTCAAACGGAATTTAGACAAACTTTACAGCGAAACAACACCTGGGTTGAATTGTCTCGTGGCACTATACAGTATTTTTACCTGATTCTCGTTTATGTCACATATGAGTTCATCAGTAACAAAATGCTGCCTTACGATATACGAACAGTTGGTTTGTTTTCCGTATCATGCATGCAACCAAGTTCATGTTGCTTAATTTGAGATTATTTACGATTAAAAGTATCATGAATAGAAGAATTATTTTGTACGAATACTATAGTATATATGGGATTGAGTGAGACTGTAATGGGGGAGTAAATAGTGCGATTACGACACATCAACCTTTTTCCTGTAACAAGTTTTAGTCTATCTCTTATATTTTCTTGATTATAGAAAGCTATACTCCAAACTTAATTGTATAAACAGGATTACACGGGTTATTCGCGGAAATTTGAAGAACAATATTTAATTTTACAGTTAATGCCTCAAAATGATAGAGCCACTTCTGAGAAAAGAAAAGTACTGACCAATTTTACAATTAAAGACCAGTTTGTGGTGGATGAATTTTCCTAGAAGTCTTCACTTGGAATGTTTAAATAGTGCCTGACTCAAGCTAAAATTTGAAACTTATGCCACTTTATGCTTTTATAGTTACACTGTTAAGACACTGAGAGACAGAAAGGCAGGTAGATTAGATAGATAGGCAGGTTGGCTGGCAGGTGGGTAGAAACGCATACTTAATTTTCTAAAAAAAATCTTTTGCTTTCAGGGAACCTAAAAACATGTATTCCTTGCGAATTTTTCGACGGAATGCAATATTACCTCTAACTAATATAGAAAGTTAGTGCACAAAGTAAGAAGTAGGATTTGGGATGTGTTTATCGGATGGGGCAACTTGCGCATTGCGACCAGTTTGATTTATTGTGACTCACCCCTCGAGAGGCAGGGGTGAGGTGAAAGAGCCGTAGGAGGTCCCAGATCCGCAGGTATACAGGCCCACAGAGACGCAGAAGTCCCTAACATTTCCAATTTGAACTCCCGCGCACCAGTGGCGAGGAATTCCAAGAGGGCAACGCAGCAACCCTAACGGACGGGACAGCTCACTCTGGTTTCACGAGGAGAAATTTTTCCAACCCGTGCATCCACGCACCGCCAACACCGCAGGACCTGAAAGCACACCTGAAATCCGAAATAGAGATGAAATGAGAAGAAATGGGAAACGGATAAATCGTGGTAGAACACCACCTCATTTGCCTAACGACTGGGGGAAAACCACGAAAACCCCATGGTCAGCTAAGCTTTTAAAATAGTGACCTGAAAGTGTTAATGCAGAAGGTTGATGTGCTTTTATTGCAATTGATTCATTTGAAAGCACTCTATTCTGAAAATTAAATTGCTTTCAAAAGTAAACCTGCTTTCAAATTACAATCTGAAGAAAGAAAAACAAAAAGGACACTTTGTGTTATGACTCAGGTTATAAATTCTTAAATGCTTCTTTTCCCTGGTCTGGAATGGAATGGGATGTGTAACGGAGGGGACTCGACCCCGATCCAGTGAATGTGCTCTCGAGGGGGCGCCCCGGGAGGGAGGGGCGAGGTGAGAGACACCGAGATACTGGGCGACCGGAACTAGGAGTGACGGCACAGCAATGGCAAGGTTCCTAAAGTTTCCAGATTGAGACGCCACGGCAGTCGGGCAGGCAAATCGCAGACCCCATCCCACACAGAGGGTTCACCGGTATACCCAGTATACCCCGGCAACTAGCCGAAGACCGAAAGATGGATAAGGTTCCACAGAGAGCATCCTTTTTCCCTACCACGCCGCACCGGAACACCATCGCCGACACTTCCAACCCTGAAACTGACCTAACGAGGTTAAGGATGACTGAAATGAGGAATGGAACGATATGGAGGGACAGGAAATTCGAGGGCTGAGAGAAACCACATCAACATTCGCCTGACGACCCGAGAAAACTCCCAAAAAACCCATGGGTTAGAATGAGCGGTCGCCGGGGTGAGAACTAGGAATCTCCCGAATGCGAGTTGAATGCGTTACCACGGCACCACCTGAACGGAAACTGAAAGATCTGTAGTTCAAATCTCGGCTATGACATTGAATATTTTAAACTGATTCTATCTTTCCAACCTTGTCCTGCACACGGTTTTAGTGAAAGTCTTCTTGTTAATTGACATAAACTATCATTACAAACTTCGTTGCAAGTATAAGAAGAATGCAGTAGCCCAAACTATAGTCAGATTTTTATGTGGTGTCTTTGAAACTCCACGCTCTTTACATCTAACGTGTTGCATTCACATAACTTTCTCTTCTCACCACTCTACAAATTATTTTTACTAAATTTTATTTTTCTGTCTATTTCTTATAGCCCAGATAAACTTCCAATTAACATTTAGCCCATCTCTGTGGTGTGGGGTCGCCTCACATTCAAGAGGTCCGGAGTTCGAATCTCGGTTACAATGAGTTACCTGGATAAAGTGTTTTTCCACGGTTTTCTTTTATCCTCAGAAGATGAATTTCAGATACCTCTAAGCTCTAGAGACTTCAGGCCCTCTTGAGCATCATTTTAACCATTTATTTGATTCACCGTTCGTAATGACCTACCCGGTTAAAAGACTCTAACTAAATACCAAAAGAAAAAGTTCACATTTACAGATTTCGTTGTAGGATACGTAAATAAAGCGATAGTCACGTTTTCAAAAAGCATGTCACTACGTAATCCCTTAAAATTCCATGGTGTTTATTGTGAACGCGACAAAAACAAAACGAATAGCAACTTCCCAATTACAAAAAGTATTCAAACCAATAACATAAAGTATCTGGGAAATAGTTAATCTCATAAAATATATGTATGACAAACTGCGTTCTTCAACGGGATCTGCATTTCTTCTGTAGTAAAACTTCGTCCATCTTTTACAGTTTACCAATTATACGCAAGTCATTCATAATGAAGAAGACTTAAGAGGTTCTTCCCAGAAAATTCGAAATGTAGGGTTGTCTTATAAGTTCGTTTTTCGTTACGTTTCAATCACTAAGAAAGCCTGGAAACACGCCTCACCCGCAGCACAGCTATGACAGAGTAGTTGCCGAACTTTCAGTTTGCAAACTTTAAACACAAGGTCGTTCAAAAGATAAATTACTACGGCAGTTAAGTTTTGTAAATAGAATATTTTTTCCTGCAGTATACACCATTATTCTTGACAATATATTGTCATTTCTCTGGAAGCTTATAAATTCCATTTCTCCAAAATGTGGGGGTTTTCTGGTTGATGAACTCTTCGAGGTTCAGTTTGCAGTCCGCCAAGGAAGTGAGGTGCTTGCCATTCAGGAATGAACACGAGCGGCGTCCCCGGGAGGAATGAAGAGGCGAGAGGAGACACCGGGCGGCCGGAACCAGGAATGGCAAGTTCCCTAAGTTTTCAGATAGAGACTCCCGTCAGGCAGACCTGGGACCCCACTCCGCACAGAGGGAGTCCAACGCCCCTCAAGTGGGTTAGGATACCTCCGACAGTCAGCCGAAAGCCGAGGGACGGAGAGAATCACAAAGAGCATCCTTTTCCCTGCCACACTGCACTGAAACACCATCGCCGACACTTCCAACCCTGAAAGAGAAAGAGGTGAAGGGAAATGAGAATGGAGATAAAATGGAGGGACAGGAAATTCGGGGATATGAGAATATTTCCCAGCATTCGCCTGGCGACCCGGGAAAAAAACTACGAAAAGAAACCATGGGTCAGGAAGGTGGGCCACAGTAATCGAACCCACGAACTCCTGAAAGTGAGCCACAGACTGATAGCTATGAAATTCTGTTCTTTTTGTTTGAACACGAGAAGGAAAGAAAGAAGGAAAGAAAAACGAAAGAAAGAAAAACAATAGCTATTTGCAGTTGAGAGAAGTATAAAGCATTTGAAAATTCAAAGTAATTACAAAGAATATTTCAGAGCAGGTAAAATATAAAAATGTTATTTTAACGTAACAATAAATATAAAAATGTTAGATATTTGATATAAATATTGTGCTTTAACAAGATCTACTTTTGTTGTGCAGTAAGATTTTGTCTCTCTGTCTTACGATTTACTAATTATCAAAAGTCATTTACAATAAACAGGAATATCAGCCTATTCCTAAAAAATTAAAGATATACATTTTATTTGCCATGAAAATAGCTTAAACATATGTATTTTAATCAACATCCTTAGAGCCATTTTTGAAAAAAAAATCAGTACTGTCTAATGTAAAGCGTAGTTTGGAGTGGGGGACTTTCTTCAAAATTTCCGTGTCGCATTCTTGGAAGAAGTTGTACTTAAACCCTAAGTTCTGTTTTTAACCAACTTTGTATTTTTGAGTTATGCTGGTCGCAAATACAAATACACCTTTTTCTAAAAATAAATTCATTGGATTCAGGGAGTCACAAACGTAATTGCTAGTGAAATTACGACATTCAATTTTTAGGTGGAACACAATACTTTCTCTACTTACTATAGCTACGTAGTAGAGAAAGTAAAAATGCTTACTTTGGATTCGTGGGGTCTCAAAACGTGTATTTTCAGGTGAATAATCTCGTTTATCAATTTTTGATGGGATACAGTACTTCCTCACTTACTGTAAGTGTGTAGTAGAGAAAGTAAAAATGCTTTCACTGCATTCAAGGAGTCTCAAAACGTGTTTTTCCAGTGAACCTCTTTATTGAATTTTTGGGTAGAATGCAATACATTCTCTACCTCCTGCAGCTACGTAGTAGAGAAAGTAAAAAGGCTTTGTATGGTTTCATGGCGTCTCAAAAAGTGTATTTCCGGTGAATCTCGTTTTTTAATTGTTGGGTGGAATAATAAAATACTTTCTCTACCTCCTATGGCTACGTAGTAGAGAAATTAAAAATGCATTCTTTTGATTCAGGGTGTCCCAAAACGTGTATTTCAAGTGAATCACATTATTGAATTTTTGGGTGGAATACAATACTTCCTCTACTTATTATAGGTAAGTAGTAGAGACAGTAAAACGTAGAGTTGTGGATAGATAATTGGCTGTTTGTCGTTACGGCGTCTTGCATGCAACAAAATAGGGAAAAGTGTAACTTAGTCTGTAACTTGAAATAATCTCTGGTCTAAATTGTTGTCACGGTTAAGATAAAATGCACGGAAAAACTATACTTTATAAGGACATTATGATAAATAAAGAACATATGTTAGTTTATAATGGGTAGAGAAAGTAGTGAATATTGACAACCGAACCATTTTGTTTTAACACTTGCTTGTTACACAATGACATGATGCCTTTAATTCCTAAAACTTAGTTTTAGTGCTGCTTTTGTCGCTGTGCTGTAATGTTATTGCTGTTTTCTTTTCACAGTTAATACTTTCTTACAGCTAAGTCTAAGGGAGATGTGTTGGAATTATATTTTCTTTAGCACTATTACATCCACAAACCTTGCAGAGCAGGCTTGAGCTAAGGCACCTGGTATAACCTCTCGATAAGATGCCCCGCTTTCTTCCCCACTGAAAACATTTGGAGCCGTCTGTACACACATCTCTTCCCTATTTCGTTGTGAATGTTTTATTTATTCGCTGCGTATAGTGAAGAACTGTGGCGATATGCCTAAACCAAAGACGAGTTTATACATCAAAATTAGCATAATTTGTGGCGGAATTTAGCAGGAAACACTTCAGCACAAATGACAAAATCATCAGATGTAACATAGAACTCAAAACATTTTTAAGAATCATGTTAAACCACACTGTAATTTAGTGAAACACAAGAAGCATATGACATTATTAGAAAGGAACAATGAGGTAAGTGGACCTTCAACTTCTTCAGCCTTAAACTACAGATCAGAATTTTTCGGGGATTCGTGTCATACACTAATAAGAGCGGATATTGCTTTAAAAATCTGCTGTGTTATATTCAGACGACTCTATCCCATATTCGTGAGTATACAAGTTATTCTTACGAAAGTTGATTTTCCTATTTACTTCATTTAAATCAGGATAAACCTTTCCGGAAATGGCGTACTACATTTCGTCATATATACAAAGGGAATAGTGATAGGCAAATGTTTTAGACTGGACGCTATACGCTTACCTTAAAACTCCACTCTTTCCATGACATCCCGAGAAACAACTGAAAATCGACAGAACTTGAAAACAATGGCTTAAGCACTGAACAATTCGGACTTAATATCGTATATCTTGGAAATGGTTGATGCCACAAAAAAGTTAATTGAAATAAATTGTGTGTTTTAAGGAGATCTACGTTTTTTGTGTACCACGTTTTCGTCTATCGCTTAAAATTTACCAGTTATACAAGATTATATAAAATTCCTTCTGATTGAAGGGAACTTCACAGTCTATTCCCAGAAAATTCAAAATATACATTATATTTGTTATGTAAATACCTCCAATACACAATATTTTAATCAAAATCGTTAGAGCCTTTTCTAGAAAATAAAACATTTCGAAACTGCTCCATGTAAACGGGGAACCCCGTTTGGGGTGGGGAGATTTCCTTGAAAATCTTCATGTCCCATCTTTGAAAAGTACTGAAACTAAATACCAAGTTTGGTATTCATCCGACTTTTTGTTTTGAGTTACGCTGTTCACAGACATACACACATATGGACTTTTTCTATAAATGCTTTTCATGGATTTTAGGGTCCTCAAAAGATGTATTTTCGGTGAAATCACGGTATCGAATTTTTTGGGTAGAAGCTTCTCCACCTACTACTGTCCATTCCAAACCAGAGTTCCCTCTGATGTAAACAGAAGCACGTGCTTCGGCTTGTCACGAACCCAAGAATATACTCTTACGCCAACGTAAATAGTTCCTTAATACATGTATTGTATTATGAAATATTAGAGCAGGAAAGGTATAGAACTGTACATTTTATTGCGGATATCATAGGAACTCATCGTTAAAGGTAATGGATATATACTAGCTGTTAAGAGATTACAAAATATGACTTTCGCCTGTATTGCGCTAACGCCGAGAGCATCTTGCTTGTTAATACCAACCAAATGCACGACTGCCACTCTCTTACATACATAAGAAATGCAGCAACGAATTCCCAGAGGTGCTATCTGAGTACCGAATAAACACTTTGCGTAACACAGGATATATGGTAAGCGAACAGTTATTCATAATACACTAACACACATATGCTCAGCTCAGGTCAAATCTTGTGATTTAGTCAGTTGGTATTTGAGTTTACATGGCAGAGGAAGGTGCGTGTAGTGCGAATAAACTGTTCAAACACAGAAGCGGGAAACAGTTAAAAAGTGGCTAAAAACAAACAATACTTCATATATTCAACTCACTATTACAAAAATACCCGACACTTGCATTATTGCATATTGAGAAACTAATATCGGATTTTACGGCGTTTCAGTGAGAAGTGTAACGAAAGCGAGCAGGGAATATAAACAGACATAATAGAACATAGAAGAGGATAAAACGTGGGGATTTGTTTTAAGTGCGACAGCGCTGTGGAATTGTGGATAAGCTTGTCATTATTTTGGAGAGTAGTTCTGATTCTGATATAGCAGCTGAGCCATCTTCGGAGGATTCGGATTTGGGTGTTGCACTTTTGCCCAAGGATTGTGATTAACGTAAGTAAAATGTTCATTGCCGCATACTTATAAAATCTATTGTTACCTTTAGTTGCATTTTGAACCACGATTCTCACGCAGGGCGCCTTTATATAGATTAAATAGTGTTCAACAAGCATATGGGAGGGGAACAAGCAGCCATTATGAGCGGGGATTGCGAACTACTTTCGCACGGATAATACAAAGAGTTTGTTTTCAGTGAAAGGCACTCTGGTTTGGAATGGACTGTAGGTACGTGGTAGAGAAAGTAAAACTCTACAGGTTTTGAAATGCTTGTTTGGTAGCTTTCATAAACTTTCTCACCATCAGCAGCTTAATATGCATTGTTTTATTTCTTCTAGTACTCCTTAATCTTAATTTATCTGCTTTTGAAGCAGGGTGTAGTGCCTACATCTGCAGAGGCGAGACATGCATTAAGGCTAAGCCTATCCTAAAATACCAAATCCACTTCTATTTTGCTTTCATTTTAGTATGCTCTAAATATCACATTTTTCTCCAACCTAGTTTCTGATTCATTGCTAGTTCCGTGCTATTCGCAGGAAAGTGTTGCTGGCAGCTTGCTAAGGCAGATGAAGGCAAAGGATTGTTTTGCCTTGTTCGCGCATGCGTCCAAGTGCTCAAAGCTTTTGTAGGTAGGATAGGGTCACCAGGGGGATCGTAGCCGCTGCCTGCTGTCGTGAAGGCAACCCTAAGTAAGCGTTAGAATAGCACTTGTGTTTGTTGTGATTGCGAAGCATCCCGATATTTCCCAATTATGGATTTACCGGAAGATATTGTCATGACCTCTAAACAACTAGCTCAATAGGGGGTAGAGCGATGAGGTTACCGAGGATCTTAAGGCTAATAATTCACATTTATGAGGTCAGGCGGGGGACGCAGCTGAGAGAAATTATAAAAAATATATCAGAATATACTTATTAATAGCACTATTACATGGTGTGGATGAGGGAAGGGACTATCTACTATAGTAATTTACATTAAATAGAAGTGGATGGCTAGTGGGTTTATTAATAAAAGGGGATTACATTACCTCCTTGTTTCCATGTCTGTCGGTGAGGACGCCATACTGTTTGTATGGGTAGCGCGCACACGCTACGTCTTGCCTCGAACAGTAACTAGTCTCGACTCTCTGAACCCCCACGCTCAACTCGGCGTGGTAACGCTATGCTAACTCGCTTATCCCCTCCACTCTTGCGCAATACCCGATCCGGGCAGCCAGGTCACATACGCAATAATGCTCGTACGTCACAATATTGTGGATCTTCTAATATGAGATGCAACTTATCTTTCCAGAACAAGTTATGAAGACAAGTTACAGATTAGAGGTAAAAGACCAACACGTAACTTAATTATGGAACAAAAAGGTGGTAAATATGTAAGGCAGGGGTGCATTTCGGACTACAGGGGGTCAATTGCCCCTCTTAAGTTATCAGAAATAATTAGACTCTGGTTATTATTGCTCTACCAAAAAAAATTAACGAGCACTGTACTTTTAATATAAATATTTAACATTTAAGAAATAAAAGATGACATTCTTAGGCTAAATGTGTCGTTAAAATTCACATGAACCTTCGGACAACTGTTTCAAGCAATCTTGCCCTCCCCCAAGCACAAACCGAAATGACGTTCCTGATGTGAGGCGACTTAAAACGCAGTGGTACACAACAAACCCTTGGTTAACTAATAGCTCAAAGCGAAATAGACTCTACTGGTTTTATTGTTTACTTATTGGGAAGATAACTCGGAATGGTGTGAGTTAGGAATAAGGGAGGAGAATTTGAAAAATATTGCCGCAAAAACAAATAAACAAGAGTCATCCCAAAACATATTACAGCAGCTGTTAAATTGAATGAGCTGGGAAAAACTAGAATAGAGCATGCACTTTCAGAAGTCGTATGTTTTGTTGCCATATGGCACAATGAGAAAGTTGATCACAACAGACGTATAATAAAGAGGCTAGTTTCGACAGTTTGCTATTTGGCGCGACAAAAATTAGCATTTCGTGGTCATCATAAACCCCAAACATCTATGAACAAATGGAATTATTTAGAGACAAATTTTTAGCTGGAGAAGAAAATTGCTTAAGAGACTACTTGAAGAGTACCTCAACTTTATTTAAGGGCACTTCTTCTGAGATACAGAATGAGCTAACTCAATGTATTACTGATTTAATTAATGAACAAATTTTGTTCAAAATTGAAAACAATTTTTTGTGTCACTTCAAGCAAACGAAACGCTGACGTCCAAGATCCAAATGGGTGTCACCTTGCTCTATGCTAATGTTCAATTTGGTGAAGTAGAAGAACGTTTTGTTGGATTTTATGACATTTCAAAAGCAAAAGGTTTAGCAGATGTGCTCTTAAAAGTACTAAATACTTTGAAAATAGAGAAAAACAAACTAATATCACAAACATATTATGATTGTATGGTAATGGCAGGAAGGTCTGGAGGTGTTCACACTCTTATGAAAGAACTTTACCCAATCATTGTTTATACATTGCTATGCTCATCAGCTGAATCTGGCCTTGCTTCATTGTTGTAAACAAATTACAGAGCAAAAATTATTCTTTAAAATTTAAATGTTTAAATTGAGTTTTATTTATGGACACTCTATGATCCTTAGCGTCCCATTCTGTATTGGGAGTGAAAGATGTGAAAGTTTGCTCAGAAGCCTCTTTATCAAGCTTGAGGTTCTTTTGCGTGCCGTAAATCTACGACACGGGACCACCGGCTTTACTTTTCTTCCAAAGGAAGCTATGCTAAGGATTTTTAAGTCCCAAAAAATTCATCGCCCTCCGCTGGGTTTGAATCCGCGATCTATTGCCAGTCTTATTGGAATACATACATTTTCAACCGATCTTCTAAAAGAAATGAAATACTCAAAAAAGGGGGTTTAAATTACCTAGTCCCAGTGAAACTAGATGGAAGCACCTTTCACGGGGGTTATGACAGTTCTAGAATACTATGCTGAGTTAAAGGCGGCTTTGAAAAATGGAATGGAATCCGAAGGCTGGGATTCCAATTCCATAAATATTGTTTTCGGAATCATTAGATATTTGAATGGTCGTACATTTGTATTTTTTCTGCATTTCTTCAACAAAATATTTGTGTATTCAAGTGCTTTGTTTGACATTCTTCAGAAAAGAGTGTGGATATTAACAGATGCCAAATTGAAATACAAAATAGTCTTTCATCTATTAGACAGCTAAGGTGCGAGGAAGTAATTCTTGACTGCATAGAAAAATCTGTTAATCTTCTGAACAGCAATTCTCACGGAAACGAAGACGGTGAGGAAAAAGGTGGTTAAGTTCACGCAGAAATATACAAGCAGATTGAGAAAACTGTCTTTTGAAATACTGGATTGTATCGCAGTTCAAATGGAAGTAAGATTTACAGGAAATAAATTTCATTGAACTTTTGAATAAAGGAAAGCTCGCAGATACAGCTGTTGAAAGGGCTTTCCAGAAATTAGCTTTGAAAGTTTAATTAAGAAGTATCCATTCTTCTTAAAAGCTGAATTAAAAGGAGAGTTTACATACATGTATAGTTGTGATGATAAGCGGTTAATACCCAAGGACCCCTTTAAGTATTTTATAATCAACAGATTAGAAGAAGTGGTGAAATTACTTTCCTTGATTTTGAATATTCCAGCAAGGACAGCTTCACGTGAAAAAAGAATGAATACTTTGAAGCGTGTGAATACATGTCTTCAAAACACAATCACTAATGCAAAATTGTTCTATTTGTTAACTTTAACATTTGAGAAAAGCATATTAAATCTTCATCTAGGAGGGATGAATTTGCGAAAAGTGCGTCGAAGTCTTCGCAGAGAAAAGGGATCGAAGGATTGAACTCGTGTACAATAAAATGTAAGGTACCTAAGGTTTATAATTTTAATTGTTGTATTAAACTTTGTGGCGGCGCCGTGGCCGAGTGGTTAGACCGCTCTCACCGAGGCGACCCGGGTTCAATCCCAGGGACCCGCATGCGGGATTTGTGGTGGACAAAGCGGCGTCCGGACGGGTTCTCCAGTTTCCCCCGGTTATCCGGTTTCATCACCTTCATCAACACCTTTCCTTTCATCCATTTCATCATCATTTCGTTTCATCTACTTCCTTCCTCCCATACCAGGCATCGGGCTGATCACCCATCCTGGATGTTCTGTCTGATCCATGAGTGTCTGCTCCTCTGACCTCAGGCACCCACCTGTAAAGTCCTGGGGGTGTAAGTCCTACATATGGCGAGATTAAACAGATAAAGAAGTATTAAACTTTATAAAGTAGTCTTAAGCAAAGATCAAATGCCGCTCGTTTAGTGATAATAATTTCACTAAAAATACCCTTAATAGAAGGGTTGATAACTAGACAATGTACTTTGGTTGTGTAGATCGTGAAAATAGGTTACCAGGTATCGGAGTACATACAGTGTGACGCTATGTTATTTGACAGTTCAACACTAATCCTTGTTTGTTTAGGAATAGCCAAGCCACGACCGCAGTTCGGTCGATTCGTGTTCTTTGTAGCTCACCCAAATAAAGTGCTCTGTCTAACAACTATTCAAAAACTTCTGTTTCCCGTGCGCTGTGTTTGCGCTGGCAAAATAAAACAACTACATCTTATTATACTTTTAGTACAAGCTATGCGTGTTTAGAAGGCACAATATGACTAAGATTGTTAACAGTACATTTACAAGAAATTCAGCCTACCCATATACAAATCCACGCTTTGCCCCTGTTCAACTACTCATCGTATTTGTTTACACAGAACACTGCGACCTTGTCTCGTTCCTAAGTTGCTTGGTAATAGAATGCCATGAATGAAAACAGAATTAGAGAAAGATCCACGCGCGTGCGCGTGTGTGCATCAATAAGCAGTCAGTTGGTAGCCAGTCTGTCCATTCATCAGTCAGTCATCATATCTGTGAAAAGTAAAATACAAGGTTTCATATCCGATCCAAGGGCGGCGCCATGACCGAGTGGTTAGTTCTCTATCTCCCCCATATAAATGCATATTCTATCCTTCAAACTCTGTCTAGCCTAGCATCTTGCTCGTATTTCCTATCTTTTCCCATAAATGTATATTCTGCACCTTCAACCCCTGTCTAGCTGGCATCTCCCCTCATATAAACGCATATTCTTCCCTTGAAGCACTGTCTAGCCTAGCATCGACCCTCGTTTTCCCTATCTTTTCCCATATAAACGCAAAAAAGTGGCCTCGTTCTCTTTATTTATGCTACTCCCATACCACACGGCCCAAATAAGCGCACACTAACAGTAGAGTGGCTCGGTTGCATAATGTGCCATGTAACATTACAATGAAATAAGGGGACCTTGTTAACTTCTGTTACTCATAAATGAAAACAAGTCCAGGGCCAAATATGTTGCGGATTATCAACCAGTGCAGTCGACCACTGATAATGTTTTCATTTTTGTGTGTTTCTAGTTTTGAATCTCCCGATGAAGGGGTAAACTCGAAATATTGAACATTTTTATTGTGTGGCTTTGCGTGTTTTATCTTTTACTCAGAACAGTTTTGTTGTTTCACCACATATTTCTCTTCTTAAGTTTTATTTATTGATTACCCCTGCATATATAATTATATACTTAGTATGAGAATGAATGCTCATGGAGGACTGAATTTGCGGATAAAAATTTATTATGTTTGAAAGCGTGAGGGGGCGGCAAAACTCCTAGAGCCTGCCCTACCCATACGACTGCGTAAAGGAAATAGAAGTTACCCCTTCCAATGGACTTTTGGGGAGAACCAAATACACATACATCCTTTTCCTGGTCGTGGTCAGATTACGCACAAGGAAATATGTGCACTGCCAATTTAATATCAGTTAGCTATCAGCTATGTTGTTGTTAACAAGTGTGCTCCTGCTTTCTGGCGTTTTGGCTTCCGACGACAAGCAAGTACCATGCATTATAAAAGGTAAAAATCTAACAAAACACAAGCTGTAAAACTTAGCTAAATTCGAAGAATTTCTCTGTTCATTACCGTCCATAATATCTCATGCTTACATGATGCAAAAATCTGTATTTTTTCTCTCCACTTTTAAGTTAACCATGATAAATATCTGCATACAAATGGTATCAGTTCTGTAGTGCCAAATCGTTTATAAAAACTGTTCAGTGTGTGTGCTAGGCTTTAGACACTGAACGATTTAGTCCATGAGCAGCTTCACTTCCAAATAATTACAGGTGTTTGTCACTGTATAATTAATGAAATGTGATTGTCGCACTTAATATTCAAGTTCTCTGAAATTATCGCATTCGATTTTTCAAGATTTCGTAAATAGTTAACACACAAAAATGAATGAACGGCTATAGCCGTGTGTAAAATTAAATTTCTAAGTACATATACACAATAATTGTAAGTATTAGTTATGGAATTCTTTTGACGAAATAGTCTTAGAGAATGTCATTCGTGGTATTATTACAGACTAGCTGACTCTCTCAGCTCAATTGTTTAATCTTTAAATGATGACTTTATGCTAAATCATTTCCTTTACTTCTGAAGCCGTGATGTCTAAACTTCCCAATATTTACCTACAACAGACGAAGAATTCCCTGATACTCACCAGTATGGGTGTGAAATATCTGCGAATGTTGTATTTCCGATTTCCATAACCTCCCTCGACAGTCTTCCAAGTTCTGGAAAGATTGTATATCTTAGTATATTTCAGTGTTGAAAGTATTATTGGAATGGCGGGTAATGTTTAAATAATCACTTAGTACACCCTAGAAATGAACATGATTACAATATACATGAAGTATAGCAAGACTTTATTATGTCGGAATTATTAAAGGTTTTGATATTTTGAAACTTCACTATACATATTACATCCGTAAATTAAAGTAAAAGTTTCTCAGATGTTTTAATACAATTTGCAGCAGCGCACATCTGCAGTGTTTGAATTAAATGTCAAACAAAGAAAACGGTATCGATGTGTATCAACGTTTAGATATCGGTCGTCTCCATAAAACTGAGGGGTACATGAGTGAAAAGTTTTGGTGCAAACGAGTGGAAGCTGACAAGTGAGCGAGAGGTACCATCTTAATGTATATTGTCGTGGTCGCCATTTTAGCCTGTCACTCACTCCGAGGATGTCTATGACTATATTAACCCAGTATGGCGAAACATGGACTAAATATCACAAAACAAGTTGCAATTCTCTTGCTGCTGAGCTATAAACTACATGGCATTTGCAAGAACACGGAAAACACGTGGAATTATTTTAATAGAACCACCATCTATGTTATATATAACCCACACACTAGCATCTGCTGCCGTAGCACAATGGTAAAAACGCACGCTGCTTCAAGTGTACCCTAGGGTTCACGGTTCGAACTCTAGTATGTGGTTATGCTTTTTATTCCAACTTTTCACCTTGTTAGACGCAGTAATAAACAAATTTACAGTTCTCTTGCAGCTAAGTTATTACTACATGATAAAATCAAGATTTCAGTTTTGTTTTCCATTCGTTGTTTCGACAATTTACTTGTTCCAGTATAAATACATTATCTAAAAATCTTGAAATGTTTCAGAAATTAATTTATTGCTTCATATATGGCGTGGCCTCAGTTATGAAATAGCAGTGTTTAGTTTGCTTTTTAAGCACCATTATCCTTAGCTATCGTTTTCTTTTTGTTATTTATAAGTTTAGTAACTATATTGTAACTAGCACTTACACAGAATATACCTTTTCAGTTTTAATCATTATACTCCATCGAATTATATACAATTATATTTGGAGCTATACGTTTGCTTTTCTCAAGGTGAGAATTTATCAGTTTCTTGTTATTTTATGTATTAGTTTATGGTTGTGATCAGATGCATTGTATACAGCATTTAGAATTGGATTCCATTAAAATTATCATTCAACCTCCTCGCATTTTCTTCGACATCATGTAGTAATAAATCAGCTGTAAGAGAACTGTAAACTTGTTTATTACTGCGTCTTACAAGATGAAAAAGTTGGAATAAAAGGTATAACCACATGCTGGAATTCGAATCGTGGACCCTGGTCATACTTGAAACAGCGTGCGTTTCACCAATGAGCTACGACAGCAGATGTTAGTATGTGGGTTATATATAACATATATGTTGGTTCTGTTAAAATCATCATTTCACGTGTTTTCCGTTTTCTTGCCAATGCCATGTAGTTTATAGCCCAGCAGCAAGAGAATTGTAACTTGTTTTGTGATATTTAGTTCATGTTTCGCCATACTGGGTTAATATAGCCATAGAAATCTTCGAAGTCAGTGACATTATTAAAATGGCGACCACGACAGTATACATCTACGACCACGGTCGATATAGTTTCCATATATCCTACTCGCGGAACGCCCGAATGATACTGACCCGCGAAAAGTGTACATTTACTATCTTGAAAGATAGTACACATTTCTATGATTAAAAATTCTGGGTCCAGACTGCACTCGCTCAGGAACGTTAAGCAATTATTTTTAATTTACCGCTTAGGTCTTCATTGTTGTTATTGTCACCTATCACCATATTTTATTCTTCTCTTTGCGTTAATTCCTTTAAATACTAATCAGCTTTGCTTAATCATAGCGAAAGACATCATTGAATTAAATACCGCTGTTGTGGATAGATTAAAATACTATTTGTTGCATTTTATTTCTTTTTTTTTTCAAAATATCAATTACCAGAAACTGGGAAAAGGAAGATTGTTACTATTAAAGCCTAAAAGCAAAAATACATAGAAATACTCAGCAACAATTTTAAGCATATTCATAGTGAATGAGTCAAAATTGAAGTGAATAATGAACATAAACGTTGGATTGCAAATTAAGATAGATTTGAAAAATACTTGCAATAAACTAATAGAAGGTATTACAGTAGAGAAGCAACTGCTCAACATGATACAGGGACAAATCAACCCCACTGTTAAAAGAACAAGAGATAAGAATAGAATATAGGTGTTAACCCTCTTCTGCTTCAGCATTGAAAGTGTTAAAAACCGGAGGCATCTACATATCACAAAAACATTTATTTTACAGTTTTGCTTTGTTGTCGATTACTCCTCCATGTTGTCATTGTGATCTGGCAAAGAATTCTGCGCTAGTCATTGTATATTTTATTTCTTATAGAGATGCATTGCCTCGATATAGTTATGCCTACATAAGTGTCCCTGTGTGTTTTATAGTGCTTTCTCCTGCACTGGGATACAGGAAAACTCCTCCATCGCATCTACAATTTCACTTAAACGTTTTGAGTCACCGGCTGAGATATTGCAGATAGTGTTCAGTTAATAGAGTAAATGGCGTCCTTTTACATACGGAAATAATTGTAGTTATCACTCAAACTTCATGTAGCCTGGAGTTTTTACTCAAGGGGCGAAGTTCACAGACTGACTGAATGAGAACTAGTTGTTTTTACTGATACAGTCGCGAATAAATACCCGCTTTTATTGATACTGCCCACGCAGTTTGTAAGCAGGACTGCGATTTATTTTCCTCTATTCTGTTTTTTTTATTATTGCTAAATCTATGTATATTGCTTGAACTAAAATATCTACAGCTTTTGTCTCTAGTTCCCTGTGGAGTAACAACTACAACAGTAGTTTTAATATTAGAAGAAATAATAATAATAACAATAATTATCTCCTCATGGCATTCTCAACGAAAGCATAAAGCCATCTTCATATAAATGTTCTTTTATCACTCAACATATTCACATTCTAGTGCCCATACCGTATAATCATTTTAGTCTTCTAGTCACTGAAATTGAAATCAGATGTTAGGAGCTGTCTTATAGCCCTTAATCGTCGGAGAAAATAGTGCTTATCGAAATAATTTAAGTGGTTTCCGAGATTACAAATTTACCCTCTTTAAAATAGTAGTTTAGATAATAGTTGAAACTCTCTTGAAAGCTAATTTTTGTCTGATGGTTAGCATGCTAGCTTCCTAATTCGAGGTTCCGGATATGATTCCAGGCTGGAGGATGTCATCCTCCGTGGTGTAGTGGTTACCATGCTAGCCTCTGGTTCCTGAGGTCGCGGGTTCAAACCCGGTGGATGGCGATGGACTTTTTCGAGCGCAAAGATCCTTAGTTTGGCTTCCTTCGGAAGGGAAGTAAAGCCGGAGGTCCCGCGTCGTAGATTTACGGCACGTAAAAGAACCTCAAGCCTGATAAAGAGGCCTCTGAACAAAATTGGCGTTCTTTCACGCTCAATATAGATTGGGACGCTAAGGACCATAGTAGTTAAAGAGCGTCCATAAGTAAATAAATAAAAAACAAGGCTGGAAACTGGGAATTTTTCTTTAGCCAGGAATTACCCATCCTCCCTAAGTCTGGAAGTATGAGTGAGAGTATAAATGTGTGTGTGTGCGTGTGTGTGTGTGTGTGTGTGTGTGTATGAAATTACTGTTTAAAGTGAAAACCCAAACTAAACAATGAACATCATTGCCGATGATCAATTGTTCCCAAGACAAAGCCGCCAATGTGATCTTAGATGTTAAAGACGGAATATAAATGGAACAAACAAAAATAAAAAAATCTGAGGTGTTACACTCACATGACTTTCTCTACTCTTGTACAAACTATTTTTACAAACGCTTATTCTCCGTATCATTCATGTTAATCGAGATGTTAATCTTATTGCTAATTTTCTTGTAGATGCAAGGGGAATTGGTAGGCTTTAAGCGATAGTCAAATGTTTTAAGAGCTGGTTGCTATGTGGAGCATTCCATTCTTTTTGTATGTCCAGGACATAAAAAAATGAATAACGAATTAACATTTGAGAAAAAGTATTGGAAAATTTAAGGAAATAACAAGCAATATCTCGAAAATGGTTCACTCAACAACAAAAATGTACATAACATAAATTGTGTATTTTAACGCGATCTACATTTTTTGTGTAGTAAAATGTTGTCTATCTCTTATGGTTTACCAGTTATGCAAAAGTCGTTCACAATGAAGAATATTTTTGGAGACATTCCCAGAAAATTCGGGATATACATTTCATTTGCCATGAAAATATCTTAAACAAATGATATTTTAATCAAAATCGTTAGTCATTTTTGGGAAAATTAAAAATTTTGAAAAATGTTCCATGTAAAGGGTAGTCTGGGGTGGGGAAGTTTCTTTAAAACCTTCGTGTCGCATCTCTGGAAGATACTGAACCTAAATACCAAGTTTGGTGTTTATCCGAGTGTTCGTTTCTGAGTTATGCTGTTCACAGACAGACACAGAGACACACACACAGACACACACACGGACATGTTTCCAAAAATGCTTTTTTGGATTCAGGGTGTCTCAAAAGATGTATTTCCGGTGAAATCTCGGTATCCAATTTTTGGGTGGAATGCAATGCATCCCCTATTGCATAGAAATGCAATAAATAACTCTCAGAAAATACTCACATTCTTTACTTAGACACAATGCAAGATTCTCATTTTAGAATCCGTACACAGTCGTAAGTTTGTGATATTGAACTTATATGGCTTTATTCTTTCAGAAGCTGTAGATACACTCGGTGTTTCTTTTGGCCCTTTATTGCAAACATATGTGGTGTTATGATACTCAAGATATAAAGAACCAAACACGGGTAAGACTGAAAAGTTCAAAATTAGCTGTTTATATAAGAAACGGCGAAATTAAAATTGCTACACTCTCAGTTGGAAATTTTTATTTATTCCTGGTGGTTTAGGGTTACGTAGTAATTGCAGTATTTTTAAATTTAGGGTAATTTATAGGGTAGCGTTTCACTCTTATTCAAGTTGGATGATAGAGATACCTTATGTTCCCTTAATCCAAAAGTGTTTGACTTTACAATATTCTGTACTTAAGTGATAATGAAAGATTTCAGCATTTTAAAATGCGATATTTGACTAAGATGTGTTCAATGTACAAATCTTTCATTTTTGAATTTATTGTTTCCTAATGACTACTAATACATACATTTTTCTAAACTTTTAACACTAGGATGATAGTATCTGTTTCCTTTTTCTTTCTTTCCTTCTCTCTTTCTTTTATTTTTTGTTTCTTTCTTTCTTTCAATATTTTGAGTTAGTAATACCTATTCAAATTTACAGATATATTCATGCAAGGAAATTCTAAATGTATAAATGAAAATACACGCGTGCAGCTTAGAATTTAGGCTGCTTGAAATTGCCCCTCATGCAACTTTTGCTAGGAAATTTAGAAGGTATAATCTTTTTCATGATGGTTTTGCTGAAAAATTGCACGTCAGGGAAAAACTTCAGTACGAAGTATGTTTAAATATCAAGAGCTTAGAAAAGAGATAGTAAATAAGATATAAACACTACTGTTGCAGTCAGATATTTGAAATTTAATTTAAATTAGTTTTAAGTAAATGTCATATCTTTAAAAAAAATCATGCCGCCAATTTTATGAGTTAACATGGCAAAATGTCGGCACGACAGTAAATTCTCCAAGTTACTCGCATTTTTCCTTTAAACCAAAATGGGATCTCAAATTCATTTTGAAATTAAAATTGAATTGAATTTTATTTATGGACGCTCTTTAACTGCCGTGGTCCTTAGCGTCCCATTCTATTTTGGGAATGAAAGACCGTAAGGTTTGGTCAGAGGCCTCTTTAGCAGCCTTGAGGTTCTTTTACGTGCTGTAAATCTACGACACGGGACCACCGGCTTTACTTCCCTTCCGAAGGAAGCCATGCTAAGGATTTTTACGCCCGAAAAAATCCATCGCCCTCCGCCGGATTTGAACCCACGACCTCGGGATCTAGAGGCTAGCATGGTAACCAATACACCACGGAGGGCGACAAATTCATTTTGAGATAACATACCCCAACGGTGACTTACAATCTCCTAAGTACTTTAAGTCAATGAGTGATCTAATCGGTAGTTCAGATCACGGCTATGACATTGAACGTTTCAGTCTGAATCCATCCTTACAACTTTAGCCTACACACAGCTTGACCCAATAGTGGTTAACTTGAAGCCCGGGACTTTAAATACTTACTCAATTGGGTGTAAATCACCATGGGAGTATGTTATCTCAACATGAATTTTAGATCGCCTTGCGATTTACCGTGAAAAATGTGAGTGAGTTGGGAAATTTAATGTCCTGCCTGCATGCTGCCCAGTTGGTTACAGCAACGGCACGAAAATTCGAAGAACCGTATTCAAATCCCGGCTATGGTATTGAATTTTTCAGTCCAATTCTAGCTTTTGTAAGGACAGTATTAGAAGAGTGAGTAAAGAAAGTCATGTGAATGCAATGTTTCTTCTGCCTTAACGAATTACCCTCCTCTTTGGTGGACTTACAACTCCAAGGACTTATAAGCCGATGCCTTAGTCAAACTTTGGATCATAGCAAATCCAGAGTGGGTGGTCAGTCCAATGTCTGCTATGGTGATGAAGAAGAAGGAAATGATATATGGTGATGAAAGGGATGATTGGAAAATTTGCGGTTAAATTATCCAACCCAGCATTCGCCTAGCGACCGAGGAAAGCCGCGAAAAAAACCTTAGGTCAGGTTGGTGCGCCCCGAGGGTTTGAACCGGGGACGAGTCGCACACGTTACCGCGACACCAGCTCACTCGGTGAATGCAACACATCAAATGTTTACTTTCTCTACTACGTATAGTAAAGAAGGGGAAGTATTGTATTCCACCCAAAAATTCTATATCGAGATTTCACCGGAAATACATGTTTTGAGGCCTCCTGAATCCAAAACAAGGCATTTTTAGAAAAAGGTCCGTGTGTATGTCTGTGTGTCTGTGAACAGCATAACTAAAAAAATCTGATGTGTTACACTCACATGACTTTCTCTACTCTTGTACAATCTAATTTTACAAACGCCTATTCTCCATATGCTTCATGTTAATCGAGATATCGAGATGTCAATCTTATTGGTAATTTTCTTGTAGATGCAAGGGGAATATGGTAGCTTTTAAGCGATAGTCAAATATTTTAACGCTGGTTGCTATGTGGCGAATTCCATTCTCTTTGCATGTTCAGGACATAAAAAAAATTAATAACGAATTTGAGAAAAAGTATAAGTATTGGAAAATTTAAGGAAATAACAAGCAATATCTCGAAAACGGTTCACTCAACAAAAGAAACGTATATGACATAAGTTGTGTATTTTAACGCGATCTACATTTTTTGTGTAGTAAAATTTTGTCTATCTCTTATGGTTTACCAGTTATGCAAAAGTCGTTCACAATGAAGAATATTTTTGGAGACATTCCCAGAAAATTCGAGATACACATTTTATTTGTCATGACAATATCTTAAACATATGATATTTTAATCAAAATCGTTAGAGCCGTTTTTGAGAAAATTAAAATTTTCGAAAAATGTTCCATGTAAAGGGTAGTCTGGGGTGGGGGGATTTTCTTGAAAACCTTTGTGTCGCATCTCTGGAAGATACTGAACCTAAATACCAAGTTTGGTGTTTATCCGACTGTTCGTTTTTGAGTTATGCTGTTCACAGACACACAGACACACAGACACACAGACAGACAGACACACAGACACACAGACACACAGACAGACACACACACGGACATGTTTCCAAAAATGCTTTTTTTGGATTCAGTGATTCTCAAAACATGTATTTCCGGTGAAATCTCGGTATCGAATTTTTGGGTGGAATGCAATACTTCCCCTACTTACTATACGTAGTAGAGAAAGTAAAACGAGAAATCGGATAAATGCCAAACTTGGTATTTAGTTTCAGTATCTTTCAAAGATGCGACACGAAGGTTTTCAAGAAAATCTCCCACCCCAGACTACCCTTTACATAGAACATTTTTCGATAAGTTTTATTTTCTCAAAAATGGCTCTAACGATTTTGATTAAAATATATGTTCAAGATACGTTTATGACAAATGAAATGTATATTTTGAATTTTCTGGTTATGTCCCCAAAAGTTGTCTTCATGCTGAATGAATTTTTCATAACTGGTAAACCTTAAGAGATAGACTAAACGTTACCACACGACAAATGTAGATCTGGTTAAAATACACAATTTATGTCATATACTTTTTTTGTGGAGTGAACCATTTCCGAGATATTCCTTGTTGTTTGAATTTTATAATACTTAATACTTTGTTCTCAAATGGGAGATTGTTATTTGTATTTTTTATGTCCTGGACATGCAAAGAGAATGAAATTCCCACATAGCAACCAGCTCTTAAAAGACTTGACTATCGCTTAAAGCCTACCATATTCCCCTTGCACCTACAAGAAAATTAGCAATATGATAGTTTCTGCAAATTTTATATCGATTAATATGAAGTATATGGAGAAAAAGCATTTGTTAAAATAGTTTGTACAAGAATAGAGAAAGTCATGCGAGTGTAACACATCAGAGTTTTAGAAAAAGGTCCGTGTGTGTGGGTGTGTGTGTGTGTGGATTTGTGCCTGTGTGCTGTGAACAGCTTAACTCAAAAACGAAAAGTCGGATAAATACCAAACTTGGTATTTAGTTTCAGTAGGTATCTTTGAATGATGCGACACGAAGATTTTCAAGAAAATCCCCCTACCCAAGAGTACCCTTTACACGGAAATGTTTTCGAAGATTTTGATTTTATCAAAAATGGCTCTAATGATTTTGATTAAAATGTCATATGTTTAAGATATTTTCATGACAAATGAAATGTGTATCTTGAATTTCCTGGAAATGTCCGCAAAAGTCCTCAGCATTCTGAATGGCTTTACTGGAATAACTGGTAAACCTTAAGAGATAGATAAAAGTTTTGAACACAAAAAATGTAGATCTCGTTAAAACACACAATTTACGTCATATACATTTTTTGTGGAATGAACCGTTTCCGACATATTCCTTGTTGTTTGTTTCAATTTTCCAATACTTACTTTTTCTAAAATGCTAATTCGTTATTCTTTTATTATGTCCTGGACATGCAATGCTCCACATTGCAACCAGCTCTTAAAAGATTTGACTATCGCTTAAAGCCTGCTATATTCCCCTTGTACCTACAAGAATATTAGCAACAAGATTAACATTTCGATATCTCGGTTAACATGAAGTATATGGAGAATAAACGTCTGTAAAAATAGTTTGTACAAGAGTAGAGAAAGTCATGTGAGTGCAACACATATTTATTTTTATGGTATAAGCCGTTTCTGAGATATCCGTTATTAATTATTCGAATTGTTCATTTCTTGGTCATACTCTTGAAGTCCCTTCAACATTCAGTTGTTTCTTGCGATTGCATGGAAACAGTATGGAATTTTAAGACAGCGTATATCGTCCAGTTCTTAATCATTTGACTATCGCTTTTCTCTTTGTATTATAATGAAATGAGTAACGTAGCTATTTCTGCAAAGGTTTATTTGGATTAAAATGTAGTAGGCATAAAAATATACTTGAGAAAGTATAATTTGTGTACCCACTAATAAAGGGTAGAGGTTAGAGAAAGCTATGTGAATGTATCACAACAAATTTTCAAATTATGCTGTTCACAGATATATAAATGCACAGACAGATACACATGCACACTCATAAAGACGAACCCTTTACTAAGAATGCTTTGTTTGGTACATTGAGCCTCAAAACATATATTTCCGGTGAAATCTTGTCATTAGATATTTGAACGGAATCCAATACTTTTCCCATCTACTTACGATATGTAGGCGACAGAGAAAGTATAAAGTTATTAGAATGAAATTAAATAGAATGGATTGCCAATTTTGTGCTTATAATTTAGTAATTAAACAAAACCTGGTGTAAAAATACCCAAAGATTATTTTGAAACATTGTATATATAATTGGGCATTCCTAGTTAGAAAGCGGAATAGATTGCAGTGCAGACGTTGTCTTATTATATGTTCGTTAGAATATCGTCAAGTTATAAAAATAAACAATTGATTTTGATCAGTGTTGAAACTTAAGCTATAGGTATAACGCTATTTAAATTTACTTTGCTTTGCTTGAATGTGGCTGATTTGAGAATTATGAAGTACCCCACGGATATATTATTTGTTATAGTTATTAATAATTAAAAAGAAATCGAAAATCATGATTTTCAAGAAAGGATATAAATTAAGAAAGACCAAAAAGTGGTATTGGGAAGAAACGGAGCTGTAAGTAGTGAGGACAATTGACTATCTAGGAGTAAGGCTCAATAGTACAGGGGATTGGGGAGAACAGAAGAAAAAATCTGATGTGTTACACTCACATGACTTTCTCTACTCTTGTACAATCTAATTTTACAAACGCCTATTCTCCATATGTTTCATGTTAATCGAGATATCGAGATGTCAATCTTATTGGTAATTTTCTTGTAGATGCAAGGGGAATATGGTAGCTTTTAAGCGATAGTCAAATATTTTAACGCTGGTTGCTATGTGGCGAATTCCATTCTCTTTGCATGTTCAGGACATAAAAAAAATGAATAACGAATTTGAGAAAAAGTATAAGTATTGGAAAATTTAAGGAAATAACAAGCAATATCTCGAAAACGGTTCACTCAACAAAAGAAACGTATATGACATAAGTTGTGTATTTTAACGCGATCTACATTTCTTGTGTAGTAAAATTTTGTCTATCTCTTATGGTTTACCAGTTATGCAAAAGTCGTTCACAATGAAGAATATTTTTGGAGACATTCCCAGAAAATTCGAGATATACATTTTATTTGTCATGACAATATCTTAAACATATGATATTTTAATCAAAATCGTTAGAGCCGTTTTTGAGAAAATTAAAATTTTCGAAAAATGTTCCATGTAAAGGGTAGTCTGGGGTGGGGGGATTTTCTTGAAAACCTTCGTGTCGCATCTCTGGAAGATACTGAACCTAAATACCAAGTTTGGTGTTTATCCGACTGTTCGTTTTTGAGTTATGCTGTTCACAGACACACAGACACACAGACACACAGACAGACAGACACACAGACACACAGACACACAGACAGACACACACACGGACATGTTTCCAAAAATGCTTTTTTTGGATTCAGTGATTCTCAAAACATGTATTTCCGGTGAAATCTCGGTATCGAATTTTTGGGTGGAATGCAATACTTCCCCTACTTACTATACGTAGTAGAGAAAGTAAAAAGTATTAGCAAAGGGGAAACAAGGAATACCGGTATTCAGAGCATGTGTGAACAAAATACCAGAAATGCAAACTGTATGGTTAGAAAGGATATATAGCACGGTGGTGAAAACAAAGCTGTTATATACAGAAGAGATATGGGGACTGGAAAAACGATGGGAAAATGTAGATGCTATACATAGGAATTTTTGTAAAATAAGCCTGGGACTACAAAGGAGTTCACAGAATGGAGTAGCACAAGCAGAACTAGGGAGATGGGAGCTAAAGGCAAATAGTAGAACGGGCAATCAAATACTGGTTCAGAATAAAGCTACTAGAGGAAAATGATATACTAAAGCAATGCTTGGTTGTACAGGAGAAAATGGGGAAAAAAGAAACTCAGATACACAAGATAAGACCACATTGGAAGAAACAGGAAGGGGGAAATATGGGCAGAAAGAAACAACAAAAGTAAGGGTTTCTGAAAAGAAATTAGAACAAGAGTGGAGGATATTGAAAAGCAAGAAATTATAAGCAGTTTCAAGGAAAAAAGGTCATTAAAGGATTATAAATATTTTAAAACGGAATGGGGAAAAGAAAGATACATCGAAGTATGCCACAAAGAGGCCAGAATGGGGTATGCATGGGCGACGACAGGTGTAATGAATTTAAGTGGTCTAACAGGGAGAAGAAGGGAGGAGACTAAATAATGCATTACATGACAATTGGCATTATATTCTGTAATGCAGTACACGGATAAAAGAAGAAAGAATTAAAGAGTGGAGAAATGGAAATATTTACCAATAGAGCTAAAAGTTAGGAAGATTTTTAATACAAGATCAAATGAATGTATGGAGAAAGCAGGAAAGTATTTAGGAAAAATTAGGTTAAAGTGGTTAAAGGGGACGTAAAACAAATTGGAGAAGATGCGGGAAAAGGGTAACAAGGCAAAAAAAGTAAATAGTAGAAAATTATACTTCCCCATTAAGAGAATGTTAAGTATAAGGGGAAGAGAAATAATAAGCAACTCCATTGTATTGTAAAGATTGTATAAATTGCATGTGAGTACAAAGTAGACAATAAATGATTCATTCATCTTAGCATTATTTATATTATATGTGTATGTGTGTGTGTGTGTGAGAGAGAGAGAGAGAGATAGAAAGAGAGAGAGAGGGTATTTAAGAAATTGTAATACTTAAAACCACGTTTTTAAGTCATTGTTTTCAGTCAGAGTATCCTATTTATCCCGGAAGCAGGAACCATAGAGCTAATATTGGGAACAGAGACGTGAGCGCTGCGGCCGGAAAAGCAGGTGACCGTGGGAAATCCGGACCTATGGCAACCACACCTAAGCTGCTGGTGTTGCCGATGTTACATTACTCCATGATCATTTATGGATTCTATCCACTCTTGGAGTTAAATTCTTGACTTTGATTTACGGTTATTGATTTTTACTTTTCTGTTTTCTTTTATTCCCTCTCGTCGTTTGTTCCTCCCTATTAATTTATCAGTTTCTCTATCACATACCTAGTAGGCAGAGAAGGTATTACCTTCACCCAAAAACTTCCTATCGATATTTCATCGTAAATACATGTTTTGAGACCACCTGAATACAAAATACACTTTTAGAGAAAGGCTCGCGTGTGTATCTGTCTGAACAGCATAAGTAAAAAACGAAAAGTCGGATAATTACCTATTTAAGTTCAGTATCTTCCAAACATGCAACACACAAAACTTTAAAGAATATTCCACCCCACCTAGCCTTTATATGAAACACTTTTCGAAATGCCTTCTTTCTCCAAATTTTGGCTCCAATATTTTGATTAAAAATCCGCAGATTTAATATATTTAAATGCGAAACAAAATGTATATCTTGAATTTTCTAAAAATAGTCTGTGAAATCTTCTTCTTTCGGAAGGAATTTTGTATAATTTTGTATAACGGTGAACCATAATACATAAAAAAATCTGATGTGTTACACTCACATGACTTTCTCTACTCTTGTACAATCTAATTTTACAAACGCCTATTCTCCATATGCTTCATGTTAATCGAGATATCGAAATGTCAATCTTATTGGTAATTTTCTTGTAGATGCAAGGGGAATATGGTAACTTTTAAGCGATAGTCAAATATTTTAACGCTGGTTGCTATGTGGCGCATTCCATTCTCTTTGCATGTCCAGGACATAAAAAAATGAATAACGAATTTGAGAAAAAGTATAAGTATTGCAAAATTTAAGGAAATAACAAGCAATATCTCGAAAACGGTTCACTCAACAAAAGAAATGTATATGACATAAGTTGTGTATTTTAACGCGATCTATATTTTTTGTGTAGTAAAATTTTGTCTATCTCTTATAGTTTACCAGTTATGCAAAAGTCGTTCAGAATGAAGAATACTTTTGGAGACATTCCCAGAAAATTCGAGATATACATTTCATTTCTCATGATATTATCTTAAACATATGATATTTTCATCAAAATCGTTAGAGCCATTTTTGAGAAAATTAAAATTTTCGAAAAATGTTCCATGTAAAGGGTAGTCTGGGGTGGGGGGATTTTCTTGAAAACCTTCGTGTCGCATCTCTGGAAGATACTGAACCTAAATACCAAGTTTGGTGTTTATCCGACTGTTCGTTTTTGAGTTATGCTGTTCACACACACACAGACACACAGACACACACACACACACAGACACACACACACACAGACACACACACGGACATGTTTCCAAAAATGCTTTTTTTGGATTCAGGAGGTCTCAAAACATGTATTTCCGGTGAAATCTCGGTATCGAATTTTTGGGTGGAATGCAATACTTCCCCTACTTACTGTACGTAGTAGAGAAAGTAAAAAACTTGCTACACAGAACATGTGGATCACTTTAAAGCACACAATTTATTTCAAATAATGTTTTTGTGTCAAGAGGCATTTCTAAGATAGGTAACCGTTATTATAGGTTTGAATTTTTCAATACTTGTTGGTTTTACTTCCCGTGTGCTTACTTATAGTATGTAGAGGAAATATTGCATTCCATTTAAAAAACACGAGATTTTGCCGGAAATAAATGTTTTGAGACACCTGTCTAAAAAACAAAGCATTTTTAGAAAAAGGTCCATGTATGTGTGTGTGTGTGTGTCAGTGTGACTGCGAACGGCATGACTCAACAATTAAATCTTAGATAAACACCGAACTATTTATAATTTAAGTTTAGCATCTTCAAGGATGCGATACGAAGTTTTTCAAGAAAATCTCCAACCTAAACTACCTTTATAGGGAGAAATTCGTTATTTTTATTTTCCCAAAAACGGCTCTAACGATTTTAATTAAAACATCCATGTTTGAGATATTTGCACGATAAATACAATGCATAATTTTGAAATCCGGATTAACATGAAGTACTTAGAAAAATAAGCTTTTGTAAAAATAGTTTGCAGAAGAGAGATAAAAAAATTTTATGTATTACATTCGCACGACTTTCAATGCCCACTCTTCCACAGACTATTTTTACTAAAGCTTATTTTTCTATCTGCTCGTAATTTATGTTAATCGTGATAAACGTTTGAAAAATGTTTTTATTAAACATTTCGTGGTGGGTATAAGTTGGATTCAGTAGCTGAAGTGATAGTGAAATCTTTTAAAAGCGGGTGGCGCTGTAGTACACACACACTACACACGTAGCTTTTTCTAAAATTTTGTTTTAATTCAGGGTGCCTTAAAACATATATTTTCGATGAAATCTCGATGTCACATTTTTGGGTGGAATGCAATGCCTTCCGTACCTACTATGTGCCTACATAGTAGAGAGATTAAAATGTCAGCGTAATTTCACCTTAAATATTTTGTTCAATGGATAGAACTTATCGATGAAAAAACAATGGCTCAGCGGCATTAACGTCACAATTACGCTTCATAATGATTCCATAACTTGCCGTCTTATCACAACGGAAATGCTAGTGGTTACATTTTCGACGTTTCCTCTCACGTCCGGGAGTGAAAATAGAGCCCAGCTGTCCAGAATGTTTCTGGAATACGTGAAACAAGTTAATTGAGTTATACAAATGAGAACTTTTGTTTGTTGTTGTTTTTCTTTATTTATAGTCACTTTGACCGCTAGGTCATATCGCGACTTATATCCATGTGTACGAGTACAACAATAATACATTATATGCTTTACATTGATTAGAGTAATACGATAATTGTAATACATTATTACAAACATACGAATGCGGATTGAGTCAGTGACTTATTAAAGAAAACAACAATTTTTACCCAAAAATTAATTTTCCTTTCTCAACATAGTCTCTTTTGAATTCAATACACGTTGTCCAACGTTTCTCCAATGTTTTAACCCTTCCAAAAATATGATTTTTCGAAGTCTGCAAAATATGAGGTTGTTTCTGCCATGATGTGTTCACTGGACGTTAATTTCTTCCCAGCGAGCCAATTTTTCAGGTTTGCGAAGAGGAAGAAGTCGCTCGGAGCCAAATCTGGAGAATATGTTGGGTGAGATAGCAGTTCGTAGCCCAATTCCACAAATTTTGTAATGCCAATGGCTGACGTGTGCGGGTGCATTATCCTGGTGAAAGAGAACCTTTTTCTTCACAATTCTTTGTGAAACTGATCCAGCATTGCGGCATAATATGAACCTGTGAACGTTTTACCCTTTTCCAGGTAGTGGATGTCTATCACCCCTTGTGAATCTCAAAAGACAGCTGCCATGATTTTTCCTTCGAATGGAATGAGTTTCGCTTTCTTTGGAGCAGGTTCGTCGAAGGAAATCCATTGCATTGATTGATGTTTGGTTTCAGGTTGATAATAATGGATCCAAGTTTCGTCAACCGTGATATAACGCCGCCAAAATTCATTTAGGTTGCGCTGGAACATGTTCAAACATCCGTGTGAAATGGTCACACGATTCCACTTGTTCTTAACTGTGAACAGTCGCGGCACCTATCTTGCTGACAGCTTTCTCATACCCAAAAATTCGTGCAGAATGTTATACACCTGTTTACTCGAGATGTTTATGGTCTTGGCTATATCACGGACTTTCACTCGGCGGTCTTCCAACGCAATATCGTGAACTTTGTTCACCATTTGTTCTGTTATGATCTCAACCGGCCGTCCTGTACGCACGGCATATCTTGTGCTCCAAGGCCACATCAAAATTCTGTGAACCATGCCATGTGATGAAGCAGAGTCTCCATAATACTTGTTCAGCGTTTCTTCCGTTTCCTTCACCGCCTTATTACGCAAAAAGTAGTGCTTTATCAGACAAGAAATTCGCTTCTCTCCATTCTCTACGAAGAAATATACATCTCCTGGTTTTAGATGCTCTCAACAACGTTCCATGAAACAAATGACGAATTTCTTCGATTATACCCAAAATAGATGTAAGACAAGAAATCTGTGATTAGAATGCTATTCCTGGTCTAACTCATGGACTTATCAATCCGCCCTCGTATTTTGCATTATTAAGCCTTTGAACAGAGCCAGAGCAGTATAACCTATTATACATTTTTATTTTGTGTTATATTTAAACCTTGTTAAACTGTTTTATGTCTTTCAAGACAAAAATGTTTTGAAATGAGTAGGGTTGTTTAAAGTTAAAAATATATCTTCAGATATTTCATGTTTTTTGTTTGTTTGTTTGTTTTGTTTTGTTTTGTTGAGTAAGAAGGAATGGATTAAGCGTGAATGGCCTATTCGTATCCTGATATCAGTTTTCTTTTTAGAGCCTGCAATGTGCAGGGTTTTGTGAAGCCTTTCCTAACTATGTGGAGTTTGCTTAATGTATTAATGATCCAGTCTTGCTTTCGTTTGACAGTTGGTTTCTTAAAATAAAAAATAATAATTTTGAGCATCTCTGTAGGACACTGGCAATTCTTCCACTGTAGGTAGCAAAGTTGCTTTTTGGACTTCCCTATCTGCTTCCTCATTTCCCTATATTCCACAGTGGGACGTAATCCACAAAAACTTTTAATTATTTGTAGTAATTTGGCTGTAAAGACTTTGGATATCTTAGATTAATTTTAAGTCGGTAGAGCGGTCTCGGATACTCTGTTGTGTTTAGTGAATCAGTTAGAATTGCACTCTGTTTATGCTGTGATGAGGTAATATAAATCAAAGCTTGTTTGACAGCATAGAGCTCAGAGGGGAAAGCAGAGAACAAGTTTGGAAGCTTGCACTTATGTTTAACATCCGGAGTAATTATAGTACAGCCATTATCCTGATAATGTTTGGCATATATATTACGGATTTACTGGTAAGCTTGTTTATATATGAAAGAATCTGCATGTGATTTCGGGTGAGTTCTCATATCCATATTAATTGTAGGAACATTTAACATCCAGGGTGGAAAATCATGATGATCTCTAATCATTGTTGGAAGCATTTTATTATTAAGTTCGCGTATGCTTTTTTAAAATCTAAGATGAAAAGGTAATGGCTGATTTATATTCTTTAGCACATTAGGTTTGCTTTTCCCAAAGAAGGTGTATCGATGGGCTTCCGAGTTCGGCCTTGCAGCAGTCTTTATAGCGTATTTTAGACAATCTGCTATTCTGTGTACTTCTAATGACGGCTCTTGAGCTTTCATTCTAAACTAGAAATAGGACTGGTTCGGTATGCTCCTAACGAAATTCTTAGAGCTGATGTTTGAATGGATTTTGTTTGTAAAATTCTATGAAGTGCAAACAATCGATAGTCTCAAGGAGTATTACTCAGGACATTTGTTTACTTTCGGCCAACGCAGCGACTATCATTAAACTGAGTTTTATTTACGGACGCTCTTTAACTGCTGTGCCCCTTAGCGTCCCATTCTATATTGGGCGTGAAAGACCGGAAATTTTACTCAGGGGCCTCTTTATCAGGCCTGAGGTTCTTTTACGTGCCGTAAACCTCCGACACGGGACCACCGGCTTTACTTCCCTTCCGAAGGAAGCCATGCAAGGCTTTTTACGCCCGAAAAATACCCATCGCCTTTGGCCAGGTTTGAACCCGCGACCTTGGGAACTAGAGGCTAGAAAATATCATTGTTGCGTATAGTGGGACAGGCTACTTAATTGTACACACAATAACAGTGCCTCCAGTCCAGTGCTATTGCTAAACGTCACGTCTACTCACGAGTAATAACTTATAACTCACATTTTCGAGAATTTAGAATCATTAGATATATAGTGCAGTTAATCCTTTAACTAACAAAAGAGGAACTCTATACAGGATTAGTTAAAAGTCCCGCACCATCTAAATAACTTTTGAAGCATCTGGTTGATTAACACGAAACTCAGGGTAAGGAAATAGATATGTGTAGCGAACTCAGAAGATAAGCATCAGGATAAATTCTTCGTTTTCTAATATGATGATGTTGACTTAATATATATGAGGGCGGATTGATAAGTAAGTGACTTTTTAAAGAAAATAACAATTTTTTCCAAAAAATCAATTTTATTTTTCAACATAGTCTCCTTCCAATTCAATACAAGTTGCCCAAAGTTTCTCCAATTTTTTTAACCCTTCCAAAAAATATAATATTTCGAAGTCTGCAACAAATATAATTTTTAGAAGTCTGCAAAATATGAGGATGTTTCTGTCATGATGTGTTCACTGGACGTGAATTTCTTCCCAGCGAGACAATTTTTTAGGTTTGCGAAGAGGAAGAACTCGCTCGGAGTCAAATCAGGAAAATATGGTGGGTGAGGTGGCAGTTCGTAGCCCAATTCCACAAATGCTGTGATGACAATGCTGACTTGTGTGCGGGTGCATTATTCTAGTGAAAGAGAACCTTTTTCTTCACCAAATTGGGTCGTTTCTTTAACAATTCCTTGTCAAATTGATCCAGCATTGCGGCATAATATGAAAACCTGTGATCGTTTTACCATTTTCCAAATAGTGGATGTCTATCACCCCTTGTGAATCTCAAATTAAGACCACTGCTATGATTTTTCCTGCCGACGGAATGGTTTCCGCTTTCTTTGGAGCAGGTGTGCCGAATGAAATCCATTGCTTTGATTGTTGTTTGGTTTCAGGTTGATAGTAATGGATCCAAGTTCCATCAACCGTGATATAACGCCGCAAAAACTCATTTGGGTTGCGCTGGAACATGTTCAAACATCCCTGTGAAATGGTCACACGATTTCACTTGTTCTCAACTGTGAACAGTCGCGGCATCTATCTTGTTGACAGCTTTCTCATACCCAAAAATTCGCGCAGAATGCTATACACTGTTCACTCGAGATGTTTACGGTCTTGGTTATCTCACGGCGGTCTTCCAACACAATATCGTGAAATTTCCATTTCGTTCACCGTCTTGCCACGCAAAAAGTAGTGCTTTATCAGAACAAGAAATTCACTTTTCTCCATTTTCTACGAAGAAACACACATTTTCTTATTTTAGACGCTCTCAACAACGTTCTAAGAAACAAATGATAATACATTTCTGCGATCATATCCAGAATAAGATGTAAGACTTGGGTACAAACAATAAACCTGTGATTAAAACGCTATCTGTCGTCAAAGTCATGGAATTATCAATACGCCCTCATATATATATTGCTAAAAGTATGAAGCACAAACTTTAAGAGCTATAGTGAAGTTAAAAACAGAAAAAAGTTACTAATAACTCTGTAAGTTGAGCAGCTCTCACAGTATAATATTCGTAACTTGCATTAATCCTAAAGGTTTATGTTTAAATTTTGTAACTGTTTTATTACTTTCTCTACTATGTATAGTAAGTATTGCATTCCATCCAAAAATTCGATACAGATATTTCACCGGAAATGCATGTTTTGAGGCCCCTGGATCCAAAAAAAGGTCCATGTGTGTGTCTGTGAGTCTGTGAATAGCATAACTCAAAAGCAAAAAGTCGGATAAATATCAAACTTCGCATTTAGGTTCAGTACTTTCAAGATGCGACACGATTTTCAAGAAAATCCCCCACCCCAGACTATCCTTTACATGGAACATTTTTCGAAAATTTTGATTTTCTCATAAAGGCCCTAACGATTTTGATTAAAATATCGTATGTTTAAGATATTTTATGACAAATTATATGTATATCTGACAAATTAAATGAATTTTCTGGCAATGTCTCCAAAGGCCTCTTTATTCTGAAATGACTTTTGCATAACTGGAAAACCGTAAGAGATAGACAAGTTTTACTACACAAAAATGTAGATCTCGTTAAAACACACAATTTATGCCCTATACATTTTTTTGCCGAGTGAACCATTTCCGAGATATTCCTTGTTATTTGTTTGAATTTTCCAATACTTATACTTTTCCTCAAATGAGAACTCGTTATTATTACTTTCTCTACTACGTATAGTAAGTAGGGGAAGTATTGCATTCCACCCAAAAATTCGATACCGAGATTTCACCGGAAATACATGTTTTGAGACCTCCTGAATCCAAAAAAAGCATTTTTGGAAACATGTCCGTGTGTGTGTCTGTGTGTGTGTGTGTGTCTGTGTGTGTGTGTGTGTCTGTGTGTGTGTGTGTGTGTCTGTGAACAGCATAACTCAGAAACGAACAGTCGGATAAACACCAAACTTGGTATTTAGGTTCAGTATCTTCCAGAGATGCGACACGAAGGTTTTCAAGAAAATCCCCCCACCCTAGACTACCCTTTACATGGAAGATTTTTCGAAAATTTTAATTTTCTCAAAAATGGCTCTAACGATTTTGATTAAAATAACATATGTTTAAGATAATGTCATGAGAAATGACATGTATATCTCGAATTTTCTGGGAATGTCTCCAAAAGTATTCTTCATTGTGAACGACTTTTGCATAACTGGTAAACCATAAGAGATAGACAAAATTTTACTACACAAAAATGTAGATCGCGTTAAAATACACAACTTATGTCATATACATTTCTTTTGTTGAGTGAACCGTTTTCGAGATATTGCTTGTTATTTCCTTAAATTTTCCAATACTTATACTTTTTCTCAAATGCGTTATTCATTTTTTTTACGTCCTGGACATGCACAGAGAATTGAATGCGCCACATAGCAACCAGCGTTAAAATATTTGACTATCGCTTAAAAGCTACCATATTTCCCTTGCATCTACAAGAAAATTAGCAATAAGATTAACTTCTCGATATCTCGATTAACATGAAGCATATGGAGAATAGACGTTTGTAAAATTAGATTGTACAAGAGTAGAGAAAGTCATGTGAGTGTAACACATCAGATTTTTTTTTTATGTCCTGGACATACAAAGAGAATGGAATACTCCACATAGCAGCCAGCTCTTAAAAGATTTGACTATCCCTTAAAGCCTACCATATTCCCCTTGCATCTACAAGAAAATTAGCAATAAGATTAACATCTCCTTATCTCGATTAACATGAAGCATATGGAGAATAAGCGTTTGTAAAAATAGTTTGTACCAGAGTAGAGAAAGCCATGTGAGTGTAACACATCAGATTTTTTCACTTTCTCTACTACGTATAGTAATTAGGGGAAGTATTGTATTCCACCCAAAAATTCGATACCGAGATTTCCCCGGAAATACATGTTTTGAGATCCCCTGAATCCTAAAAAAAATTTTTTTAGAAACATGTCCGTGTGTGTGTCTGTCTGTGTGTCTGTATGTGTGTCTGTGTGTCTGTGAACAGCATAACTCAGAAACGAACAGTCGGATAAACACCAAACTTGGTATTTAGGTTCAGTATCTTCCACAGATGCGACACGAAGGTTTTCAAGAAAATCCCCCCACGCCAGAGTACCCTTTACATGGAACATTTTTCGAAAATTTTAATTTTCTCAAAATGGCTCTAACGATTTTGCTTAAACTATCATATTTTTAAGATATTTTTCATGACAAATGAAATGTATATCTTGAATTCTCTGGAAATGTCTCCAAAAGTATTCTTCATTGTGAACGACTTTTGGTAAACTGGTAAACCATAAGAGATAGACAAAATTTTACTACACAAAAGATGAAGATCGCGGTAAAATACACAATTTACGTCATTTACATTTTTGTAGTTGAGTGAACCATTTTCGAGATATTGCTTGTTATTCCCTTAAATGTTTCAATATTCATTTTCTCAAATGGGAATTCATTATTCATTTTTTGTCTTGGATATGCAAAGAGTATTAATCTATGGAAAAGGGAATAGTGCTGCACCTAGCAATTAGCTATTAAGAGATATGTATGTGCTTAAAGGCTACTGTATTTTGATATTGCCCTTGTAAATATATATTCCCCTTGCATCTACAAGAAAATTAGCAATAAGATAGCGTCTGCAAATATTTATCTCGATTAACATGAAGTAGATGGAGAATAAACGTTTGTAAAAATAGTTTGTACAAGAGTAGAGAAAGTCATGTGAGTGTAACACATCAGATTTTTTTATGTCCTGGACATGCAAAGAGAATGAAATGCGCCACATAGCAACCAGCGCTTAAAATATTTGACTATCGCTTAAAACCTACCATATTTCCCTTGCATCTACAAAAAAATTACCAATAAGATTGACATTTCGATATCTCGATTAGCATGAAGCATATGGAGAATAAGCGTTTGTAAAAATACTTTTGTACAAGAGTAGAGAAAGTCATGTGAGTGCAACACATCAGATTGTTTTTTATTAAGTGTTACTAGAATAAATCCAAGGACATCATTACAAAATATTCCCAAAATGAAGAGATCACAAGAATTCAAATTTGTACTTTGGTTTGTTTACCTTTTACATTTCATTGTGTCTTTTTAATGGCTGTCTCATTATCTTTTCACATTGTCAAACTTCAAATTATTGCAATACGTTATCCAATTAACTGTTCCTTGTGTTCACAGATTTGTAGGTAGTTTCTTTGATATGAATCGTTCTTCCCCTATGCATGACCTGAAACTGAACAGTCGTAATATGGTGGCAGGTACGAATACGCATGAAATGGAATTTTAAGAGCCGGACGAAATTCTGGACGTTGCCGAAAGGGTAACATTGGAATTTCTACCAAAACTCTAGAAAATAATATTATATAGCATACAATCCTTCAATGACTGGTGTAAGGTAGCAGTCCTAGCGAATCAACAAAACATGTACATTCTCGCTGCACACATCTGTTGATCTCGCTCTAGGCGCCATTCCTCTTAGTTGCATATAGCTCTGGAAGTAATATAGTATCAATTTATTGTTATTTTACAAATGTCAGGTTGGCTAAAAATAGTGTATACTACACATGTTAGAAGAGATTTTATTTGACTCGTAGGATTTCTACTCGCAAAATAAAACCCTAGTTTTAATATTTGTATCATAAACAATTATTACAGTTATGCCAATACATAAAAGCAATTCACAATTCAGCTAATAAAAATAAAATAAATTAACAAATATTTATAAAATGCTAAAAAATATAACTATTCATAATAAAGTGTGTCACATATTTGAAAACTAAAATGTGTAATAGTCACACCTTACATAAACATATACTCCTGTTGCGCTTTTTAGTGTTTTGTGCCACTGTACGCGTGAAATAAATCTCTACGCTTCTTATATGGCGTTAAATGTCTCTATGAAACAGTTTAAGAAAAACTGATCGATACCATTAAAATCTGGTTGAAATGCTTAAAGGTAATTTAAACGAAGAATCTGTTAAAAATTTATGTTTAGGCAAACTGCAGCACGTACGAAGTTGAAATGTTATGTATAAGATTTTGAAGAAAAAAAAGTTTGTCACTAAATTTCAGAGTTTACTGCAATCGCCATACTTATTATGGTTCGTACGCAAACCGCTGCATCTGAAGAGTTGAAGTTTTGGTTATGAATCTGAAGAGAATTTTTCCACACATTACAAATTTGAATGAGATACCATACAGAGGTAGTTTATAACCTCATGATTTTTACTCACTGCACCTACGAACTTGAAATTTTATGTAAATAAGAGTTCTAATATTTTTTTAAAGCTTGGTTGAAGTCGGTACAAATCTGAAAGTAAATTTTATAGTGCGCCTCCTAAACATGTGGGACTTTTGGAATCGTTAAAAAGAGCATGCAATAATAAATCTTACCAATGCCAAAGCATCCCTTCTGCCACTAAAAATAAACCCACGTAAAGATATACCAGAAATTCTGAAGCCATTCCAAAATTTAGGTATTTTTATTAGCAGTTGCGTCCACCCATAATAATGTTATGTTATGAAATTTAAGGCATATGGAACTTATAGGATGATATCAGTCACTAGATGTAGCAAAGTATCCCTGATATACTGTCATATGAACACTGCTGAAACCGCCGTTTGTGTCAGACACTTTATATGAAATGAACTTTCACAATTTCAAAATTACAAAAACAAATCACTTTACGTGAAGTGAACTTCCGTAATTTCAAAGTTACGAAAACAAATCACTTTACGTGATTTAAATTTCCTCAGCTCGCGTTTACTCAAGCTTCATTGTTTAATAGTATTTTGGAACTCACCAAGAACACACCTTTTACGTGTAGATTATTTTAAAATTACCCTCCTCCGTTCTGTATAAATTGTAGTTTCTGTACTCCAAAAGACTGATCCCTAAACTCTCCCCATTAAGCAATTCGCTTCTTAATCAAATTAAACATTAAAAACATACCAATAGCGACAATTACCTGCAATTAAAATCCTGGCCACTAAATTTGCAAAAATTACTCAATTTATCTCTTTAAATTTGATGTTAAGGATAAATAAATATTGTCACGGTTACTCGCAACGGGTGACAAAGGTTTGTTACGTTATTTGCACCACGCTTTGGGCGTCAATTTGAAGTAGATTGTATTAAAGGAGTTGCATTATATTTCAACTGTTGGGGAGGCGAACTTGTAGTAGTTGCAACCGCACGTATAGTAAACAGTTTCCGGTAGTCTTCGCCCCAAATGTATTTTTACTGTTTCTTTAAATATTATATTTATGTTTGCCTCAGCTGTGTCAGTATTTGTTAGACACGCTTCTCTTGGCAGGGTTGCGATACGACTAAAAATGTAGGCTTACACAGATTATAATTTTTACTTCACTCCTTTTGTTAATACCTGATACGATTTAAATAACACTTCACTGATATAGAGAGCTGTGAGATTCTTTAATTAATTAATTGCACTTTTTAACACGTAAACGTATTTTTCGTCTCACAGGAATACATATTATATTTCTTGAGGACACTTTTTGCGACTGGTTAGTAACGCTGTCTGCAGGCAACTGAACTGATTTCAAACGCCTAAACTTGTAAATTTCTGTTTTTCAAGTCTCTGATTGGCTAATCCTACTCCAATAGAATATCTTCATTTAACTAAAGCTTTTTCTTGTTGTTGATTGGCTATTTTATAAACTGTCACTAAAATTACATTATTGTTACTCCAAGAATCACAAGTAGTACTGTTAAACTTTCTTACTCGTTGTTGACTCAAGGTTACCTCATTGTTAGCAACGTTTAACTTATTATTCTCACAGCTCCTACATTATTAAACTACGTAATATATTCACATAACATTATTACACATGGATACAATAATATAAGCATATGCAATGACTGTTACATACATTTTATAAATTATTACATACACATATTGCTTCAAGGCGGGCTGTTATTGAATGTACATATTATATAATTTGACTGAAATCATTTAAGTGTTAAAAACACTGCCTCAGGGGTCACAGGAGTAACTATCCCACCGTGAGCAAGATCCATGCGCCTCCACCACATATCACGGTGATCCCCAACGTCGCTGCTTCTTCTAACGCTTCTGACTATGGGGGCGGCTCTAAGAGCCGGTGCCACCATACACTCACCACTAACACCCCATAAGGGATCTTAGTCATAGACTTCAGCTACTCGGTAGGCGTTCGCTCATCCCTAACACAGAGTGGTTTGCCTGAATAGCGAAAACTAAGGAAGAGTGAGGGTTCTGGGTGTTTTTAGCTTTGCAAGGCGTGCGAGAGGGAGGTGCGAATATGACCAAGGTAATCTCAAACACTAACATATTAGACCAGATTAAATTCAAAAAAATTAATAGCTCATGTGGGTTTCTGCTAGGAGATTTAAATACATATAACTAAACCAACAGCGGGCTGACCTGAGCATAAGATGTTGTTATGCATGGCGAATCACTTTAACGCACCGTGTTTGCACGTGAACTTTCAAAAATGGCGACCGACCTGGGTTCTAGTAGCACCTTCCAAACAATCGACCACGAGTCCTAAAACTCGGACTATTTAACGTAAATCCCTGTCGTGCATCAGCAAAACGTCACCGTCGGGGAAATGACATCAATCAAGTCAGCAGAAACCTAGGCGCTGCTCCAAGGGTAGTGTACTCTGGCACAGCGGCTTCCGTGTTCAGAGGCCGGGTTTCTGAACTCTTGGCTAATATATGAAATCCTTCAGTTTCACCTTCTGCGGAAATTTATAATAAATCTACGAATGGTGGAATTAAATGATAAATTTCAATGCCATAGCCGGTATTTGAACCACGGATCTCCCTGTCTCCGTCCGGGTGCACTAACCACTGAGCTACCATGGCAACATGCCGACACGACATTAAATTCTCCAACTGGCATTGAATTTTTCAGTCATCTAATTCTACCTTTCCAACCCTGTCCAACACACGGCTTGTGTGAAAGAACAATTAATTTCATTAATTGACCTAATAGTGGTTGTAACTATAACGCCTGGGACTTAAACTACTTACAAAGAATGTAAGTCTCCACTGGGGCATGACATCTCAATACAATTTGAGATCTCCTTGTGGTTTACCGGGAAAAATGCGAATTAGTTGGAGAATTTAATGTGTTATCGGCATGTTGCCATAGTAGCTCAGTGGTTAGAGCAATCGGACGGAGACCGGGAGATCCGTGGTTCAAATCCCAGCTATGGCATTGAATTTTTCAGCCATCTGACTGCACCTTTCCACATCTACGAATACCTAAAAAACAAAATAAACGCATCGTGACAATATTACAACCAAGGGTTGTCTAGGTGGCCTTTCTGGTTAATTCAATTGTAATAAAATCATTGCCCATGATTTACTCATACTAACCAAAGCCCGGTCAGCTCATTCATTCATTATCTATATCCTCTTATGTAGGACTTACACCCCCAGGACTTACAAGCGGGTGCCTGGGGTCAGAGGCCCGTCGAGGAGCAGACACTCGTGCATCAGACAGAGCATCCAGGATGGTTGATCAGCCCGATGCCTGGTATGGGATGAAGGAAGTAGATGAAACGAAATGTTGGTGAAATGGATGAAAGGAAAGGTGATGATGGAGCAGTTGGTGGAATGAATGGCGGGGGGAACCGGAGAACCCGGAGAAAACCCGCCCAGACGCCGCTTCGTCCACCACAAATCCCACATGCAGGTCCCTGGGATTGAACCCGGGCCGCCTCGGTGGGAGGCGAGCGGTCTAGCCCCTCGGCCACGGCGCCGCCCCGGTTAGCTCATACTAGCAAAAAACATTCAGATGGTGTATCTGCAGTAATAATTTACAAAAACTACGCATCTGGAAGATCCAATCACTACTCAAGCTTAAGAGGTGGTCCCAAAACACCACAACCCTAACCAGTGACAGCAACGTCGCAATCATTACTAGGGCCAGGAATCAGGAATAGTTGTTGTTGGCTAGAGCACCAATCGCAGAACGGCAAATTCAACCAACAGAAATGTAAACAAACCCCCATAAAAACAAAAACATAAGGCAACCGATGAAGAATGTTAAGTTCACTTGAAACCTTTCTCGATTGCTAGTATATAAAAATCTCATATGCTACATTTAAATGACTTTCTCTACCCACTATCGCTTATTTGCATATCTCTTCCACGAACTACTCTTGCTAAAGCCTATTTTTCTACCTACTTCATTAATCGAGATAAACGTTTATCACGGCGTCGCCGTGGCCGAGTGGTTAGACCGCTCGCCTCCCACCGAGGCGGCCCGGGTTTAATCCCAGGGACCTGCATGTGGGATTTGTGGTGGACGAAGCGGCGTCTGGGCGGCTTTTCTCCGGGTTCTCTGGTTTCCCCCGCCATTCATTCCACCAACTGCTCCATCATCACCTTTCCTTTTATCCATTTCACCATCATTTCGTTTCATCTATTTCCTTCATCCCATACCAGGCATCGGGCTGATCACCCATCCTGGATGCTCTGTCTGATCCATGAGTGTCTGCTCCTCGACGGGCCTCTGACCCCAGGCATCTGCCTGTAAGTCCTGGGGGGAGTAAGTCCTACATAAGAGGAGGGTAAACAGATAATGAATGAATGAATGAATGAGAATTTTATCAGTTTCCTTTTATTTTATGTATTAGCTTATTGTTGTGATCAGACGCATTGTATACAGCATAAGTTGGGACCATTAAAATTATCTTTCAACCTCCTCGTATTTTCTTCATTTAGTAATAACTTAGCTGCAAGAGAACTGTAAATTAGTTTATTACTGCATCTTACAAGGTGAAAAGGTTGGCATGATCACGTGCTAGAATTCGAACCTTGAACTTTCTGCACACTTGAAACAGCGTGCGTTTTACCAATGAGCTACGACACCAGATGTTAGTAACGTGTTATATATAACATATATGGTTGTATTAAAATCATCATTCCACGTGTTTTCCTTTCCCCCCCTTTCTTTCCTTCTTTTCTTTTTTGCCAATGTCATGTAGTTAATAGCTCAGCACCGAGATAATTGTAACTTGTGGTGATATTTAGTCGATATTTCGCCATACTGGGTTAATATAGCCATAGAAATCTTCGAAGTGAGTGACAGGTTAAAATGGCGACCACGACAATATAGATCTACGACTACGGTCGATTTAGTTTTCCTACTCCCTACTCACGGAAGGCCTGAATGATACTGACCCGCGAAAAGTGTACATTTACTTTCTTGGAAGATAGTACACGAACGAATGCGTGCACAAAAAGTGTCTCTGATTAAGAATGCAAGCCTTTATAATAACTTAAGCCACGCCTGCATTAGAACTGGCTCATCAAAATTATGCCTTATGCGTTGCCAAGTCTTACGTTTCTAAAAACAACTTTTACTCCTTTAACTACCAAATTCTAAGAATTTTTTCTCTGTCTAATTTTCCGAACCGGCCTGCGTGCAGCTTCTTTCCTTCTTGCTCTAATGCTTTTCACTTTTCTCAGAATTTCCTTTGCCTCTAATTTACAGAATTGGTACGTGATGTGCAAGCGTACTAAATTCACCCTTAACTGCGTTCCAGGAATCTTTGTGCTAACGCATTTGCTATTCGGCTGTCGCTAATGACCTTTTATTGGACGAAAGTTTTCAACTCAAGCTTATTACATATACCTTGATTTAATATACGGAAATTATTTATTGTAATTATTTGTCTATCTTACTATTATTTCTTTATTTATATCTCCCGTCAATAATTATAGTATCACCCTTTCATCACTACGTTTCATTTACTTCTTCTTCACCGCCATATCAGGTATTGGGCTGATCACCCTTCCTGGATGTACTAAGAGCCAGAGTTTGGTTGCGAGTTTCTTACCAGATCAGGTGTCTGCCGGTCGTCTGCATGCTGCAGGAGTGCCTGGGACAATCATTGTCAAATATACGCACACCGGCCATGCACTGCACTGCACTGCACTACACTGTGCTGCACTGATAAACTTAGTTATATACAGTATATTTAAATCCACTTGTAAAAAGTGCTTAATATAAAAACACTGTCAATCATCTACCTCCAATTCTTCCACACCTGACAGCCCTTCCTCTTCTGCGGAATCACTCATATCATTGCCGTCATCACTGCTGTCGCTACTTTCTGCACCATTATCCTGGATGAGAATTCTTTCTATTTGATTTTCTACAATTCCATCTTTTTCGAAATAATGATTCTCAATTTGTTCCACATGTCGACATACATTTTCCCATTCTGGCCTTCCAATTTCAGCAAATCGCTGGTGACATAACTGCTCCACATCTTTTAATTTAAAAGTGATATTTCTGCATGCCACCCATTTTTGACATTAGCCCAGATTAATTCTATTGGGTTTAGATCTGGGTGATATGGTGGCAGTCTAAGTACATTATGGCCATGTTGTATTAATATCTGGTCAAGTATGTAGGACTTCTGAAGCGGTCTGTTGGCTTTAATTAAGTTATATAGCTTTGTTTTACTCATGCTTTCATGAAAAGCTATATTATGCCTAAGTAACCAAGCTCTCATTTCTTGTTTCAAGGAATTTGAGGTAGGTGGTTTGTCAATTTGTGTGTTATGGTAAGAAGCATTGTCGATAACCAGAACAGACCCAGCAGGTATATTAGGTATCAACATGGTGTTGATCCACTTCATGTAATTTTCTGTATTCATTTCTTGATGAAAATCTCCTGTTTTTGTTGCGACTTGTAAATGAGAAGGGCATTTGGAACGAAGCCAATTTTTCCACCAGCATGAACGATGATAAGTCTTTGCCCTTTGGCAACAGGTGCCCGCAAACCTAATTCTCTATCGTCACTCCAACTTTTAGGTGTTGTATGATTGCTGTGTATGTATGATCATCTTCATATACTATAGTTCGACCCTCTGATTTGTACCTCCGGAGAAGAGTAAGGTACTCTTCCCGCTGAGATCGTATGTCATACTTTTTTATTAGAACTCTCCTTTTTGATTTGGTTTTCTTCTACTTGAACCCTAAATCTTTTATAACTTTTCTGAGACTTGTACCACCACCTTGAAAATTTATGCTGTCTTTCAGCTTGATGAGCAATCTGCTTATTGTTGGCACAGGTTTTTCTTCCACGTAGAAATTGTGAATCGTGCGCCGAATGACGCATTTGTCGAAATCGTCTATTTCTGTAACACGTTTAGGAACCTTATGTGTCTTCCCAGGTGTGTCAAATGGTACTCCTTCATCCATGTGTTTTTCTTAACTTTGAGAACTCTGGAAATGAAACTCAGTGAAACAACAGTTGCTTTGGCTACTCTTTCTTTCACTTTCTTAAGGATTTTGTGGAACTCGGATGAACATGTATTTTCATCCTTCATCTCTGCTTCTTGCTTCATGAAGTCGCGGACATTTGCAATTATTTCCCTGCTTTGACTATGTAATACCTTACCACTTAACTTTGAAAATGTAGGAGCCATGGTTATAAATATCACAAATAAGCACTATTTAGGCACTGCTCTCTTTGAAATTACAAGATGCGGACACTTTCTATGCAGACTGTATGTGTTACGCACTGTGAGTAAGCAAAGGTATTATATCGCTTTCGTTGATTAAGCTAAACATAAACCATTCCTAGGCTCGGCAGCTGGGGTGGCAATCAAGGTCACGATTCCAGAAGTTTTGCGCCAGTTATAAGTCCTTGGAGTGTAGTCCTACACAGGGGAGGTAATCAGTTAAAAAAAGAAGATAATAAATTCACAATTTTTCACTGTATAGGAGATATCAAACCTTGCAAATGTGCAGGGATATTAAAACGAGAACCTGTACCTTTCGATGAAATTAAGAAAATAACAGTAAACTTTGGCATATTATTCACAATTGCATCTTTTCAACTGGAAAAATCAGTATCCTAACCATAAGTTGTAGCATTAGGAGGTATTAATCGAACCTTGGTACACAAAGTGGGAAAGAAACAATGGTACCAAAAGCTCCTGCGTATTTTACACAATGAGAAATAACTAGGCACTATGAGTAGAAGAAGCGCGTAGTAGTTATTGCCCGGTTTACCATAAAACATTTCACACAAAGGATTTCCACATAAATCTAAGAAAAGTTAAAGTATTACTGTTATACTTAATAGCTTTTGCCAATCGATACGGCCCACCATAGCCATCGCACACCACATGTGACCATTATAGGAGGTTTGTCGTGGCAGTGACATTGAAGGCATTAGTGCCAATTTGTAATGGGTCAGTGAAGGTTGTGTGAAGATGTTATCAACATGCGGAAATATACATGTAAACAGGAAAAGGCTACCAAGTGAGTTTAGAAGAAGTTTGGTTTTGCCAACAATAATTGTACAGAACTTAACAAAAATTGCGAAAATAATAAAAGAGTAAGTTCAAGTTATCAGTTAGTCGACATCAGACAACTGTCTTCAGCTTTGAAAATCTGCATAAAAAAGAATGAAAATGAGTGTATTTATTTAAGCTAAAATATACATTGACCCCTAATAATCGAACGGTTCCAATAGACCGTACCCGTTTTGAAAACATCACTTTAATAAAAATGTAACACAAACATATCCAAATACAGCAGCTTAAAGAGTACCAAACGCAGCAGTAAACTGTATTAGAATTCACTGTTATGCCCATTTTGTTACTTAAGGAGCGCTTAAGATAAGCAAATTCTACAAAATAACCATGCCTCAATAATGACACAAAAATATCATAAAAAATAAAGCAACTGCACTCAGCGGGATACCTTTAGCTCTGTTCACAGTCAACTCCCTCCTCTAATATTAGACTTCTCAGGTCTCAGCTTAAGAAATTTACCTATTCTCTCCACATCTTACCTGCCTGCCAGAAGCGTCCAACATGCCTTTAAATGAATATTTCCCCTTCCCTTCCTCCGTAGCCCTACAACTTGCCAACATTTGCATCCGGGAATTCCTCCTCTTTGCAAATAGAACAGATTATCTTACATTTACATCCATAATCTTCATCATATGCCACGCACAAAGCCTAAGCCATGTGAGCCCTGATTATGAGTCTGCTCCTTATGTTGATGCATTATTCGCCACACCACTCTGTTTTATCCACGGCTGTACTTCCAACGAAATCTTCTACCAATATTGCGCATTTCTTTTTGTTTAGTCTGTCATTACCACAAAGGCGATTCTTAAGCTTTCTTCACACACTCCGTCTATTTCCCTGACCAGCCATCCAAAATTAGCCTGTCCCTATGGCTTCCAAACTTCATTTAATTTTTTTATATCCATATAGGATTTGCTCTTATTCTCAGCTGTTCATAGTAGCACACCAAATTAGAGATTGTTCTCCATGAGCAATTCTAGTCCAATATTTAAATGCTTTGATTTTACACTCTGTCGTCTTACTATGCGACCTAATTCCCCAATTATTCTCCAACTAGCTGTATCCCTCCCTACCCCCAGAAATCCTTTCCAAAATTAAACCCTCGCTTGTCTAGATTGCCTCTGTATTCCCACAACCACAATACACCCACAACCCATATATATAACCGGTGACTCTCTGAGCCTCAGCTGTTTTCACCCCTACCTTATGTGTAGTGACATCCATATGGTTCGTCCATTTTCCATTCATCGTAAACCTGCTCCTAAATAAACGAAATTCTTAACGTTGACTGGCAACTGCCCTGTACATATCTCCTCCCGCTACAAAATGCACCATTCTTGACATAAGGCATTGTTTCATACTATTGACATTAACTGTCAAGTCCTCACTAGTCGCAGTAATCCGTAAGACATTATAGTTCCCGTCGTTGTTCCTAACCCTCGTAGAACATAATGCTAAGGCATCTGCATATACAAGTTCTAATTATTATACAGTAAGTAAGTTAATGACAAGCAAATCTTTAATGCTAATGACACAGGATTCACCGACCTCCCCAGGCGTGGGTAGCGGACGTGCTCTCCAAGGCCAGCTGGCATATGATTGGTTGGAAGGAAAAAGAAAAGGCTAATGACGAACTATCCGGAACTCTTATAGGGAAGTCCGTAGAAGTTGTTCATTTGAGCATAACAGGAAGCTCGGTTGCCGGAAGAGAAATAAAGCTACTGTGAGATTTGAGTGCTGTTTACGGGACTAGTGGCCATGTCCAGCATTCTTGATCTATCCTTGTTGATAGAGGATCACTGAAACGTGATCAAACTTTGACCGGGTTAAATTGTAGTTGGGGTGCATCACTGTTAATTCTCGTAGAACGAACCTTCATCAGCTGACCTTACACTAGGTTACTGAAAGCTCATGATTCTACGAGAATTACTCAAAGGAAAGCGTCCAACTCTATATCCAAAGAGGTTGCAGTGCAATTGCAATCTCCTTGTCTATATCGCATAGTGTTTTTTTTTCTTTTTTTATTATTATTTGGAAATGTTATGATTGGACATTATTTTGGAGGTAAACGAAAATGGAACACAAAAGACGGTCTCCAAATTTATGAGCTAGATGTTCTATTGCAACTAGCTTCTCATATTCCAATAAAACGGAAAATAAAAGGACTGACTCATGATATTTAAAAGACAAGCAGGGGGCATAGATATACTCGCATTTAGCCATGAATTTGAACATGACACCAGGTGAGCTGTAATAACCAAATAAATAAATTGCAGGATGTGGAAACTTTCGGAAATTAAAACATTTATTTGTATGATGCATTCTAAGTAGCATTTTGATAATACTGCCAAATTGCTTAACTATAATAATGATGTGACGTAAAATGTAGGTTAACAAACGTAATTATTGAGTTTCTATTATACCTACTTTTGGCTAACGTTATTAAAATTATTACTGAAGCTTAACAAATACTAATGAAATAACAAATGCACGTCTATATTTCCCACGACACCACGAAATCCAACACAGATCTTAATTCTGCCTACCACGGGAGCGATACAAATCGTGCACAAAATGAAGTAATTATATCTGACACATCACTGATAATTCGAAACGCTGTTATTCAGAGGATGTTAGGAATATCCCCAGTCACAATATTTAAAAGCTTCTGTAGAGTATGATCTCAAAGTTGTTAAAACTGTATTGAAAGCTGAAACAGGGTGATAGCAGTTCGTGGGAAACTCTCCTTTCAGGCATTTGATTTACTTGCTATCACTCTGTATCCTTTGATACCCGGAATTGTTCTTCGAATTTACTGCCCCCATACTCAAGAGGGTTTCCTCTTTTTACAATCATCCGGTTTTGACATTGTTCCCAGTACTCATTATCTCATCCTCAATACCATCAAGAATATAGAAACGAGTAGCCATTTTGTGCAACATGACCGCAATCAACTGAACTAATTGGTCCAGCACCCGCGATCAAAGTTTACCATAATCAATTACCTTGTTCAACTTTGATCATTGTAGATGCACCGAAAAATCGCGTTGAACGCGGTCAAATATCGAATTGACCGCGCCCAAACTTTCATCGAGATGGTGCGCATGGCCATAGTCCTGTGTTGGCGCATTAGTGAGCAAGAGAGAATAGGCTAGAATACGAGTCCTGTGTTCGAGACTATACTGAGCGACCGGAAGAGAGAAGATCTGATTTGCGCGTCATATATCGAAGCGCAACGTGCAGAAAAAAAGCTGAAGAGTGACTAGGGAGAAAAGCGGAGGATGTAACATTGGTGTTAGGAATGGGATTTAAATGTCACAATGGAGGAAGCACTAAAAACGTTATTAGACGAAATGAAGACCGTGAAGTCCGGAATGGAAAAGATGCAGACGGAAATGAAGTCTGGAATTATGGAGATGAGGAACGAAATGAAGAAAATTAAATCTAAACCCTGTTTTCATATTGACTCTGTAAAATCCGAGATGAACACTACGGTGAAAGGCATCGCTAAGATATTAGAAGACATTAAATCTGACACAGAAGGGCAATTTAATGTGGTGGAAGAGTGTCTCATTCAGTAGGAAAAGTGGTTAGACTCACTGCCGAAAGAAAGCATGAGAATGATGGACGCCGAAATGGAGGAACTAGTGCGACCTAGAAGTCAAGATCCGTGCCTAAGTTACAGCGGGTCCCACAATTATGGGACAGGCTAATGCTGAAACGGCAAAGCTCCGAAATTCAACGACACTTCGTCATGGGTGGTGTTTACGTGGCAGTTTGAGGCAATTGCTAACCAAAACGCACATAGACGCCAGAGGAGAAGGCGACACAACTTTTGGCTGCTCTGCAACGGCAAGCATCCGAAATCCTTCGCACTTTTCCCCTTTGGAGGTTCGGTCAATTACTTAACTACAGTAATGAAAGAACAAACGTTATGGAGAACATTACCGGCCGCCATATATCGAGTCCAGCGGAGAACAAGAGCGCAGGAACCAGGTAAGACCTTACAAAAATTCTGTAAAGATTCGAAGTGGTGTGTATACTTCAAATATCACCCATAATTGACTAACGAGCCATCCAGAAATAATCTGTATGGACTGGTCTCCAAGATTTCCTGATCTGAACCCCAATGAACATGTATGGGCCTTCGTGGTAAAGGAATGGGAAGAACGTCAACTTAGGGTGCGAGTGAATCTGGTTGCTCACGTTTCACATGCACGAAAGAATAAACGATGTAATCGTAGCTGGGAACGATTGTACCAGGTTCTGAAACACAAAATTTCATTTTTTCTTTTCCATTCTTGTTTCGACGGTTACTTCCAGGAGAAATACATTTTCTATTTATCTGAAATGTTACAGAAATTTATCTATTTCTTAATATATCGCGTGGCGTCGGCTATGAAATAGCAATTGTTTAACTTGCTTTTTCATCACCATTATCCTTGGCTATCCTCTTCTTTTTGTTATTTCTAATGAATGGACTAACTATGTTGTAACTAGCAGTTATACAGAATATATCTTTTCAGTTTTACACGTTATACTCCATTGAATTATACACAATTATATTTGCAGCTGTAAGTTTGTTTTTCTCAAGATGAGAATTTATCAGTTTCTTGTTAATTCGCGTATTAGCTTATTGTTATGACTTGATGGATTGTATACAGCATTTAGTGGTTGGCTCCATTAAAATTATAATTTAACCTCTTGGCATTCTCTTCGAAATAACGTAGTAATAGCTTAGCTGCGAGAGAACTGTAAATTGGTTCGTGACTGTTGCAAAGTGAAAGCGTTGGAATAAAAAGTACAACCACATGCTGAAATTTGAACCAAGAATGCGTGGTACACTTGAATCAGCGTGCGTTTGACCACTGAGCTGCGACAGCAATTGCTAACAAGAAGGTTATACACAGCATAGATGTTGGTTCTATTAAAATCATCATTCCACGTGTTTTCTTGCATATTCTCCAATGCCATGCAATTAATAGCTGCAATAGAATGCAACTTGTTTTGTGATATTTAATCCATATTTTGTATACTGGATTAATATAGCCATAGAAATCTTGGAAGTGAGTGACAGGTTAAAATGGCGACCACGACAGTGTACATCTACGAACATGGCTGATTTAGTTTTTTTACTCCCTACTCACATAACATCTGAATGATACTGACCTACGAAAAGTGTCACATAAACTTTCCTGAAAGATAGTACACTACACAGCACTATACTAATTGCAAATGTAAAAGACAACCAACTATGTACACAAACTTTTATTTACACTTTTTTACACATACACCGTACATATTTTCATAACCTCGCTGCTGTGATAAATCGCCTAACTTTTTGAACATTAGATTTGCTTACTTTTGTTTTTATATTTGTTCTCACTTTAAGGGTTTCTGCATTACTTTGGACTTCATTACAAGTTTAATGAAAGTTAAAGGAAAAGTAAATAAATTACCTTAGAAGTGGGTTTTAGGAGTAGTTGTCTATTCTATAGCTGGTGCCCACCTGCCCACTCATTTTACATGTTTTATTTTTATAGCAAAATTACGGTGTAAATTGAAACTGGCCGCGTCCTCGATGCGTAACATTTAAGTCTCTTCTTTCTCCGGCTAGCGTTGAGCAGTGTCGACTGTAAAGTCTACAGGAGGTGGTAAAATTATGTATCTATTGCGATAATAAGAACATCGGCTCTGGTGAATATTGGCTTTATTATACTGTTATGTTACACATTTAGGAATGCGAGCCACCACTTCATCAATTATCCGCAACTGACATAGAGATGATTTGTTAGTCGGCAGTATTAACATGTATTGCAATGCTTTCCCTGCGTTCATAGCCGCGGCCTTACTTATACGGTGCAGAGTTCAGCTAAGAGTGAAGTTACTGTGAATTTCGCCATGTTCGATATTATCCAACTTACACGGCGCAGAGTTCAGCTAAGAGTGACGTTACTTGTATTTTGTCTGATTTCATCCCTACTCCGCATGTCACGTGATTATTTTGTTCGATTTTCAATCATGTGACGATTCCTGTTTTCGTATTCGACAGTTTGTATTCTTGACTTTCCATTTACTGGCTAAAATCTCAGCTCCAATCAGCTTTCTCTTCCCACGGTACTATATACAATTAGTTTAATTTATACTGTAGCACGTACGTATCTTTTATGGCTTTAATCCTTTTCTCGACACAAATATCATGTTTCTTTCACTTTGAAAAGAAATAGTATTTTCCTTTCCACAGACCCTTTTTTAATGGCTCAGTGCATTTGTATACGTGCCGACAGACCTTTCCTGTCCCAAGAAAAGGGATGTGCCGGTGACCCGAATCTTACTTCCTCAAACAGTGGCAATATTGTGTATGAAGGTTTTTCCTATCGAGTTACAATATTAAATACAACATTTTACATCTTTGTTCGTTTTATATACAACCAAATCAAATACTGGGCCTAGTTGAACCGTATAAAAAGACAACAAAGACAACAACTACCAACCTAAATGAGAAGTGAAATACGTGGAATAAGCAATGTGTTCTTACTTCTTCATTTTCTTTTGCCGCTGATACAAACGCAATGCATTGTTATTACCAGTGCATTACAGGAAATAAAATGGCTTATGGAGGATGTGAAAATACAATATACATAGTATTGAGAGAGCAATAGGTGTGGAAAACTTACAGCTACATCATTAGTAAGCTAAGCTTATATAACAAACACTAACCCTACCCTAGCCTCCAGTGAATCAGAAACCTAAGCTTATATAAAAGAACGAAACCTAACCTAACCTCACGTGAATGAGAAACCCAAGCTTATATAAAATAATAACCCTAACCTTACTTAATCTCCCATGAATTAGTAACCTAAGCTTACATTAAAAAAACCTAACTTAACCTAACCTCCCTTGAATCAGAATCTAAGCTTATATAAAAAATAAGAAATCTAACCTAAGTTAACCTCCCGTAAATCAGAAACGTAAAAAAACTAATAAACTGAAAATAAAAAGTAATTAGGAACGCACGCTGCGAGCGTTGGAGGTGTCTTACTGGCATTAGCGGTATTTGTTATTCATATGTTGCCAGCATTGTGTTGGAGCTAGAGGATGACATAGGATGACATCTGTAGAAGACTTAGGACATCATTTTCGTCGCTTTTGAAGGCCAACGTAATGCGGGTTAGTCCACTTTTCTAACGGCGAGGATATCGGGAAATAGGGTTTCAGAAATTCTAGTAAAGTTTCTGTTGATTGAAGGGCTACATATAGTGGTAGCGTGTCTTTTTCCATTTAGTACTTTCTCCTTGTCATGCTAATCAAAATCGGAGTTATTTTCCATGTTCCGACACGTTTTCTTTTCACACCCATGCAAGATATTTTCTACAGAAAGTACGGACACTCAAACAGTAAAACTGGAAATGAAAAATGTATGTACGTATGAGTTTGCAATTGTATGGAAGTCTGTATTTCTTAGAAAGCAGGTAGAGACGGGGTCTTGCAAACACATCCTTGAAAACACCTCGAACCTGTTTCCGGCAAACAACATTCCAGCTAAAGGTAAATACAGTACAGCACTGAAATACGTAATTTTTGTGCCTCACTACTTCATTTTTAAAAATTCTGATGTGTTACACTCACGTGACTTTCTCTACTCTTGTACAAACTATTTTTACAAACTCTTATTCTCCATCTATTTCATATTAATCGAGATAAACATTTGCAGAAACGATCTTATTGCTAATTGTCTTGTAGGTGCAAGGGAAATATGGTAGGCTTTAAGGGATAGTCAAATCCTTTAAGAGCTGGTTGCTATGTGGAGCATTCCATTTTCTTTGCATGCCCAGGACATACAAAAAGAAAAGAAAGAAAAACAAAACGAATAACGAATTCCCATTTGAGAAAAGAATTAAGTATTGGAAAACTCCAAAAGATAACAAGGAATATGTCGGTAATGGTTCACTGAACACAAAAAATGTATATGACATAAATTGTGTATTTTATGGTAAAATTTTGTCTATCTCTTACGGTTTACCAGTTATGCAAAATTCATTCAGAATGAAGACGACTTTTGGGGACATTCCCAGAAAATTCTAGATATGCCTTTCATTTGCTGTGAAAGTGTCTTAAAATATATTTTGATCAAAATCGTTAGTGCCATTTCTGAGAGAAAAAAAAACTTCGAAAAATGTTCCATGTAAAGGGTAGTCTGGAATGAGGGGGATTTTCTTGAAAATCTTCGTGTCGCTACTTTTAAAGATACTGAACCTAAATACCAAGTTTGGTATTTATCCGACTTTTCATTTTTGAGTTACGCTGTTCACAGACATACCGCCACACACGGGCCTTTTTACTTTCTCTACTACGTACAGTAAGTAGGGGAAGTATTGTATTCCACCAAAAAATTCGATACCGAGATTTCACCGAAAATATATGTTTTGAGACCCCCTGAATCCAAAAAAAGCATTTTTGGAAACATATCCGTGTGTGTGTCTGTGTTTCTGTGTGTCTGTCTTTGTGTGTGTGTGTGTGTGTGTGTGTGTGTGTGTGTGTGTCTGTCTGTCTGTCTGTGAACAGCATAACTCAGAAACGAACAGTCGGATAAACACCAAACTTGGTATTTATGTTCAGTATCTTCCAGAGATGCGACACGAAGGTTTTCAAGAAAATCCCCCACCCCAGATTACCCTTTACATGGAAGATTTTTCGAAAATTTTAATTTGCTCAAAAATGGCTCTAAGGATTTTGATTAAAATATCATATGTTTAAGATATTTTCATGACAAATAAAATGCATATCTTGAATTTTCTGGGAATGTCTCCAAAAGTATTCTTCATTGTGAACGACTTTTGCATAACTGGTAAACCATAAGAGATAGACAAAATTTTACTATACAAAAAATGTAGATCGCTTTAAAATACACAATTTATGTCATATACATTTAACTGTCTGTTCACGCGATTAAATGCCTTAGGTTAGGCAGTCTTTCGCACTGGTAGGTTCAAAGGTTCCTATTCATAAAATTCGTTATTTTAGTAGCAAAAACTTCAAAATTATTCACTATTAACAGTGGTTTATGAAGTTGCTTCCTTCGTTGAGTGGCATCCAACAGAACTACTTCGTTTTATTCGGTTTTCATGCGAATAAAACGAACCGAGATCTCTTAATCAAGCATATACTCGTATGTTCAATTTTCATCATTTTCTCAAACACTATTTTTCAATATTAGCCAAAAGAGAGGAGTATTCCCAGGCGCGGATCAAGAAATATTGGACAGGGGAGGCCCGATCGACTACTTCATACGGATATATAGAATTAACAATTAATTAAGTGAATAATATATAAATTACTAGCTGGATGCAGATTTGATTTGTAAATAATGAGCCACAGGCTCACAGAAAATGTCCAATGTTTTTAAAAGACCCATTCAGTTTTCATTCCAAAAGACGTGACACCCAGAAAACATGTAACTTACATGTCATTGAAGAAGCTATAATTTTCTAGATTTTTTTTTTTTTGCGAAAAGATTAACTGCTTCCTTTGGAATTACCTCAATGTTGTGGTTAGCACCAAACCATTCAGGCTATCCTGTTATATATTGGATCTTATGTAGGCCTTAATGTTGAAAGTGACCTACGGCCATTTTTTTTATTTAATTATTTATGGACGCTCTTTAACTACTGTGGTCCTTAGCGTCCCATTCTATATTGGGCGTGACAGACCGATAATTTTGCTCAGAGGCCTCCCTTTATGCCGTGCAAGTTGTTATTAGTATGGTGCACATGATGGTTAGAAGTCCCCGATGTTTGGACAGAAGTTGCTTTTAGTGTGCTGAAGAGCTTCAATAGCCGTTTTCGGTTTACTTTGTTGAGTTTTCCAAAAGTTAAACCATAATGTTAATATGCTTGTACCTTTTACTAAATCGTCAATATCTGAATTTGGTCGTTCTGAAAAGCCGGGGTCAAGGACTGAGGTTTAAGGATGTGGTTGGGTTTATCATGTGAGAGTCTAGTGGACAATACATTGGAAAGTAGTCCAAGAATGGAAGAAAAACATTAGTGCGATAATAATTATCTGGAGAAGTTGTAAGAGTATTGCTTCGATAAGTTTGCCTGGATGTTGTTGGAGGCACCTTAAATTATACATCAACGTCTTTTTGCTAATGTGATCGCGCTTTCAAAAACAGAATGAAAAGTTTTATTTTTTCTAGATTCTTTTAAGGTATTTTTAACTCTTTCAGTCATTCTGTAACACCGAACTAGAACAATGCTCGGACTTTGTAGTTGCCTAGAAAGGCTTGCAGTTGTTCCGAATATTTCAGCTACGGTAACTAGAGCAATTATGAACTCGAACTTTGGATAGAGTTGAGTAAAATATGTGTATTTATACTGAAAGGCTCTGCTTCTTGCAGGAACAACACGATTGCAGGGAAAATCTCCTTAAATTGTAAAATAATGTGCCGTTCAATCCACCGAGTTACACACAATGGTGTCAATTTAGTTATGTTTGTTTTTTTATGCTGAAAGAACAACTGATTAATTTTGTCTTTAAAGAACGATGACAAAATTCACAATTTCGCCGATTGTGTCAAGAGCTTGTCTAATGGAAGTGATAACACATGATTTAGAAACCGACAGATTCAGGTAATGCGCGGCACAGTGCGTATAGAACCCTAGAGGTTACTAAGCGTGATGGCTCAGGCAGAAATGTCTGTGGCCCGCATTCAGAAGGTCTCGGGTTCGTTCTCGATGGCCGCCTACCCCCACCATGGGGCTTTTCGTGGTTTTCCTCTGGTCACCTAAGCGAATGCTGGGCTTGTGTATTCTACCACAATTTCTTCTTTCCCTCATTTCCTTTCATTTCATCTTTCTCCCTTTCATCTTTCAGGCAGTGTCTCCAGGTTTCGTAGTGCGTCTGATGGTAGGCAGAGTGCATGGTTTCTGCGCTTTGGAAAGATTTCTCTCCGTCAACGACTGCGCGCGTTGGCCTGCCTGCAAGGGCCGCTGCTTCGCCCTCTCGTGGGACTCTTCACGTCTGCTGTCCGAGAGCGGGTGTTTCGAACTGAAAATGACGGGGACTTCCGTGCGTCTCTGGAATCCCGTCTGCTTGCGGACCTGCGACTTCATCCCTGCCTCCCGGGGGGTGTAGTCACAATAGATCTAGTTGGTCGCAGTGGCGAGGTGTCCCCCTACGGTAACCACTTCATATCTCATTCACAAGAGGTTGAACTGCTAAAATGCGAGCTTGTACGTCCAAAAACTGTCCTAAAAAGTTTGCACCACCATCGTATCCTTGTCCACGCAGGTTCAAACGTCTAATCTCAAGTCTTGCAGTTCATTCAGTACTGACTTACATAACCCTTCACCACTTAAATCGTGCATTACAACAAATCTTAATAATTCCTCCCTGACACAACACTTTTCTGGGGAAACAAAATGCACGCAAAATGTTAATCGTTCATTTGTACTGATGTTCATAGTTTCATCAAGTAGAATAGAAAAAAAATCTGATGTGTTACACTCACATGACTTTCTCTACTCTTGTACAAACTATTTTTACAAACGCCTATTCTCCATCTACTTCATGTTAATCGAGATAAACATTTGCAGACTCTATCTTATTGCTAATTTTCTTGTAGATGTAAGGGGATAATATATTTAAAGGGCAATTTGGAAATGCCTTTAAGCATTTTGCCTTTAAGCACATACATATCTGTTAATAGCTGGTTGCTAGGTGCAGTACCATTCTCTTTGCCACAGATTAATACTCTTTGCATATCAAAGACAAAAAAATGAATAACGAATTCCCATTTAAGAAAATAAGTATTGAAAAATATAAGAGAATAACAAGCAATATCTCGAAAATGGTTCACTCAACAACAAAAAATGTATATGACATGAATTGTGTATTTTAACGCGATCTATATTTTTTGTGTAGTAAAATTTTCTCTATCTCTTATGGTTTACCGGTTATGCAAATGTCGTTCACAATGAAGAACACTTTTGGAGACATTCCCAGAAAATTCAAGATATACGTTTTATTTGTCATGACAATATATTAAACCTGTGATATTTTAATCAAAATCGTTAGAGCCATTTTTGAGAAAATTAAAATTTTCGAAAAATCTTCCATGTAAAGGGTATCCTGGGGTGGGGGATTTTGTTGAAAACCTTCGTGTCGCATCCCTGGAAGATATTGAACCTAAATACCAAGTTTGGTGTTTATCCGACTGTTCGTTTCTGAGTTATGCTGTTCACAGACAGGCACACAGACACACACACGGATATGTTTCCAAAAATGCTTTTTTTGGATTCAGGGGGTCTCAAAACATGTATTTCCGGTGAAATCTCGGTATCGAATTTTTGGGTGGAATACAATACTTCCCCTAATTACTATACGTAGTAGAGAAAGTAAAAATATTTCCCCCTCTTAACATCATGTATAACTTTGTTTTCAATTATGACAGCACAACAGTTTATCAAATGGTTTTGTATTGTTTTACTTGTTAGAATAGAATTTTATGTGCCTTTTCAAGATGACCTTTGGGAATTCCATTCCCTGCGTCAACTCGAAATTTAAGAAGTTCCTTAAAATTCCACTTACGTTTCACCTTGAAATCCATGATCTAAATCAATGGCACCGTCATCCCTGTGGCCCCGAAGTGGAAAGCTTTGCGACCACACAGAATAATGGTCTTCGCAATAGAGACCAATTTCATACGTTTTTCATTTCATTGTACAATTGAACTTCAATATTCTGTTTTTCCTCTTCATACACTCTCCTAAAATTCTCACTTTTAACGAGCGCGTTTTATGATAACTGCTCTCTGAATGTTCCCTTAATATGTGCAGTGCCTTCTTAAATTTATTTAGAGACTTAAACACTAGATATTGTAACTGCACCCTACTATGATCCCCTCCTTTGAACCAAATAGGACACAGGCCCGAGAGTATGTACCTCCATCCCTTTTACTACAAATGAGCCAAGGAAAACTGTCTAACCAGGTATTCTGGAAACGCCTGCAATGTCCGGCTTCTAAACTTACTGGAAAGTCGTAGCTTTTTGGTGGAAGCCACGGACTAGTCATGGCTCTATAATTAGCATCGTCAATGCGAATATCTCGGTTCAAAAAATGTTCTAGGTCAAGTTCATTGCAATCATTAGATACAGTTTCTCTTCCTAATGATGTTTCCGGTTCACACTTATTGCCACTACTGGTACTGGCATTTACGTTTGTAACACAATCACTATTCGCACTACTTTCTGGTGTGTCCGATCCTTACCTTCAGCTTCAGCACACGACTTTTTAACGAACTATAATAAATTAGTCTGAATTTTTGTTTCAACATCTTACAATAACAACGGACCACCAAAGATCGAACTTCGAACTACACAGTGCACTCTATTGAATACTACTGAGAGAAGTTCTTGTAACTGGAATATATTTTTGAATCAACAATTAACTATTCACAGTTTGAGGTTCAAATTAATGAAACGGTCCGTTTCAAATGGATACTTAAATAGCTGGCACGTTTGTTTTTTATTTGCAAATAGTTTCCTCCAAATCTATACTAATTTTCGACTATTAAAATCATCTGCGCTAACTAAATAAACCTTAAAATTATAATATAATTATGTTCATTTATATTTAATTGTATTATAATATATAAAACGTACCATATTAAGATACAATAATAAAATAACATCGTTGCCTGTCACGGAGTAAACACGGGTTCCATGCCTGATCAAATCAATTTTATAGCGAAAACTTTTCATTTCAATAGCCTCAACTTGATCTTAGCAAAAGAAAATTTACTTTCTTGCAACGGTTATAGTATAAAAAATGGATGCACGCAGGAAAAAATTTAAAAAATAAATTAATTGAAGAAAGCGATATAATTGCTCCTCGACAATGGAAAATAACGAGTGCAAGAAATACATAAGCATGGTACCACTAAACTTTATAATTGCTGTATGATCTGATTAAGGAGGCCCGGTCCCCTGCCCCCCTCTGAACCCACGCCTGATTATTCCTTTGGAGCAGGGTGCACTGAGATATTGTGTACTTTAAAGAAATCGTTTCCGAGAAAAAGCTTAGTGACTTCCAGTGCAGTTGTTGGAAGTCGTAGGGTAAGAGTAAATTTTCGCCATCCTTCCACCCCTACCCTATTTTCGCTCTCACGATCTTGATCCATTTGTCATCAGGTTTGTGTTATTCTATTTTTCGTGGAACTTTCCCTTTAAAGACGTGCATGTTTAACTACTCTCAAGAAAGAAGAGACGAAGGACGACCGTGCGAGGACAGAAATACAAGCTGAATGGACAATTCAGGAAGAAATTTATCAGAGGTGCATAGAGGCTCTCGGCTTAAACAAACAACAACGGGATGCACTTAATGAAGTGTTGAGAGAAAATCAAAAGTATTTACCGACATCCCAGCTAGATGTAATGTTTACCAACATACCTTCAAAGTAGACAATGTACCACGATACAGGCACAAGTATGATAACTCTCCCACAGCTCTCCGAGACGAAGCACGTAAATTTATAAACAATATGTTGCGCCATGTAATTATAGAGCAAAGTAACTCCCCAAAAATTAGCTTTATCTGTTGGAATATAAAGAAATATGGAAGCTTGCGTCTCACGATGCGATGGTCGATTCATAAATAGATTCATAAAGCTACACCATTATCAAAGCGAAGGGATTGAACAAATTATTTCGAAGTTTTTTAGAGATATATAGCTCATATAAATTAACCATACCGCTTCCTACTGGTAATTGGAACTGGATTCAAATACCAGAGGAAGGTAACATAAAGACAATTTTAAGTGATAATGCAACACATTTACGCGGAAGAAATTGATGAATGGATTAAAGGATAATGGTATAAAGCATTATTTCCCATCAAGTTATAGGCCAAATTCAAATCCAATCGAGTGAGAAAACGAAGAGATTGCAAATTATGTACGGTGCTGTGTCATAAACATCTGAATAATTGGTATAGTTATATCAACTTGGTTCAGAATCTCCTCAATGAGACCACCGATGACGTGACAGATATAAACCCATAGAGCTTAAGAAGATGATACATCCTTTGCAACAAAATCCCTGTGGTAATTCATGATGAAAATTCGAACCAACATAGTGAAGAAGAAATACTTCAACGAGCAGTTGAAGGAATACAAAAGGTTAGAAAACGAATACTGAAGCATGAAGAAAAGAAAAATAGAAGAATATTGGAAATCAAAATTGGTGACTTAATACTTGTGAGAACAAGGAAATTATTTGACGAAGTTGGGAAACAATTTTGGAGATTGTTTCTCAAATACCATCGACCGTATGAAGTCATAAGTTTGTTTGGGACTGACTTACGAAATATGTCATCCAGTGAGTAGGAAAACAGCTGGAAAATACCACAAGGAAATGTTGAAGCCCTACAGGACAGATAAGACAATTGAAGACAATGAAGAAGAAGAAGAAGAAAGTGAACAGAGTTAGTCTCAATAAGCAGATAATAGCCCAAAAGTAATTGAAATTACTGCAGTATATGAGAATTTAATATGTCTTAAATTCTAACCAGTTGGGTTGATGTTGTCAAGTAAATGCTCAGAAAGTGAAAAGATATGTACAAAAACCCAGTATTCAAGGTGAATTATTTGCTATATTCAAGGTTAATAGTTTGATATATTTAGGGATTAAAAATGTCCATGTAAACAAAAGGGTAATAATTTTCCATATTCAATGTTAATGAATATGTATATAATGTATTGTTAGCGTTAAGAAATTGTTGTAACAATTCATAGTAGGCTTGGTGAGTCATCAACACCGACACAAGTGTTAATGACCTGGAAAGGGACACGGGAAGAAACGCAGATAATATGTAAGTCGTTGTGTAAACATACACAACGAAGTAGGTCCAAGTAATGGTATTCATTGTATACTTGGAAAACACTCTTAGCCACAAAAATGCGAACAATAAACTAAGGAAAGGGAAGACTATAACGGGCGTATCGAGTGAAGTGGAGTGCAGTGAAAAGAAAAAATCTGATGTGTTACACTCAAATGACTTTCTCTACTCTGGTACAAACTATTTTTACAAACGCTTATTTTCCATATGCTTCATGTTAATCGAGATGTTAACCTTATTGCTAATTTTCTTGTAGATGTAAGGGGAATTGGTAGGCTTTAAGCGATAGTCAAATATTTTAAGAGCTGGTTGCTATGTGCAGTATTCCATTCTCTTTGCATTACCAGGACAAAAAAAATTGAATAACGAATTTGAGAAAAAGTATAAGTATTGGAAAATTTAAGGGAATAACAAGCAATATCCCAAAAATGGTTCACTCAACAACAAAAAATGTGTATGACATAAATTGTGTATTTTAACGCGATCTACATTTTTTGTGTAGTAAACTTTTGTCTATCTCTTATGGTTTACCAGTTACGCAAAAGTCGTTCACAATGAAGCATACTTTTGGAGACATTCCCAGAAAATTCGAGATATACATTTGTCATGAAAATATCTTAGCATATGATATTTTAATCAAAATCGTTAGAGCCGTTTTTGAGAAAATTAAAATTTTCGAAAAATGTTCCATGTAAGGGGTAGTCTAGGGTGGGGAGATTTTCTTGAAAAACTTCGTGTCGCATCTCTGGGAGATACTGAACCAAAATACCAAGTTTGGTGTTTATCCCACTGTTCGTTTCTGAGTTATGCTGTTCACAGACACACTCACGGACATGTTGGCAAAAATTCTTTTTCTCGATTCAGGGGGCCTCAAAACATGTATTTCCGGTGAAATCTCGGTATCGAATTTTTGGGTGGATACAATACTTCCCCTACTTACTATACGTAGTAGAGAAAGTAAAAATATATAGGTACCGTGTGTCAAGTGTCACGAGACTACTCGCATAATTAAATTTTATCACCAAAAATGTTCTAATTATGCTCGTAATAGGGCATTTGAGGCAGTATTATACTAATAACATTGACAATACCTTATCAACTGGACTTTTTTTTAATTTATGGACCCCCTTTAATGATGTGGTCCTTAGCGTCCCTTTCTATATTGGGCGTGAAAGACCGGTAATTTTGCTCAGAGGCCTCTTTATCAGGCTTGAGGTTCTTTTACGTGCCGTAAATCTACGAGAAAGGGATCACCGGCTTTACTTCCCTTCCGAAGGAAGTCATGTTAAGGATTTTTACGCCCGAAAAAATCCATCGCCCTCCGCCGGGTTTGAAACCGCTATCAATAATCAATCATCCCACTCCAGTTGTAAGGATTAAATAACACATACAATCAGTGTAAATGTACAGAGATATATTTATTTGTAACATGTTAGATATAAGATTTTAGAAGTAGGCTGACGGTGAAACTGTGAAGCGAAAGTTGTCGCCCAGAACATCCTAATAAAGCAACGAAAGGGGGTGAGAAGTTAGACACTACAAAAACCTTGAGCGAAAAGGAACAGAGTGTGGGGGTAGCTTGAAAAAGTTCCAGAATTTTGGAAACTTGAGTTTTCAAACTAAAGAGGTAGTCACCTACTAGGGTTGACTAAAGAAGAAGAACGCTATAAGTCGCACCAATGTTAAGCAAGTAGAAAAAAAAATTTAAACGCCAGCAACTCCAGGCAGGGGACTATACCAGGTGAGTCAGCTGCCCCTAGTTATTCGTATATATGCAACCCGTAGTTTATAGACTAATGTGAAAACATTGACCCTTTTAACAAACAAACTGTTATGGTAGCTCTGCCCTTCTATTTGGTACTATACCTGATCCCCATTAATGATTAAAGGCCTGAATGAGAACCAAAGAGCTGCAAAAGCCTTAAAAAAGACGGCGTTTCACGGATAAGCTTGCAAGCTTCCCGAAGAGCGGGATAAACTACGTGGGTTCTGGCCGAGTGGTTTAGCTGCCGGATTGTGGTGAAGCAAAGGTTAGCTTCGGAGGTTCGAATCTGATACAAACGTAAAATTGTTTTCGTTCTTTTCTGTTTCTATCTCCCCTTGTGTTCATTTTCTGTATTTTAGTGTACTAAGCAGCCTGTTCTGAGGTGTAGCGATATTTTAAGGAAGATTGCTAGCACAAATAAATAAATGAAATAGTGTAATAATTTATTAATTTTTTACTGGCTCTCCTGTGAGCCAAAGACATAATAATTACAATCAGATAATCGTGTATCATGTTTACCCTAATAATCTGTATCGTATCAGGTGTTGTAAACCGTTTTACGTAGTTACCTTTCATTCTCTTGAGCGCATATCGACGATATTAAATATAAAAGTTTTTGTTTCATGTTTAAACCTTATGTTTCACTTCTTCTATTGACAAAGGAGTTGTAAATGTGCTAAGTTCACAGGTAAACAGAATAATACATTGTTAAAGAGCGTGGATTTCATCAAGGAAGTAAATGTTCAAAATGACGACCCCCTTCATCAATGCAAATTTGTGTACGTTGCCGGAGAGACCTTCTTGCATACTGTAACATGCGCGGTGTAATCTGCCTGCATTCTTCACGTATGAGTGTGCCCGTATATGATTTGGGCTTTGCGGTTCTTCTTTTTTGACAAGGCTGTACATTGACTAACGGCTTAAATCCAATTGGTCGCACTGCGTAGATCTGCCATTTTGTTTTTCAAATGATTTTGTCAACCGATGCATGTGATAGGTTGTTCCTTCAGGGGCGTTTTCAATAGGGTGCCTGGATGTATGCTAAAGAATAAAAGTTTGTAAAATTGGCTAAAATTGTTACTGCAGGACTCAGTGTCAGGGTGGGATTTTTTTTGCATCGACATACATAGCGATTGCATTCTGTCTCGTAAAATACTTATGCACTGAGTTATTTATCCCTCCTCTATAAAGTGTTATGCACATCAGCCATTAGAAGGCATTCAAGAAAGGCGTAAGTCACATATGTCGCTTAGCATGTTGCATAAATTCAAAAATAAATAGGCGCAGCTGACTCACCTCGTATACTCTGGGAGAGTACCAAAAGGACCCACAGTTTCGCCTTCATCTTTGACGAGACATCATGTAATACAAAGTGTAAGTTTTACGTCGGTGACGCAGCACTCACAAAGCTTAATGCAAGTGATAAAATTGATCAGCTTTTAATCAATTTAGTGTGTGGTGCACAAATAGCACATTAAAAACACGCGAACGGTTTCAGCTAAATCATGCATAATGCGGGGATAACTTGATTAGCTTTTATTACACGTGTTATCTTGTTGGGTCGTTTTAGTGTGTTTGATTATATAATTTATTATATAATTGTTGTGTACGGTCGAGCATGTATCCCTTAGCAAGGTGTGATTGTAGAGGGATTATATAGAGATAACACCTATAAACATTGGCTTTTGAATTTTATGTCTGTTTCTCCACAGTGCTAAACAAAGGAGCACTTATCACAATAAAGCAATATATTCTGGTCTAGCTGAAACTATTCGCGTGTTTTTAATCTGGTATTTAAGCACCACACAGTAAATCCATTAAAAGTTGACAAAATTTATCACTTGCGTTAAGCTTTGTGACGTGCTGCGTTCACGGACGTAAAAATTACACTTTGTGTTACATGGTGTCTCGTCGAAGATGAAAGCAAATCTCTGGTCTTTTTGGTACTCTTCCAGAGTATATATGGTGGATCATTTAACCTGAGACTGTACAATATCTCCAAAACTAAGCGCTGTAGAAGGAAATGTCTTGAATAAAAGTTGCTTGATATTATGGGAGAAAGTAAATGTCATCAGTCGTGTTTTGTTTGGAGGACTTTATGCTGGCCATTTTAGGGTCAATTCGATATTTTTAAATGGGAACCTACACTTAGGGTAAATTTAAAATGACCATCACAACGTCCTCCAAATAAAAAAGACTAATGGCATTTACTTTCCCCCCATAATATCAAGGCATTTCTATCTACAACGCTTATTTTTTTTTAGATATTGTACAGTCTCAACTTAAATGGTCCACCCTGTATAGTCTCCTGCCTGGATTTGCTTAGGCGTTTAACAAAGTTTTCTATTTGCTTATCATTGGCGCGACTTAGAGGTCCTTAGCCAATCCTTATGTAGGTGATAACCTCTTTAGGTTGAGAACCCACGCGTAACTTTCAAAAAATCTGGAAATTTCTCAAACTACCTCATGCTCTGTTCCTTGTCGTCCTCCGTGGTGTAGTAGTTATCATGCTAACCTCCATTTCCTGAGGTCGCGGGTTCAAACCCGGCGGAGGGCGATGGATTTTTTCGGTCGTAAAAATCCTTAGCACGGCTTCCTTCGGAAGGGAAGTAAAGTCGGTGACCCCGTGTCGTAGATTTACCGCCCGTAAAAAACCTCAACCCTGATAAAGAGGTCTCTGAGCAAAATTACCGGTCTTTCACGCCCAATGGGACGCAAAGGACCACAGCAGTTAGAGAGGGTCCATAAATAAAACTCAATTTATTTATTCTTTATTTTGCTCTGTTCCTTTTAGTTCAACGTTTTTTTATAGTTTCTACCTTCTCATTCCCATTCTTTGCGCTGTTAGGATGTTCCGGGCGATAACTTTCTCTTCACAGTTTCGGCGTCTGGTTTCTGAAGTGCTTCAGGAAGAGTGGCATTATTGCTCTAAGGACTGGTTTCATCGAATGCAAAAATGCATTGATGTTAAAGGAGAATATCTTGAAAAACAGTAAAATCATTTAAGTGTTTTAAAACTAATCCTTGTTTGATTTTCTAAAAATGTTCTGTGTCGCCCTCGTATGAACCTAATTGGACATATTATATAAAATAACTTCTCTTCTTTGCCAAAGTAAAATAAAACCTAACAAGGAGGGGAAAAGGGAATACAAAAGTAAGAAGGTCTAACCTGGGAGGGGAAACAAACAACAAAGCATGACGATACTGACATTACATTGGTTGGACTAGCCAGAACGGATAGGGCAAGAACGGTGACGGGGGGGGACAAAATACTTTCACGCCGGGGAAAAAAAGGGAAAAATCTTGTTACATTCACATTACGTTCTCTACTTTCCCTATCGCTTATTAGTGGGTTATTCTAACCTATTCTTACTTAAGTTTATTTTTCTGTCTACTTTATTTTAATCCAAATAAACCTTTGCAGAAATAGCTACATTACACATTTCGTTAAGGATACAAACGGAACTGCGATAGTTACATATTTAAGAATTGGACGCTAGATGGCCTTAAACTTCCATACTGTTTCCATGCAATCACGAGAAACAACTGAAAGTTGAAAGGACTTCTAAGAATGACGAAGAAATGGACAGTTCGGACCATTAATAACATATATCTCGAAATGGCTTATACCACAAAAATTATTTGAAATAAACTGTGTTTTAAAATATCTAGATTTCTTGTGTAGTAAGTTTTCATCTATCTCATAGCGTTTACTAGTTACACAATTATACAAAATTCCTTCTGAATGAAGAGGACTTCAAAGACTATTCCCAAAAAATTCAAGATATACATTTTATTTGTCATGTAAATAGCATTAATATATGTATAGTACACATCCCACAAGAAGTAATCAACATCCGATTTCTGATGGTCTATAAGGGCATAAACAGGGCATGACGTATGATATTTGCTGGCACTTCCTTCACCCTTAATGCGTTGAAGGAGGAAGGGGGCTATAGCTTGCTTGTTTAAGAACATGTAAATAGCTAGGAAACGTTAATTTATATGAGGACCTATAGCTGATGTTTGAGGACTAAAATGCTAACATCTAGAGAACTGATGGACATTCAAGGGCATTTCCAAACAAACATTTGCTGAATATTCGCAATTAACCTCGAAAACACGTCGAAATCGGTCGCTATTCCTCATATATTCCTATTCGTAATTTGCCAATGAGTAGACAGAACTAGCATAGGTATGCTTATTGGTCCGATACACAGCACGAGACGTGATAGCACCTATAAAGTGACACCAACACCCAGTAAAGTGAGTTCACGTCCGTGAAGCACCCTAGAAAGGGTAACAAATGCGGTTTGTTCAGGGAATCCGTGTTGACTCTCTCCTTTCCTTTCTGTAGAGTAGCGATTGGTTAATCAGACATCGGACAATTCGAAATTTTGGGTAATTCGAAAAATAGTATATTTCCGTTGAAATTCCTATTTAAAATAACATTAAAAGTTGCGATCAATTACATATTTTGAAGCCAACATTTGGATAATTCGAAGTCACAATTTCATTTATTCTTAAATAAAAACATATGCTGAATCATAGAAAAGTCGAAATGCGATTCGACTTATTGAATTCTGTTAGAAATTCCAATAATTCATCTTTGATTTTGCGCATTTCTAGTAGAAATTCTACCGCTAGGTGACCGCATTGTCCATTGACTGATGCTTTTAGTCAGCAACTTCAGCCGATACATAACTGTAGGCTATTTAGTGGCTCCTTTTGCAACGTTGAAAGGGGGAGTGAGCACCAGTTTTACACAAAAAAAATAATAAAATAAAATCTGTAATACTAAACCATGGCATCTAATTTCATAAACCAGGGCTTATATTATCAGATCTTGTAATTTATTCAATCTCAAAATCATTTACACTTTTAAATCCAATAATTGTACAGATTAATTATAAAATAATGTAATATAATAATAAATACAATTTATAATAAAATAAATAGTTTAAACATTTATTTAATTTTACAAAATACGAAATTTACTTTAATCAAAATAATAATAAAACAATTTAAAATTAAAATGTTTATAAATTTTAATCCAAATTGTTACATTTCAAATTTATTTTAATTTTAATCTTTAAATTTTAATTTATTTTCATTTAATATTTCAAAAAGCAATAAATTAATAGATATTAATTAAATATTAAACACTCAAATACAATTATTTGTATACAGTAACAAAATAACTGGTATTCAGTTATTAACTAATTAAAATTAATCTAAATCTACATTACCCTAAGCTGCCGGTATCCGGCGGCACCTATTAGTACTGGTATCCAGCACTTATCTAAATTCCCATCGCTAACATTTAAAGTGAAATTTATATATACACAAGTCATTTAACTTGTACTAAACTGTTTACAATTATACTACTTTTAATTACACTTCACATTAATTTCTCCTCATTTAATTTTAATTCACTTCACTGCATTATTTAACCATTTTAATTAACTTCTATCGTTTTATCACTTCACTTTTATTCACAGTAATTATTTTTAAAATTAATTATCTTATATATCGCTTCACTTTTTCCTATCGATATTACAATACTTAACACCTCTGAACATTTCATTTCACAGTAACAATTTACTCCGTTTATAAACAATTGTATTCTCGGTCTTAAGATCTTAAAAATTCCTTCCCCACATCTCCCATTGTCCCTAACCTTCATCTTCCGGCTCTTAAATCTTTTTCTTCTCCTCCTCCATCTTCTTCACCCATTCTTCTTAACCGGCATCTTCCTCATCCTCATCATCATTTTCTTCTTCTAATATTACTTCTGCACCATTCAGCCCTTGAATTGTTTCTACCATAAATCTTCCAGTGATTTGTGCATTTAAATTTAATACTCTTTTTGATCTCCTAATCGGGGTTATAATTTGAATTTCTTCTACTATTTCTTCTCGAATAATTTCATTTTCCCATGCTGATGAGCTTACTATATTAGCCAATTTTTCTAAATGTTAACAATAGTCCTTATTACGTAAAATTTCATTTATTTGTAATCCTTTTAAAAGTTCTCTTTCTTCTCTGGTATTATTAATATATTTTTTACACTCAAACAAAATGTGTTCTGGTGTACCCTGAACATTACATATTTGGCATAGGTCATTTGTTTTCTTAATCTTCTTCGAGTAAGTACCATAAGGACCTTGTCCAGAAAGATAATGATTCATCCCCTTGGTGGCGTTTATATATTTCATTCTTGGCCTTTCGTTAATATTGTTAAAAAATGAATAGGCAAAACACTTACAATAAAAGTTGAAGTTTTCAGAGAAGTAGAAAAGGGAATAAAGAAGAAAAGTAACGTTATTGGCAAGGAATATGGAACGTTGCCCAACACTTTATCTACCAACATAAAGAAACAAGAAAAAGTTAATGGAGAGTTGGAACCTACAAAGTGGTGGAAGCAGGAAACACATGTGAGTGGGTGAATTTCCTCAAATGAATGAACGTGTGTTCAAGTAGTTCAATCACGTGATCGCAACATACCATTAAGTAGCCTATTAGTGCGCACCAAGGCAGAAGAATTCGCAGAAAAGTTGGGCGTTCAAAATTTTGAAGCAAGTGCAGTTTGGTTCATAAAAAGATGGCATTTTCTTTAAAAACGTATGCGGCGAGAGTGCTTCAGTTATTAGGGAAATAGCTAATGAACAGATTAATGGATTACCTGAAGTCATCGGAAATTACGTACCAACAGACATATTTAACGTGGATGAAAGGGACATTTTTTTCAAGTGCATGTCTAACAATATATTCACATTTAAAGGGCAGAAGTACAATGGTGGAAAAAACAGCAAAGAAAGAGTAGCGGTGTTAGTTAGTGCTAATATGGATAGATCTGAAAAACTTCCTTTGCTCATGATTGGGAAAGCTGTAAAACCTAGGGTTTTAAATCTGTGAAAACCCTTCCTGAGTATACGAGCTAACAAAAAAGCATGGATGACTGGGGAACATTTTTTAAAATTTGCTCATGTCATTAGACAGAAGGATGTACAGGGCTAATAGGAATTGCATAGCCCACAACCAGATTCCAAGACTAAAGATCGTCAAAATACAGTTCTTTCCACCCAACATGACATCACTGGTGCAGTTTATGGACCAAAAGGTTATTCATAACCTACAGAATAAGTACCGACGGCAAGCGTTTCTAAAAATCTTAAACGATGACATGGAAAAATAAAAAAATCGATCTACTGGATGCCAGCAGAACGATAAACAAAGCTTGGAAGCAGGTTACTGCGCATAGAATTGCAAACTGTTTCCGTAAGGTCGGGCTCAACTATCGAGAAGTCGATACTGAAATCGTAACTAAAGAACCAGTCCAGTCCACAAATGGCAGGATGAGAGCAGCCGGAAGAAGTGTACCTGCCCTGAATAAAGCTTAGCCATGTAAAGATGGTATGTGGGGTTTACAGGGTGGCGTGTGTAATTTAGGAAGGAGTATAAAAGGAGGTAGCAGGATTTGCTCCTCAACGGTTGCTGATCATGGTGCAACGACTCTTGTGCACTGCTGGTGTAGTTTTAGTTTTCAAAGGTTTATTTTGGAATTTAAAATATTGAGTTTTTTAACTTTGGACGCTCTTTAACTGCTGTGGTCCTTAGCGTCCTATTCTATATTGGGCTTGAAAGACCGGTAATTTTGCTCAGAGCCTCCTTCATCAGACTTGAGGTTCTTTTACGTGCCGTAAATCTACGACCATCAGCTTTAATTCCCTTCCGAAGGAAGCCATACTAAGGATTTTTACGCCCGAAAAAAATCCATCGCCCTCCGCCGGGTTTGAACACGTGACCTTGGAAACTAGAGTATTTTGGAATTGTTAATGAAAATGTTGAATGTCCAAGTATCTCTTGAAGGGATTGTAAGGAGCTCAGCTATAACTGCTGGTGGAGTTGCTCTGGCGTTACCGGATGTGCCAGATGCTATGCGGGGAAGCCTATGACGCCTCAAATCGCGTGTATGGGGTTATAATCCCCAAGGAACTGAACGAGGGTGCTCGGATGATGTGGCAACTGCTCGGAAAATTTTTGCGGTCCGGCGCCTAATTTCATCCTCCATGTAAGGAAGGCATGAGGCTTGGTGAAGCAGTCTCACAGGAAAGGAACGGAGTCTGCGGCCATGCCTAGATCCCGCAGGCGTATGCTAGGACGGGGACTATGAGTGGTCTGAAAAGACGTAGCTTTAGCGGAACAGGCATTTTGATATTAGCATGGGATACAAAGAGGCAGTAGCCCCAGAGGCCCGATGCGACAGATCTCTGAAGTTAGGCCTTTATCTAGCCTTACTCCTAAGTTAGTGATGTATTTGTCCACTCAATCCTTCTCCTGAGGTATGTAAATCAAAGGAAGTTAGTGGAAAAGCTAAAATTAGTAAACAAAATGGCGTGGCTTTTCTCCAGTTTGGACAATCGTCAATGCCTGCACCACTCTTAGACTTGGAGGAGGCGGAAGTATCTCTGAGTGCGGTTGAAGGCTTTACGTGAGTTTTTAGTGGTACAGTACAGGAGCCTTCGTCAGCATACTATGCTATATTGACGTGCTGCTGTGTATGGAGGTCGGTCACATAGACGCTGATAAAACATGGGGGATAGTACAGGGCCTTCGGGACTCCGCCTCTTATTGGCCTTTGTGTTGACTTCTTTCCCGCAATTGAAACTACAAAAGATCTGTATTTTAAATATGTATATAGAAGGTGGATTACGTGTACAGGGAGCTCCAGGTGAATGAAGTTGATTAGGAGACCCGCATGTTAGGTCATGGAGCAGGCCTTCTCGAGTCAAGAGAGACCGCCGCAGTGTATGCTCTGTCTTGGTATCCCAGGGTAGCAGGCTCCACCACGCGCAGCAACTGCTGGTGTTCGATAGCCTAGGATGGAAATGAAGAACCTGATGAGCCTATTTCCGAGTAGTGGCAAGTAATAGTGTCAGAATCTAAGTTACGACACCTACGCAAATGTTTATGATGGGGTTGTAACATGTGGAGAGCTGACGAAAGAGGAGGTTCTACAAGTGACTATAAATCACAATTCAACAGATGACTACGATGGTAATAACGACGAGAATGCCGTAACAGAAGAGCCCGTCCCGTCCGCTTCTGAAGCATGAGGCAGTATTATTAACACTTAAATATTTCCAGTCTAATTATATAATATGTAAATTCAATAACAGCCCGCCTTGAAGCAATATGTGTATGTAATAATTTGTAAAATTATGTAACAGTCACTGAACATGCTTATATTATTGTAAACATGTTCAATAATGTTATATGAATGTATTACGTAATTTAATAATGTAGGAGCTATGAGAATAATAAGTTAAACGTTGCTAACAATGAGGTAACCTTGAGTCAGTAATGAGTAAGAAAGTTTAACAGTAATATTTGTGATTCTTGGAGTAACAATAATGTGATTTTAGTGACAGTTTATAAAAATAGCCAATCAACAACCAGAAAAAGCTTTAATTAAATGCAGGATTTCTATTGGACTACGATTAGGCAATGAGAGACTTGAAATACAGAAAGCTACAAATTTAGGCGCTAGAAACCTTGTCAGTTGCCTGCAAACAGTGATTATAACCAGACGCAAAACGTGTCCTCAAGAAATTTAATATGTATTCGTGTGAGACAAAAATAGTTTACGTATTAAAAAGTGCAAGTATTAAATAAAAGTATCTCACAGCTCTCTATATCAATGAAGTGTTATTTAGTTTGTGTCAAGGATTAATAAAAAGGAGTGAATTAAAACTTGAAATCTGTGTAAGCCTACATTCTTGTTGCATCACACCTTGCCAAGACTTCCATGTCTCTAAAATAAATACTGACGCAGCTGAGGCAAACATATAATATATATATATATATATATATATATATATATATATAAAATTTAAAGAAACAGTGAAAATACACTTGGAGCTAAAGACAATTATAAACTTCTTCAAATTGGCGCCCATACTTGGGGCAAATAACAATAACGTAAAGAAACTAACTTCTTCAAACGTTTAAAATGGTGGCAGGTTTAAGAAGGTTTGTTGAAGTTCAACCAAATGTAAACGATAACTTGTTCCAATCTATACATGAAATTGAAGATTTTGTCTATCACGCAAAATAAACTAAAATCACACATTTCTTTAAGTGTGAACTTGTCTGTTTAATGATCATATGTACAGTACTGTATTCGTATAGTATATTGCATATTTTTTACCGATAGCTTTTTGTAAATTTTTTCCACTAAATTGCTTGAAACATTGTGTCACACTATTGTGCCTACACATTTCATAGATAAAATAAGGAAATTAGCAGGTCGAGTTGCACTGCATGTTGTTTATTTGCATGGAATGAATTTATTTCAAGGTGTACCTTCTGTAATAAAGAGCATATTTGTTAATTCGAAGTTTGAATAATTCGATTGAGTTCGAATTAAGAAGAGTCTACTGTATTTTAATTAAAATCGATAGAGCCACTCTTTAGAAAATAAAAAAAATTTAAAACTCTTCCAGTAAAGGGTAGTTTGGGGTGCGGGAATTCTCTTGAAAATATTCATGTCGTATGTTTAGATGGTACTGAATCTAAATACCAAGTTTGGTATTTATCACACTTTTCGTTTTTACATTCTCTATCGCGTACATAGTGGATAGAGAAGGTATTCCATTCCAGCCAAAAATTCGATACCAACATTTCACCGGAAATACATATTTTGCGGTCCCTTGAATCCAAAACAGCTCTGTGTGTGTGTCTGTGAATAACATAACTCAAAAATGAAAAGTCGGATAAATGCCAAACTGGGTATTTGGGTTCAATAACTTCCAAAGATGCGAAGGATTTTCAAGAAAATCCCCCTAACTCATACTACCCTTTACATGGAAACGCTTTTTTATTTCTAAAAATGTATAAAGATTTGGATTAAATTACTATATATTAAAGATATTTACATGACAAATAACATGTATATCATGAATGTTATGGATATAGCCTTTGAAGTCCTCTTTATTTGGAAGGAAGTTTGTGAAATCTTGTATAACTGGTAAACTTTAAGCGATAGACAAAAGCATACCACACACACAAAATAGATCTCTTTAAAACACACAATTTATTACAAATAACTGCTTTCTAGAATCAGCCATTTCCAAGATATCCGTTATTAATGGTTCGATTTGCTGAATACTTTGCCATTCTTTTTAAGTCTCGTCGATTTTCAGTTGTTTCTTTCAGTTACAGTATGGAATTTTAAAGCCAGCATATAGCGTCCAGTTCTTAAACGTTTGAATATCGCTGTTCTCTTTGTATCCTAAAGAAATATGTAATGTAGCTATTTCTGTAAAGGTATATTTGGATTAAAATGTAGTACATAGAAAAGTAAGCTTTAGTAAGAATAATTAGTAACCCACTAATAAACGTTAGAGGGTAGAGAAAGTTATGTGAATGTATCATATCACATTTTTAAGTTATGCTGTACACAGACACACACACATGGACCTTTTCCTAAAAACCATTTTATTGGATGCAGGGGACCTCAAAACACGTATTCTGATCAAATCTCGGTATTGAATTTTCGGGTAGAATGAAATACCTTCTTTATCTGCTATGTACGCGGTAGGGAAAATAAAAATAAATAAATAATGCGGTTTGCTAAATTAAATTTCCAAAAATCGTATAATTTAAAATTCCCGGAATGCAAACACACGAGGTGTGATCAAAAAGTTTCGGAATGATGTAATAAATACTACACAATTTGTTTTGTCTAATCTGCACTGTCACCCTCGAAGTAGTCTCCTTGGGAGTTAATACACTTGTCCCAGCGCTTCTGCCACTGCTGGAAGCACCTCTGAAAGTCCTCTTCTTTCAACATGTTCAGAGCCTTCTGCGATTGCGATGGATGACATCAATGTCCTCGAAATTGTGTCCTCGGAGCCGCATTTTAAGTCGCGGGAAAATAAAAAACTCTGCTGATGCCAAATCTGGAGAATACGCGGGATGGGGAATTGTATTCATCCTATTTTTATCCAAAAATTGGCGAACAGAAAGGGCTTTGTGCGCGGGCGCATTGTCATGATGCAGGAACCAGTCACCACTCCTCCGTTTCTCCGTCCGTTTTCGTCGCACATTCTCCTCTAATCTTTGCAGCACTTGTTTGTAGAACACTTGATTCACTGTTTGACCCTGTGGCACAAAATGCTTATGTACAGTGCCTTTAATGTCAAAAAACGCAATCATCATTGACTTCACTTTGGATCGAACTTGTCTGGCCTTTTTTCTAGCGTGGAGATGAAGGATTCTTCCATTGTGCAGTTTGTTGCTTCGTTTCTGGATCGTACCCATAAATCCATGTTTCATTACCAGTAATAATTTTCTCCATAAACTGTGGGTCATTTTGTAGCTGTTCTTTAAGATCTGTGCAGGCAGGCTTTCCTTTTGGTCATTTGAAAGCAGGCGGGGCACGAACTTGGCGGCAATTCTTCTCATGTCTAAATTGTCTTTCAAAATGCTTTAAACACTTCCAAAGGAGAGTTCTAATGAATCAGAAAGTTTCTTATTGTAATGCGCCTATCATTTAAGATCATTTCCCTCACCTGATTGATATTTTCATCAATTTTGCTGGATCAGGGTCGCTCCGAACGATCTGCATCTTTAACTGATATCACACCACTTTTAAATTTCGAAAACCACTCAAATGCTTGAGTTTTGCCCATAACTTCCTCTCCATAAGCTGTTTTTAATATTTCATAGGCTTTTGTTGCAGTTTTACCGAGTTTAAAGCAACATTTGATGTTCGTTCTTTGTTCTTCGTAATCTGACATTTTTGCTACGCGGAAAAATCGCAGCACATGCAAAACATGTGTTCACTTCAGAGCGTCTACCTCGTCACTGTATGGTCACAGGAAGTCACGTGACCTTTCATTTTTGTCGGGAAGGAACGCTGCATGTACAATCCGGGTAAGAATTAAAGAAATCTCAGCGTCAGCATTGTTGCGAAGCCATTCCGGAAACTTTTTGATCACACCTCGTAATTCAAATGACTGGAGGATAATACTAAGTTTAGTTACAATAGTCTAAATGAATAATTATGATGAGCCTAAGGACCCAGGACAACTTGAGATTGAAGTGAAGTTTACTGTACGTCGAATAGGTTGGAGTGAGATGGCACATTGGGATGTTGCTGTGCGGCCTGTATAATCCGCTTCATGACTAGATGTGCACAGAGTGCCAAAGAAAATCTTCGGAGGAGTTTATATCGTTTTTTGGCGTCTTTTGAGGCGTGTCCTTCACCTTACCTATGCAGAACGTGGTGGCTTGATAACACAGCAATAAGGGGCAAAAGAGGGAAGGTTGATGCCTTTGTTTTTTCTGGTGTTATTGAAACCAAAACGTGTTTATTAATTAATTTAGTAATTTATAAATATAGGGATTGTAATTTTGAAGTCCAAGCTACTCTTGAAGGGATTGTATTGGAGTTCAGCCTTAGCTGCTGTTGGAAATACTCCGTTGTTACCGGATATGCCCGCATGCCATACGGGGAAGCCGGTGACGCCTCAAGTGACGTGTTCTGGGGTTATAATCCCCAAGAGACCGAACGAGGGCGCTCTGATGATATGGCAACTGGTCGTAAAATTTTGGGGCTAGGCGCCTAATTTCATCCTCCACGTAAGGAAGAGATGAGGCTTCGTGAAGCAGTCTTGCGGGAAAGGAGCGGTTTACAGAATAGGTAGCCCGAAGGCCCCTTACAGTTTATTTTATACAAGAAGCCACCTGTGATAACTACTGGGGGGTTATGTTTCCATGTGGTTTCCATGGCAAGCTCCCCTCTGCTGCTGCTCTAGCCAAAGGTTCCACCATCCTCCTTTACCTTCGCCTACATACTGAATTTGGGGTAGTATGTTGCCTTGTTATCCTACATAGTATAGCACGTGCTTTCATACTCTTACTAGCTTTCTTATACTCATACAACTTGGCAACGCTATCCTGAAATAAAATTAAATTGAGTTTTATTTATGGATGCTCTTTAACTACTATGGTTCTTAGCATCCCATTCTATATTGGGCGTGAAAGACCGTAATTTTGCTCAGAGGCCTCTTTATCAGGCTTGAGGTTCTTTTACGAGCCGTAAATCTACGACACGGGACCACCGGATTTACTTGCCTTCCGAAGGAAGCCATGCTAAGGATTTTTACGCCCGAAAAAAATCCATCGCCCTCCGCCGGGTTTGAACCCGCGACCTTGGGAACTAGCACTTCCCTGTCATGAGTGAACTGCCACAAGTCGCTTTTTATTTATTTGCTTCTGTAGATGCTTCTGTTTGCAAGAAAAGCAAAGTAATTTTACTAGGAAATACTCATGGGAGAGGCTCTGCATCATTGCTGAAAGAGAATTTGGGGTAACAGTTTGCAATGCCAGTATTTTAAGTCTTGCTGATGTAACCAAAAATTTGGTAAAGCTTACTTCTGACTCTACCAAAGGGAATCATGCTGTAATGGGTGGACCAGGGAATGGGGTGGATGCAGATAGCAATTATTGCATTCAGAAAGATCTAAAGTACATCAGCGAGAATAGCATCCGTACTAATGTAAAGTTTCTGAATAGAAGCGTTTTCTCACATGCCAACCTATACCAGAATATTGCGAGTACTGAAGGAATATGATACACTTCCGACTATAGACGTCACTCGTGCCTTTGGCTACATTGGTCCACTCGTGTTGACCAGTAAACTCATTGACAGAGACTATTCCAAAACACTAAAGAAATGTATTATTATGTTCTAAAAAACCACTAAGATGGAAATAAAATGATAAGAGGTTATATGCTTTATCACTAATGAAAGTGAGACAACTTATGCTATAAAATACACCCTGCATAGCTCCTTAAAATATGTTTCATGAACCTTCACTAATGTAGTATTTTTGGGTCCCTTGATACACATAAAAATTAAGACATTTTTAAGCTTATAGAACCATACATTCGGCGACACTGTCAATATTATGATTCACCTTTGTCAATATTTCGTACGACACCTCAACATTCTGTACTGTCTTATCTTTTCAGGACAGGATGCTTGGCCTTATCAATCTATACATGCAGCAAACGATTTGGTGCTTCATTGTGAACATACGGAGCCAGTGCGTTGGATTTATCCACGACAACAAGCTCACGAGAGTGTAAGTAGTGTTGAATAGCAAAGTAAGACACAATTCTTCCAGGGCTGCCAAATTTACATCTATAGTTTCCAAAATATTTCAAAGCTATTGTCCTAATGTCATGAGTTTCTGTTTCAGAAACCAGTTGAGTTTAAATTTGTATTATTGTCAACATATTATTCCTTTACACTATAATCTACGCAGTATCTCTGTCATGATCTGCATTTCGCAGTATAAAATTAAAAACACATTTTATGAAAGTAGTTAAACTTGTGTTTGGCTTTTACTTTCTCTGCCACGTACAGAGTTAGAGAAGATATTGCATTCCACCCAGAAGTTCTATACCAAAATTTCACCGGAAACATGTATTTTGAGGCCCCCTGAATCCAAATAAATCCTTTTTAGAAAAAGGTCCGTGTGTGTCCGTGAACAGTATAACCCATAAACAAAAGTCGGATAAATACCAAACTTTATATTTGAATTCAATAACGAGGGTTTTTCAAGAAAATCCCTCTCAAACTACCTTTTACATTGAACATTTTTCGAAATTTTTGATTTTATAAAAAATGGCTCCAGTGATTTTGATTAAAATAACATATATTAAAGATATTTACATGGCAAACAAAATGTATAGCTTGAATTTTCTGGGAATAGCCTGTAAAATCCTCTTCATTCGGAAGGAATTTTATATCATCTTGTATAACTGGTAAACGTTAAACGATAGACGAAAACATAGTATACAAAAAATGTAGATCTCTTTAAAACACAATATATTTCAAATAACATCTTTTGGCGTAAGCCATTTCCGAAATATCCGTTATTAATGGCTCGCATTGTTCAATACTTCATTCTTTTAAAGTCCTGTACACATTCGGTTGTTTTTTGTGACTGCATGGAAACAGTATGGAATTTTAAGGCCAGCGTATAGTCTATTCTTAAACATACGAGTATCGATGTTCCCTTTATATGTATAACGAACTGTGTTATTTAGTTCTATTTCTACAAATGTTTATCTCTATTAAAATGAAGATAGAAAAATAAACTTTCGTAAGAATAATTTTTATATCCACCAATAAACGATAGAGGGTAGAAAAAGTAATGCGAATGCAACACATTGTATTTTTAATATAGTATCACTGAAATTTAACATAGTAGACTAAACACAATACGAATATTCTATGAACTATTAAAAAGTATCCTGTCCATAGGTACCACACCATATTATATCATCATTATCCAATTATGGTCCTAAGGGCAATGGTTATCAATGGGTTGCATCATACTTATCAAAAAGAGAACAAACCGTTATAATAAATTCTTCACATAATATTGCAATGCATACTCAGAATGAAATAATAGTAATCCATAAGGTTTATTTTGGATCCATTATTATTACTTTCTCTACCGCATACCTAGTAGGTAGAGGAGGTATTGCTCTCCACTAAAAGAATTCAATATCGAAATTTCTCCAGAAATACGATTTGGCATTCAAGTTAATAGTTTGTAAAAGAGTGAGTAGAAAAGTCATATGAATGCAACGCAGCAGGATGTTTTGTGTTATTTTCATTAGCGTGTTCCTTAAAAGCCATTTCTCCTCTTTTTACAGGAAATATCAACAAAAAAAGAAAAGATATGACGTGGTGCATTCACGTGACTTTCTCTACTCACTCTTCTATAACTTACTATTACGAAAACGTATTCTTCTAACTTCTTCTTGTTACGAGATAAGCTTTCATTACATACTTACACGTTTCATTGTAGTTATAAGAATGATACAGTATGTTAAAGCGATAGTCAGGTTTTTAAAATGTCTGTTGCTGTGATGTCTTTAAAAATCCCACGCTCCTTGTATGACCACGCTGATGTATTGCATTCACATGAATTTCTCTGCCCATTCTTCAACAAACTATTATTACAAAAGTTTATTCTTCTATCTACTTCATGTTAATCGAGATAAATATTTACGGAAATTGTCTTTTTCTATATTTTCTTGTAGGTGCAAGGGGATTAGAGGAATACAGGAAAGCTTAGGCGATAGTCATGTCTTTTAAGAGATGGTCGCCATGCAATGGTTTTGAAATTTCGTTCTCTTTGCATGACCACGAAGGGGAGAGAATTGCGATTTTACATCTGAGAAAAGTTATATAAGTATTTGAAAATTCAAACCAATAAGAAGAATATCTCGGGAATTGTTAACGCCATAAAAGAAATATTTGGCATAAATTGTGTGCTTTAACGAATGGGTAGTAAGATTCTATCTCTTACGGTTTACCAATTATACAAATGTCATTCAGAATAAAGAGGACTTCACAGAATATTCCCTGAAAGTTCAAGTTATAATTTTGTCATGAAAATATCTTCTTAAACATATGGTAATTTAATCAAAATGGTCAGCGCCATTTTCGAGAAAATAAAAAAATAACCAAAGATTTTCCACGTAAGGGTAGTTTGATTTGTGGGAATTTTCTTGAAATCTTTGTGTCCCATTTCGGAAATATAAAGGGTATACAACTGTACACCTACACGTAGGTATATAATTGTATGAGTAGTACATTTGATGGATTGATATGAGTAAGTTTGATTTTCACGGCTACTGCATTAAGTTTACCAGCCTTGCTCAGTTTGTCCTTTGTCTATTCTTTTGTCTTTTGTTTATACATTTTTTTCAGTCTCTTGTATCACGATGGCTGGGAATTTAACTAAAGATCAACTAATCTGGATTTTGGAACATTGTTAGAAGACAGGAAATTGCGAACGGGTTCGAGAGATATGGATCCAGGATCACAATTTACAGCTTACGCAACAAATTTCATCAGACAGGGTCTGTTAGTAATGTGTCAAAAAGTGGTCGACCAGCCACCGTTACGAGTGAAAATGAAATGCTAGCTGCTCAGACGTTTCTCCAAAGTGCTCAAAAATCAAAGAGAAGAGCAGCCATGGAAGTGAACATCTCAGGCAGATCTTTGAGTCGTATGATGTCGCGTCTAAAATTTGAACTACGAGGTCTGTCCAGAAAGTAACCTCCGTTTTGAAATAAGCATGAAACCGGTATACATGCAGAAGTTTTATTATATACATCTGAAAATTACAGTCTTTCTCTATTTTTCTACATTGTCTCTAAACAGATTCAAGCACTTTTCATACCTTTTCACAGTCTTTGAAATACCCTCTGCATAAAATTCTGTCGCCTGTGAACTAGCTAACCTGTCACGGCATTTTGAGGCTCTTTCGTCATTGCCAAAGCTGAGCTGCAAGCCACTTTTTCATGTACGGGAACAGATGGAAGTCGTTAGGGGCCAAGTCCGGGCTGTGCGGAGAAGGTCAAAAACGTACCATTTGAACTTGGCCAAAAGTTCATTTGTGTTCTTTGCTGTGTGAGAGCGAGCGTTGTCTTGCAAAAACACAATACTAGATGTCAGAAGACCACGACGCTTGTTTTGGATTGTTATTCTTAGCTTTTCACACTCCACACTTGGCCGGATTTGTTATTTCGGGGCTCATTTTGTTGGGCTATAACTAGCAAACACGCGACAGTACGATGCTACAACTTGCACAGCTAGAAGCGCACTGAGACACTACGCACGCTGGTGTCGAAATGGCGGCGCTACCCCCACTACTTTTCGTGCTATGCATGAACGGAGGTTACTTTCTGGACAGCCTTCGTATTTCAACCAGGCATGGTTTACTAAGGATGATCCAGATCGGCGTTTACAGTTCTACGAATCTATTTTTAACGAAGAACATGACGGTGACGGAATTGCCCGAAGAAATGCGTGTTCCGAGGAAGCATGCTTAAACTGTCGGGTGCTGTAAATAGGTATAACTGTGTCTACTACTCAACAGAAAACCCTCACTTAACAATTGAAGAACAGTTGAATCAACCCGAAGTTACAGTTTGGGCACCTGCCCAAATTGGCACATTACCGACAGTCCCCGCCTGATGAAATTTGTGGCGTAATCTGTAAATTGTGATCCTGGATGGAGGAGGTGTTCGAAATTCTTCCCGCCTTGTCTCTCGAAACCGTTCGCAATTTCCTGTCTTCCAGTAATGTTTCAAAATCCAGATTCGTTGGTCTTTAATTAAATTCCCAGCCATCGTGACACAAGAGAATGAAAACAATGAATAGACAAAAGACAAAAGAATAAACAAAAGACAAACTCAGCAAGGGGAAAACTTAAGTAATAATGAAATAAATAGCCATAAAAATCAAAATTACTCAACTTAATCCATCAAATGTATCAATCATACAACTGTATACCTACTTATCCCCTTCCCTGTACAGAACGTAAATACCAAGTTTGGTATTTATCGGACTCTCCGGTTTTGAATTATTCACACACACACGAGCGTTTTTCTAAAAATGCTTTTTATAGGTTAAGGTGGCCAAAAAAAGACATGTATTTCTGGTGAATTGTCTGGTAAAAAAATTGAGTTTTATTTACGGACGCTCTTTAACTACTATGGTTCTTAGCGTCCCATTCTATATTGGGTATGAATGACCGGAAATTTTGCTCAGAGGCCTCTTTACCAGGCTTGAGGTTCTTTTACATGCCGTAAATCTACGACACGGGACCATCGGCTTTACTTCCCTTCCGAAGGAAGCCGTGCTAAGGATTTTTACGCCCGAAAAAAATCCATCGCCCTCCGCCGGGTGTGAACCCGCGACCTCGGGAGAATTGTCTGGTGAATGCTAATGTCACTAAAAATGTATTTGACAAATTGTGACATTAACATTTTTTGTTTAGTAAGATTTTATGTAACTCTTACGGTTTATCAACATTTCAGAATAAAGACGATTTCACAGGCTATTCATAGAATATTAAAGATATATATTTTATTTGTCCATGCAAGTATCTTAACAACAGATATTTTAATAAAAATCCTTAGAGCTGTTTTCGTGAAAACAAAAATTACCAAAACTTTTCCATAAAAAATGTAATTTGGGGTAGAGGTATTTTCCTTTAAAATTTGCTTGTCATAGCCTTCGATGTTCTGAACTTTAAATACCAAGTTTGGTAATTAACCGACTTCTCGTTTTGTTATGCTGTTCAAAGGCAGGCACACACACAAAACTTTTTTCTAAAAATGATTTTTCGTTCAGTGAGCCTCAAAACGTGTATTTCCGGTAATATCTGGACATTAAAGTTTTGGCTAGAATGCAATGCTTCCTCTACTTACTACAGGTAAAAAGGGAAAGTAAAAAAAGGAAGGAAAGAAAGAGAGGAAGGACATAAAACATGGTTTAACAGTGCTTAAACGAGGTTGCAAAAATAGGGATAGGGAAAATGAAGGCTACACCCAACGTAAATATAGACAAATATTTTTACTTCCTTATCGCTTACATACAGTAGAGGAAAAATTTCTTCCGACTTAAAATTTTATTTCAAGTTTCAACAGAAAGGCAAGTTTTGAGTCTCCTCAATGAATTAAATCAAACGTTAGGCAAACGTATATGCTCCCATATGCATGTGCACGTAGTACAACTCGAAAGTACAGTCTGATCAATGGTTTTGATTACTCAATGTGAAGATTTTCAGGAAAACCCTTGCTTTTCCCATATACTAATTAAATAACTCTGAACACGACAAATGGGAAATTCTCTAAAAGTTACAGCAAGAAAAATCTAGATCTCATTAAAATTCACATTGAATATCGCATAACCTTTTCTGTGGCATATACCATTTTCGAAACCTCCGCTCTTTCTATATACAGGTGGACCATTTCAGTTGAGACTGCACAATATCTCCAAAACTAAGTGTTGTAGAAAAAAATGTATTTAATAAAAGTTGCTTGATATTATGGGGGAAAGTAAATACCACTATTCGTGTTTTATTTGGAGGACGTTATGGGTAAATTTAATTTTTTAAAATGGGAACTTACCTTTTTTATTGTTTTCTCACTCCTCATAAAATACTTAACAACATTTGTATAAAGCATGTTGCAATTATTGTTCTTACACCAACGTAAATAACAATGAAAATTATGAATGGCTGTATACGAAGGACGCAATGAATGGTTGGACCATCCATGGATGATCATTTGAGGGTCAAGGTACGTTTCGTAACTGGCAACCAGAATTTTTTATTTTGTTTCCTTATTTCTCTCCATAAAACAAACAGCTTTTATAAACCGTTTTCTAATGAGAAAACAACATACAAAATGTAGATTCCCATTTAAAAAAATTAAATTGACCACAAAATGACCATCATAACGTCCTGCAAGCAAAACACGACTAATGGCATTTACTTTCCCCCACAATATCCAGCAACTTTTATTAACTACATTTCTAAGAACAAACTGGGAAAGGGGATAAATTTGATGTTCTGAAACGTCGAATGCATAAAGAGTAACATATACAACGGTGAAATCCAAAACGTAATGAGATATATATGGACATTATAGGGGTGGTAGAGACATGATTGGGAGAAAGGGAAGAAAAAGAGCTTGAGGGCTACAAATTTATAAATAAAAGTGCCAGTAAAAAGTACGAGAAAGGAAGAGCTTCAGGAGGAATTGGTATATTTGTTAGAAAAGACATGGGCATAAGTGTTGAAACAGAATTGATAGCAAACAAGGTTAACAAGGTTATTTGGATGTTAATAAAACACGTAAATAAGATAAATGTAAATATTGAAATCGATGTAGCATATGGCTCCTCCAAAACATCAGATTTTTATGAGAATAACCTATATAAAATTATAGATGAGGACATGACAGAAATCATAGATAAGTGGCCAGACATAGAGTTTATTACCTATATAATAGGAGACTTCAATGCAAGAATAGGGGAGAAGCTGTAGATTACTAGGAAGTGCCATGACAGGGGAAGGAGAAAGAAACGAAGTAAGAGAAAGGAAAGACAGAGATAGTGTAATAAATAAGGAAGGAAAAAAGCTATTAGAATTCTGTGAAATAAACAATTTGTTAATATGTAATGGAACAACAGGAGAGGACAAAGAAAGAGAACTTACATCTGCATATGCAAAGTATAATAGACTATATGTTATGTAGTGAGGAATCAAAAGAGAAAATTAGGAAATTTAAAATCAGAAATGAGATAGTAAATAGTAGCTATTGCCCATTAACAATGGAACTGAAGGTAGGAGAACAGGAAGTAGTAGATAAAGGATGCAAAGATGAGGAGATTAAAAACCTATAAATGGAAAGAGGAACTAAAAGAAAAATTCACAAAAGATTTAAATTCAAAGGTAGACCAAATTATAGAATATGGAACAAATATGAACCTATATGAAGGAAAAATAGAGAAAACGTTAGAGTTAATTAATGGGACTAATAGTAAAAAGGGCAGGGACAAACATAGAAATAAAACAGGGAAAGGTACAGACAAATAAGGGATGGTATGATGAAGAGTGTAAGAATGCAAAAAGGAGGTTTTCAAAGAACTAGAAGAGAACTAGAACTTTCAAAGAAAGAGGGCATCAGAAAAAGAAGAAGTCAGGTAAAATTTGATGACTTACAAATGGGGAAAGAAATGCTTGTTAGAGACAAAGAAAAACAATGGAAAGAAAATATGGAAAATAAACTAAAGGGGGCAATCGAAAAGAAAGATAATAAAATATATGGGAAATAGTAAAAAGGATGAGCAGGAAAGGGGGGAACGAAATCACATCAACTGAATGGGTAAAATATTTTAAAAATCTGATCGTGGAAGGGGTAGAGACAAGTATATAGAGCATAGAAATTTTGGACAAGAGATGATAACAAACGAAAAATTAGAAGGAGAAATATCAACCCAGGAAGTATATTTACAACTAAGAACTATAAATAAAGGGAAAGCGGTAGGAATAGATGGAGTACCAGGAGAAATTTGGATAAAATATGGTGAAACTCAAACAGGATTAGAATTAATGACAGAATTACTAATCAAAATAAAATTAATAAATGACATACCGGAAAGCTGGTAAACAGGTATGATTATACCTTTTTATAAAGGGAAGGGAGGAGTAAATAGGACTCAGAATTATAGAGGAATAGGTCTACTATCTATACTAGGGAATGTGTATACACGAATTTTGGCTGACAGACTAAGGGAATGGCAGTAACTAAAATATATATATATATATATATATATATATATATATATATATATATATATATCAGAATTCTAGGCAGGTTTAGGAAAGGAAGACAGGCTGTGTTCAACATATTTATAATAAAGACTATAATAGATAAATACTTGGGTAGGCAAAGAGGAAGGCTATACATGCTTTTTGCTGACTTGGAAAAAGCTTTTGATAATATAAATAGAGAATATCTGGAATATAAACTAAGGTAAAAGGGAGTAAGCAACAAGTTATAAGAGAAATTAAGAAAATATATAAACGTAGAAAGTTTTGTGTACGCGGTGAAAAAAGCAGCATCACAGAAACAATTCAACAAAAACTAGGATTAAGACAGGGATGTAAGCTGAGTCCAATATTATTTTACCTATTCATAGATGATATATTAAGAGTAAAAATAAGAAGTCAGCATTCTCAGTAATAAGAGACAGGAGATTCCAGGTTTATTATGCAGACGACCTTATGGTAGGTGCCATATCTATAATAGGGTTACAAAAAGCAATAAAAGAATTTCAAGAATTTTGCGAAAAATGGGAAATTAAGGTAAATATAAATAAATCCAAAGTGATAGTGCTTAAAAAAGGAAATAAACTGAGGAAGGAAGAAAAATGGTTTCTAGGTGGTCAAGAACTGGAGGTAGTCAAAGAATATGACTATTTAGGAGTAAGGTTGAGTAACAGCGGGAAAGGGGAGCACGTGCCAGGAAGCTAAAGGGAAGGCAGCCATGACAGGAATAAGAATATGTAAATATAAATTAAAGATGTCGACAAAATGGTTAGTGAGAATGTAGGAGGCATTAGTAGAGTCAGAAGTGCTCTATGCGGTGGAAATATGGCGGGAGGAGAACTAAGTAAAACAAAATGACCAAATGTATAGAATGTTTTGTAAAGAAATAATTGGACTATCAAGAGTAGCACCAGACGAGGTTGTATTAGTAGAACTAGGAAGAACTAGGAGGAAAGACATAATAGTGGAAATAATTTTAACATTTAGATTTAGAGGTATGACAATGGAGGAAGGTGCAATCTTAAATATATGCATGACTTAACAAAAGGTTCTAAGAAGTAAAAACAGCTGGTGGAAAGAAACCGAAAAAATAATGGAGTCAATTGGAATGCAGGATACATGGGTGTTGGAGGAAAGAAATACAAACGGCTTTTGTAAAGTAGTAAGAAACAGCGTGGAAGATATAGAACGACAAAAGATATGGGGAAGCCTTGGAGATAAAAACTACCCTAACCTAACCCGCACTAACCACCGAGCGCCAGCCAGGGCTTGCCATGACTGGCGCCGGTAAACCCAACCAGGCACGCTTGCATGTTCTGCATGCTCGCATGAGTAGTTTAACTTACTAACCGGGGTGCTTCCGCGGAACCCGACCATGTTTAACTCACATCGTTTTCCACGCACTAGCATGTCACTACTAACAAAGCACCCCTCCTAGTTGCATGTTAGAATTAACAGCATGGGGAGACGATGTAGCCTCTGAGGATGATCGTCACCGGGGGCGGCGGGTGTGGGGCCGCCCCTATAAAAAAAGATAAAATCTCGTTAAGATTTTATAAATTGATAAAGAAGGAGTGGGGAAGGGAGAGGTACATTGATTGCTGTAATAGACAAGAAAGGGAAGGTTTAGCATGGATGAGAGGCAGCGGAAGAGGGATATACGACTTGTGTGGAGGAAGAGAAAGTACAGAACACTATATGACAGAATGTAAGGAAATAAGGATTTGAAGGGGAAAAGTGTGGGAGAACAAATGGAAAAATATGGATAGGAAAATAGTAGCTACAAAGACGCTGTCAGGGAAAGAAGAAAAGGAAATCAAGGACATGGGAGAATTCTTAAGGAAGGTAAAGGGAAAATTATCTAGAAAGGTAAGACAGGCAAAGAAGGAAGGGGTGCTCAGTGAGTGATAAGGTCTGGGAGCCAAGTAATCTGAATGACTCAATAATAAAACAGGCACCAGACAAATTGCACCATGATGTAGGGGTACGAGTGATATATATTGTATAAAAATTGTAAAACAAATTGCACAATAAATTCAAATTCATTCATTCATAACTACTTTTCTTTCCACAACGCTTAGTTTTGGAGATATTGTACAGTTTCATCTTAAATGGTCCACTCTGTATATTCAAAATTTCCCATATTGAAATTCACATCAGTGTGCTATCTATGAACATTTGAAAATGAATATTTATTTTTCTCGCAGGTTTATAAGCAAAGCATATATAAAACATACCCTGTCAGAAATTGATTATGGCATAAATAATTGCGTGCTTGTCTCATCTCCTGCTTAATTAATAATGGAAGCCCATGTGATCTAACGTTAAAGCATTTTTAGAAAAATGTGCACTATGATTAACTTCAAGTCAATAAAGATATTTTTGTATGAATAATATATATATTAGGCATGTGTGAAATGGTATACGTCAGAAAATAGTAATCTATGTAACACGTGGATAATCTTGATGATTATGTCAGGAGTGAACGTTGTCACACACACTGTCGTACGTGCGACAATTTTCACGAGTGTCATATTAAGATTATCCACGACTTGGATACGACATTTTATACAGTCTTAGTATTATAAATTGTAGGAAATGACTCGTGAAATAATTCGGCAACCATAGCTGACATAAGTGAGAGCGTCTTTATATGTTCATAAATGAGGCGTTAGCTTCTCTCCCTGCATTTCATTTGCTATTACCTGTCGTGTTGAACCAATAAACAAGACAAGCCACTTGTATGCATTCCCTTCCTGGGAGAGAAAGAAGTCATCAGATAATGCAGCCTATTATCATCATCACAGACGTTACCATGCTAGCCTCTAGTTCCCGAAGTCGCGGGTTCAAACCCGGCGGAGGGCGATGGATTTTTTTCGGGCGTAAAAATCCTTATCATGGCTTCCTTCGAAAGGGAAGTAAAGCGGTGGTCCCGTGTCCTAGGTTTACGGCACGAAAAAGAACCTCAAGCCTAATAAAGAGGCCTCTGAGCAAAATTACCGGTTTTTCCCGCCCAATATAGAATGGGACGCTAAGGACCACAGCAGTTAAAGAGCGTCTATAAATAAAACGCAGTTTTTATCATCACAGACTGGTAAGTAATTATAAATTCAGATCTTAATTATGCTATGTGTAGCCGAGCGAGGTGGTGCCGCGGTAGCGTGTGAGACTCGCATTCAGGAGGTCCCGGGTGCGGTCCCCAGCGAGCGCCCACTCTGACCCATGGGTTTATCGTGGCTTCCTCGGGGTCGGCAAGTGAATGCTGGTGTGGTTTCTTCTCTCCACGATATCCATTCCATCATTTCCCTTTCATTCCGTTTCCTCCCATCTTTTAGGTGTGCTTCTAGGTTTTGTGGCGTATGGCGGTGCCGAACAGATGCGAGAATGCATGCTCAATGAAAGGGTATTCCTCGTGGACACCAGAGGGCTGCTTGAATCGTGAGTCCTTCATCGCCCTTCTCGACGGCTCCAGCAGTGGGACTCTTTTGAAAATTTTTAGAGATTTCTACGCGTCTCTGTGGCCTGTCTGTCTACAGCCTGTAGGCTCCTGTGGTTTCTTCACCCCATCCGTTCCTCCAAAGGGTGGTAGCCGCAATAGATCTGTGCAGGTTCTCAGAGCGCGTTGAATCTCCCGTACTATACCTACGCTAAGTTCAATAATGTAGAGGTTTTAGCATCATTGTTGTTCAGAGAAAATAATATTACAAAATAGTTTCATCTTCTCTTTATAAGACGGTAGCCGATATTACGTCATTACTATAGGGAATATGTCATTGCTATTATTCACACGCGTTCCACAATGAGCCACGATATTGTATTAGTAACAACCTGTTTATAATGATGATATTGCATAAAATAATTTTAACATTACCTGGCATTAAAAAAATCCAATTCCATGCCAAAGTAATGAAATATACCATTTCTTTTATGAATATATATAATTAAATGTGATCAAACCCTCTTGCAGCATTATATGGAAACTCCATTTGTCTTAGTTGTTCAATTGGAACCATATGAAATGATAATAATAAGTGATAGGACGATAACACTATTTCTCGATACTTAATAGTCACTTTACAAAAAACTGTAAAGGCGATAGCTTGTTTCACTGAATTATGTTCTTATTAGTTGTTTTATACGTATAAACGCATTTAACCAATTTTGTACCGTAAGCTAATTCCGAAATTATTCCAGTTTGGCATTTTTTTTTATCTTGATAGTGCCACAGGTTATATATCCACTATTGTCAGTCAAGGCTAATAATAATTAATAATAATAATTGCTTTGCTTCCCTTTCATGTTACTATATTTTGTGCTGAAAACTTTCTATTAAACGTTTTCTATCCACGTTATGGAAATTAGTCGTACGGTCTACCTGTAAACTACGCTCGTGACCCAAGTTTGACTTGCACAAACACAAACTAACAGATGGAAGGAAAGAAAAAAAGTCCATGCGCTATATTATTTCGCGTCTTAAGTTCTGACTTGTTTCTGTTGCATTCACCGATTTTGGTCACCGGAGTAGCTAAATGTGAGAGCCAGGCTATCGTAGAAACGTGATTTAGTGCGTCAGCTAAATCAACTTCATTCACAACTCTACTGCTTGCCCCATGTTTTGTATGTTTTCATTTAGACACAAGAATCTATGGAATGTAGTTAAAGTCCATCAAGAACTATAGTCCAGCAACTCTTTCGGGACATGTGCGAGGTAATAACGTGAAATCTAGACTCCTTTCATTCCTTATCTTGTATAAGTTAACTTTAAATAATGCAAAACTTAAAGATTTAAAAGCATTATTTATCTCAAAGCATTACATACTTCGATACCACCAAGCATCGAGAGTATCGAGGAGCCATCGTTAATGCTACTAAGAATAGTAACGATACTCAATAAGAAAAGAAAGACTACGTAATGTAAATTTGGGAACGGTATGTATTGTCATAAATATTAGGTGTTCAGATAGGTGGCTAATATTGTCTTATAGTGTGCCCGTAGAAAATGCTTATAAAATCAAAAGGAAAGCGAATAAATTACCTTAAGAGTGAGCTTAGAACACGACGTGGTCTCGTCTATAGCTGGTGCCCACCTGCCCGCTCGTTTAAGGTATTTTAGTTATATAGGAAAATCGCGTCAGGAAGTAAACAAACGTAGCCATTTTGCAAAAAATTACATGCAAATTGGGTACTGCCAACGTAAATAAAAATGTGAAATCAGCTAAAAATGCGATGCGCCGTTGTTACCGCTATTTGTTGTTGTTGTTCTGCGATTTTGTTGAAACGCAACGCATGCAAATTAACAGTGCGTATTTAATATAAAGCAAAATGGTTTGCACGGGATGTGAGAATACTGTCCTTAGCATTCTAACTCAACACGTGCTATGCTTATATAAAAAAACTAACCTAAACCTAACTTTTCGTGAATTCAAAAACGTAAGCTTATATAAAAAAAACTAACCTAAATCTAACCTTTCGTGAATTCAGAAACGTAAGCTTATATAAAAAAAACTAACCTAAACCTAACCTTCCGTGAATCCATAAATGTAAGCTTATATAAAAAAACTAACCTTTCATGAATTCAGAAACGTAGGCTTATATAAAAAAGCCAACCTTTTGTGAATTCAAACGTAAGCTTATATAAAAAAACCTAACCTAAACCTAACCTTCCGTGAATCCATAAACGTAAGCTTATATAAAAAAAACTAAACCTAACCTCCCGTGAATTAGAAACGTAAGCTTAGGAACGCACGCTCGCTTCGCTCGCGTGCTTTGATGTAACCAATGGTAACAAATTAAAACAAGGATATATATAAAGGTAATTCAGAAACCTATGCTTATATAAAAAAACTAACCTAAACCTAACCTTAACCTTTCGTGAATTCAGAAACATAAGCTTATATAAAAAACTAACCTAAAACTAACCTTTCGTGAATTCAGAAACGTAAGCTTATATAAAAAACTAACCTAAACCTAACCTTTCCTGAATTCAGAAACGTAAGCATATATAAAAAAACTAAACCTAACCTCCCGTGAATAAGGAACGTAAGTTTAGGAACGCACGCGAGCGAAGCGAGCGTGCTTTGATGTAAACAGTGGTAACAAATTAAAACAAGGATATATATAAAAGTAATTCAGAAACCTATAGTTAAATAAAAAAAACTAACCTAAGCCTAACCCTTCGTGAATTCAGAAACGTAAGCTTATATAAAAAACTAACCTAAACCTAACCGTTCCTGAATTCAGAAACGTAAGCTTATATAAAAAACTAACCTAAACCTAACCTTTCGTGAATTCAGAAACGTAAGCTTATATAAAAAAACTAACCTAAACCTAACCTTTCGAAAGCTTACATAAACAAAAAATCTAACGTAAGCGTAACCTTCCGTTAATTCATAAAGCACAGGTTGTCTAAGATCCCTGGGCTACACTCTGTGGTCGTTTCCGCATTCGCGGCATTAATTTTCGTTTTGGCGGCATTAATTTGTTATATGTTGGCAGCATAAACATATGACATACGTGACATGTGTTGAGCTAGTGCATGGCATAGTGTGACATCTGTTGGACAATATAACACATCATATTCATCGCCGTGGGGCACACTGTAACATGATATTATCGAAGTATTCTATAGAACAGTGTTTATATTAAGCTTTCCTTAAATATGTTTGAAAATATGTATATTTGAAGTTTTAAACTTTTTGACACAGCCAATATATGAACCTTATTATTAATGTTTACTTCTTTTACAGAAAAATTACAGTTGGTATGCATGGGATCTTCCAGAAGGAAAAGAAAATCGTACAACTAAAGCAGATGAGAATGGGATATACAGTTCTGTATTAAATGTGCCCAGTGTTGTCCAAAATGACACAGGTGTATATAAATGTATACTACAAGCAAATGAATCGGTGACAATATCCGAATACTTTTATTATGTTCTGGGTGAGTATGAAGCAACTGCTCACTTACTCTACTGCTTAACCAAGGTATAGGAATAATGAATTGCATTCAACCCAAAGTTTCATTTTGGGATTTCACTGGAAATCCGCCTTTTGAGACCCCTAGAATGAAATAAAAATGCGTTTTGGCAAATGTCTCTATGTTTGAACATGCAGTGTGTGCATGCATAGAAATGTGTGTGTGTGTGTGTGTGTGTGTGTGTGTGTGTGTGTGTGTGTGTGTGTGTGTGTGTGTGTGTGTGAGATCATCAGGGACCTTAAAGTATTTGAGTCGACGGTCTATTTTGAATATTCCACATGCTTATACTTTATAATCTAACATGTATTTCTCACTCATAAAAATCCTGAAATTGAATCGTAAATTGTTGAGAGCCAAATTAGATAAAATTTTCGATTTTCATGTTTCGCTTAATACTGCATTTAAGTGCATATCCGATCCTTTGGAATTAAATGAAACAAGTCGCACTCGTAAGTGATAGAATAGAGGAGCCCTTTTTCTTGTTTGTTGTTGAAATCAAATATGTCATTGACTTATTTAGTTTCAACAATATTTCCTTACGTATCCTCAGGAATTCTTTATGTGCAGTGTTTGCCAGCGTTGGTAGACATACACTCTCCTTTATTGTGGCGGTAATAATCCCATTTGGTGTCCATTATCGTTCACTTGATCAACATTTTGTGGTACTATTATGGCTCCAAAAGGGAAAAATAATAGTGCAGGTTATGACAGGAACAAGGTAACGGCAGCGTGCAAAAGGATTGCCTTATCACAATTATAAAGATTTTGTTCCAAGGAAAGCGGTTGGAAAATCAGGCACGTTACTTAGGGAATATCAGCTGCTGAAAAGTGAGGGAAAAATCTTAGCATTAATAAGACACCAGATAATGCCCTTGTTCTTATTCGTCAGGATATCATGTCATTCCCTAGCAAAAAAAAAAAAAAAAAAAAAAGGAAAGAAAAGAAAAAGCACCCATTATTCAGGAAAGGAAATGGGTAATATATTTGAACTCTGAACTAAATTTGCCCATCATGCAAGGAATGTTCATTTAGAAATATGCGGATTCCAACGCGAAGTATTCTGTCTATAGTAATTATTTTCGAGGCAATTTAAATTATTCCTTTGGCAAACCCCAAGTGGATGTAGGTATGTTGTAAATGTGAAACGAACGAAGTCAAGAAGCCCACATATGAATGAAGGAGCTAAGCTTGTTGTTAGAGTCGAATTAGTTATTCACAAGCGCCAAAGTTGAAGATTTCACAAATCACTTCGAAATATCAAGTAAAAGTTCAGATCTCATGAGAATATGGGAGCTATTGTTTTCTACTTTATGCAAATCTTGCCGCTTCCACACATCCCAATTAACAGAATAAATGTTATCTATGCCAAGCGTGGGTGTACTGTTTCAGAATACATATTTGAAAACTGGACACTATAGCGCTTACTTATATCATGAGGGGTCAGGAAAGAAAAGTGCAAATGAAGTAGCATCCTTTGTATCTAATTAAACTGCTCATACTCTTTAAAAAAATTAAATTGACTTTTATTTATGGACGCTCTTTAACTACTATGGTTCTTAGCGTCCCATTCCATATTGGGCGTGAAAGACCGGAAATTTTGCTCAGAGGCCTTTTTACCAGGCTTGAGGTTCTTTTATGTGCCGTAAATTTAATTCTCTCCCAAATGAAGCAATGCTAAGGATTTTTACGCCCAAAAAAAGTTCATCGCCCTCCGCCGGGATTGAAACCGCGACCTCGGGAACTAAAGACTAGCATGATTTCACTAGACTACGGAGGACGACCTTATGTTCTTTGACGAATGAGCCGGCCAAAATAAAAATCACACATTTATATACATGTGTATGGGCATACTTCAAGCACGATTATTGAGGTGATACACAAATTTCCAGATAGAGGTTATTCATTGTTCCTCACTGAACGCGATTTTGGAGCATTTAAAATGAAAAAAATCTGATGTGTTACACTCACATGACTTTCTCTACTCTTGTACAAACTATGTTTACAAACGCTTATTCCCCATATGCTTCATGTTAATCGAGATATTGAGATGTTAATCTTATTGCTAATTTTCTTGTAGATGCAAGGGTAGTTGGTAGGCTTTAAGCTATAGTCAAATATTTTAAGAGCTGGTTGCTATGTGGAGTATTCCATTCTCTTTGCATTAAAAGGACAAAAAAATTATGATGTGTTACACTCACATGACTTTCTCTACTCTTGTACAAACTATTTTTACAAACTCTTATTCTCTATCTAGTTCATATTAACCGAGATAAACATTTGCAGAAACGATCTTTTGACATGCAAAGAGAATTACATTTTACACATAGTGACCAGTTTTAAAAATATTTGACTATGGCTTAAGGGGTACTATGTACTCCTTGTTTTGTATTTGCAAGGGCAATATAGAGATACAGTAGTCTTTAAGCATCAACATATATCTTAAAGCTGGTTGCTAGGTGCAGCACTATTCTCTTTGCCACAGATTAATACTCTTTGCATATCCAAGAAAAAAGAATGAATAACGAATTCCCATTTGAGAAAATACATAAGTATTGAAAAATTTAAGAGAATAACCAGCAATGTCTCGAAAATGGTTCACTCAACAAAAAAGAATGTATATGACATAAATTGTGTATTTTAACGCCATCTACATTTTTTGTGTAGTAACATTTTGTCTATCTCTTATGATTTACCAGTTATGCAAAAGTCGTTCACAATGAAGAATACTTTTGGAGACATTCCCAGAAAATTAAGATATACGTTTTATTTGTCTTGAAAATATCTTAAACATATGATATTTTAATCAAAATCGTTAGAGCCATTTTGAGAAAATTACAATTTTGAAAAATGTTCCATGTAAAGGGTAGTCTAGGGTGGGTGGATTTTCTTGAAAACCTTCGTGTCGCAACTCTGGAAGATACTGAACCTAATTACCAAGTTTGGTGTTTATCCGACTGTTCGTTTCTGAGTTACGCTGTTCACAGACACGCACACGGACATGTTTCCAAAAATTCTTTTTTTGGTTTCAGAGGGTCTCAAAACATATAGTTCCGGTGAAATCTCGGTATCGAATTTTTGGGTGGAATACAATACTACACGCAGTAGAGAAAGTAATAAAAACTCATTCCATTCACACCCCGTATGAAAATATGGAACTAATAGTAAACAGAATGTACCAGTAAAGTGAATTAAAGACAGGAAATATTGGATTATGACAAAAAGGCTGTTTATTTAAAAGCGCCAGCTAACCTGGTTTGTCATCACCTAAGCAAACTTAACCTGATCAGGGCTCAACCTGACTTATCTAGTAACCTGAACTAACCTGAGCAGGGCTCAACCTGACTTATCTAGTAACCTGAACTAATCTGAGCAGGGCTCAACCTGACTTCCCTGGTAACCTTATCTAATCTAAGCTAATCTAACCTGGTAAGGACTCAACCTGACTCACCTAGTAACCTGACCTAACCTAAGCAAATCTAACCTGGTAAGGGCTCAACCTGACTTACCTGGTAACCTGACCTAAGCTAAGCGAATCTAACCTGGTAAGAGTTCAACCTTACTTACTCAGTAACCTGACCTAACCTAAGCAAATCTAACCTGGTAAGGGCTAACCTGACTTACCTGGTAACCTGATCTAATCTAAGCTAATCTAACCTGGTAAGGACTCAACCTTACTTACCTTGTAACCTGGCCTAACCTAAGCAAATCTAACCTGGTAAGGGCTCAACCTGACTAACCTAGTAACCTGACCTACCTGGTAAGGGCTGAACCTGACTTACCTGGTAACCTGATCTAATCTAAGCTAATCTAACCTGGTAAGGGCTCAACCTGACTTACCTGGTAACCTGACCTAAGCTAAGCGAATCTAACTGGTAAAGGCTCAACCTTACTTACCTAGTAACTTGACCTAACCTAAGCAAATCTAACCTGGTAAGGGCTCAACCTGACTTACCTGGTAACCTGACCTAAGCTAAGCGAATCTAACTGTAAGGGCTCAACCTGACTTACCTAGTAACCTGACCTAACCTAAGCAAATCTAACCTGGTAAGGGCTCAATCTGACTTACCTAGTAACCTGACCTAACCTAAGCTAATCTAACCTGGTAGGGGCTCAACCTTACTTACCTAGTAACCTGACCTAATCCAAGCAAGTCTAACCTGGGAAGGGCTCAACCTGACTTACCTAGTAACCTGACCTAATCCAAGCAAGTCTAGCCTGGTAAGGGCTCAACCTGACTTACCTAGTAATCTGACCTAACCTAAGCAAATCTAACCTGGTAAGGGCTCAACCTTACTTACCTAGTAACCTGACCTAATCCAAGCAAGTCTAACCTGATAAGGGCTCAACCTGACTTACCTAGTAACCTGACCTAACCTAAGCTAATCTAACCTGGTAGGGGCTCAACCTTACTTACCTAGTAACCTGACCTAATCCAAGCAAATCTAACCTGGTAAGGGCTCAACCTGACTTCCCTGGTAACCTGACCTAACCTAAGCAAATCTAACCTGGTAGGGGCTCAACCTTACTTACCTAGTAACCTGACCTAATCCAAGCAAATTTAACCTGGTAAGGGCTCAACCTGACTTACCTGGTAACCTGACCTAACATAAGCAAATCTGGTAAGGATTCAACCTGACCTCGCCAAAAAGCTTAACATAAGCTAAGTTACTCTGATCTCAACCTAGTCTAACATAAACTAACCTAATCTGACTTCACCCAAAAGGGTTTTACTGGTGTTATTTTGAGTTTTATTCGGGTTTATTGATAGGTGTCTTTCCTCTTTTATCTGGGCTGGAGACCAACACTAGAAGGTACACCTACTGAGAAAGTTACCATCCATCTAACCGTCTTTTGTTTTTTTCTTTCTCTCTTTTTTGGCAATGCGTGTTCTGTGTCAGAGATGGCTGGGTAAAATCTAACGTCACGGAGAAAAATATATCAATCTGTGTTACTTTCCCTTTTGCACTGTTCACAACGCTGTAACGTCCATAAGCATATGTGTAAATGTAGAAACGCCATCATCTGCAGTCGTTCCAAGAGCGTCATTAAGTGAGGGCAGGAGGGTCAATTGCCCCCCCCTAGGTTACGAGAAATAATTCGGCTACTGGTTATTATTGCCCAACCAAAAGAAAAATTGTGACAACTGTACTTTTCATACAAATGTTTCACATTTTATAAGTAAAAAATTATTTCTTTTAGGCTAAATGTATCGTTAAAATTTACATGAAAATTCGGTAAACTGCTTCAGGTAATCTTGCCACCCGTTCTAACCAGAAACTGAAATGAGTCTCCTGAGTCGCTCTCTTGTGTCCATTAGGTGATTAGGGCGATTTTATTAACTTCTACAGTTGAGACAGTATGTGTATGAAATGGGATCAAATAAATTGCAGTTCTTATTATTTTATTGAATATATTATCCACATAGTTATAAATTGTGATGTATTGCTTAATAGCGATACGTTTGGTACTTTCAATTTTTTTCTCTCACCTCCTTCAGTATCGAGATCATACATCTTAGGTTTGAGACGTATAAAATGTTGAATGATTTTCCCATTTGCTTCATGTATAAATTTTCCCAAAACCTTTTTGTTTTGTATAGAATGACGTACATGATTTATAGGATAAAACAGAAGCATCTAGATGTTCTATATTCTAGATTCAAGTGTATTTTATCCTGGTATACATCTCTAGTTTTAACTTAATAAATGAAAGAGTTTGTAGCTAGTTTATGACCTATATGATTCTATCAATAAATGTTGATTTAACAATCAACTTTTCAGAGTCTGCTGTGTGCTGCAGATCGTAAATCTGTACAGTTTTGTACATTATCCACAGTTCTTCGAAACATGATGTTGCTAAATAACCTTTCAAAATCATCTCTTGCTGATGCTTGATAAATTAAACATAACATTTTAACCAATGCGAGTGACGAAATTGAAACACTATGTCCTTTTGTTAATCTCTTTCAAATCCTGTTTTAAAAGCACATAAAGAACTATAGGTAAATACTTCTTCCGACTTCCAAGATGTCCAATCATTTCATTTGAAGATGCCTTCGTTGATTTCATATGCTCCAGCAGGAAAGGCAAATAAATCATTATGGAAATCCTGGGCCTCTATAGTATAATCCTCATCAAATTCTAAAATATATCCAAGATGATCATCTTTTAATTATTCTATGTCCATATTGCCTGGATAAACTCAATCAAATCCACCATCGCTAATGACTTCAGCAGTTGTGCGACCTAAACCCCCAATACTACCACTACCATTACTACTACCACCAGAGCCACCCAAAGGTGAGGGGCAACCTGGACTCATGTTGGGGAGCCCGGAGTTTCTGAAGGTCATAAATATGTTAAAATTATCAGAAACCTGAAGAAGAAATGCAAGCTAAGAACATTCGCGTATGTTAATGTGGCGTTTAGATCTTGGTCTATTTATTATGCAACAACCTTTATGAACCATGGTTGTTACTTATGAAATTTCATATTCATAACTCTTTGTGAACCATTATTTGTTATACTGGAAATTCTAACACTGACAAATTTACCTAGATATCTATGTTTTAGCAATATAAAACAGAACCCACACAATTATAATATAAGCAATGCAATACATGAACATGAGGCAACAAATATGAATAGAATTGATATGTCGTACCATAGATTACAAAAAAAACCATTTAGATATTACAAAGTGATTGGAAAAAAGGATTTCAGTGCACTTCCGCAACAAATAGTGAGTATGAATACTCAAATATTTAAGGACTGATTGTATAAATGGCTGATAGAGAATCCGTTTTATTGTTTGCAAGAATTTTATGAACAAAATAAGAGTGAATTGTAAATATGAAGGTGTAAGTTTATATGAGGATGTATATATGTAGAATATGCATAATTAATAGGTCAGTCTGATGAAGTCTATTATGACTATTGTAATTGCTTAATGACAAATTATTATATTATTAAAAAGATTATTATTAATATACTGCCACAACATTCAAATTCAGCGTCGGCATCGGCACTAAAGAGTTTTAGCGGTCTTGTAGTTGATGTTCTTGTTGTATGTGCTTCTAGCACAGCGTTAACGAGAGGACGACTGGACACCGCACACAGAACATGTGTATTTTGATTTTTAATGCCAGCCTGCACATACGAAGTCAGTCAAAATAAAAGTCAAAACACTGGGTACGACCCTTAGGGTTACCATAATTTGGACAGTGAAAATACGGACAAAAAAGTATAGCCTATTTTATCGATAATTCTAAACTTTATACTGAAAAAATAGACCTTGCTGCTGGTTTTCAACTGAGTATACAGGTCTAACATTATTATTATTATTATTATTATTATTATTATTATTATTATTATATTTTTATTTTTTTACTATTATTAGCAGCAGCAGCAGCAGCAGGAATAGCAGTAGCAGTAGAAGTAGCAGCAGCAGTAGGCCTATTAATATAGAAATATTTGTATTTCTAACTAAAGGTATACTTCTACTATTCTCATGTGTATAGAATTTAATATAAAAAATCTGATGTGTTACACTCACATGACTTTCTCTACTCTTGCACAAACTATTTTTACAAACGCTTATTCTCTATATGCTTCGTGTTAATCGAGATATCGAGATGTCAATCTTATTGCTAATTTTCTTGTAGAAGTAAGGGGAATATGATAGGTTTTAAGCGATTGTCAAATATTTTAACGCTGGTTGCTATGTGGCGCATTCCATTCTATTTGCATGTCCAGGACATAAAAAAAATGAAGAACGAATTTGAGAAAAAGTATTATTGGAAAATTTAAGGGAATAACAAGCAATATCTCGAAAACTGTTCACTCAACAAAGAAATATATATGACATAAATTGTGTATTTTAACGCGATGTACATTTTTCGTGTAGTAAAATGTTGTCTATCTCTTATGGTTTACCAGTTATGCAAAAGTCGTTCACAATGAAGAACACTTTTGGAGACATTCCCAGAAAATTCGAGATATACATTTCATTTCTCGTGGCAATATCTTAAACATATGATATTTTAATCAAAACCGTTAGAGTCATTTTTGAGAAAATTAAAATTTTCGAAAAATGTTCCATGTAAAGGGTAGTCTGGGGTGGGGGGATTTTCTTGAAAACCTTCGTTAAATACCAAGTTTGGTGTTTATCCGACTGTTCGTATCTGAGTTATGCTGTTCACGGACACACAGACACACACACATACACACAGACACACACACACACGGACATGTTTCCAAAAATGCTTTTTTTGGATTCAGGGGGTCTCAAAACATGTATTTCCGGTGAAATCTCGGTATCGAATTTTTTGGTGGAATACAATACTTCCCCTACTTACTATACGTAGTAGAGAAAGTAAAAATCACTGTACCTTTGTCACTTGCTTCTTGTTTCTGGTTTAGCAGAAGCTCTTGGAGGATCCTGGAGTTGGTCCTACATCCTCATTATTTTCCGAATATGACAAATTCGGCGTGCTTAGTGTATCGTTCCAGTCATTATACTTCTTTGAACTCAGAATTTGTTTCAAGAATGCATTATTGTTTTTGATAACGTCATAAAATTCTAAACAAGTCAATTCGCAATTCACTTTAATCTGTAACATTGCTTTAATATTGTCTATTTTGAGGCGATTCCTCTGAGGTGTCCATAAGCTTTTCATAATGGAAAACATTCGCTCTACTGGAGCAGAAGTTTCGCGCAGACAACAAACAAATTCTATAATTTTCTCGAAATGTTTACATTGACTTTGACCTACATGCAACCGTTTGAAGAACTCTACCAACAAGTCAACGCCTTCTATACCACTAATTGAATCCTTGATGCTATGTAATATTGTGTTAACAGTAACAACTTCATCAAACAGCTTGTCAATGTCAAACACACCCGAATTTTTATCGTTGTTTGGGATGATATTATTTATGAATTCTGCTGATTTATGAATATCCTGTCAGGATAATTCATAAGTTTCTCTCAAAGAAAACCAAAGGAATTGATCTGCCACATCAAAACTATTTCCCCAAAATTCTAAGTAAGAAATACATCTTTCATAAAAATATATAAAGTTTTCTTCAACAACCTCTAAGGTTTAGTCCTTCATTAATTAGTGAAGTGAATTTCTGTTTTGCTATTTGTAGAATAAAAATCTGATGTGTTACATTCACATACTTTCTCTACTCTTAAACAAACTATTTTTACAAACTCTTATTCTCCATCTATTTCATATTAATCGAGATAAACATTTGCAGAAACGATCTTTTGATATGCAAAGAGAATTACATTTTACACATAGCGACCAGTTCTAAAATATTTGACTATCGCTTAAGCCGTACTATGTTCCCCTTGTTTTGTATTTGCAACGGCAATATAGAAATGCAGTAGCCTTTAAGCATAGACATATCTCTTAATAGCTGGTTGCTAGATGCAGCACCATTCTCTTTGCCACAGATTAATACTGTTTGCATATTCAAGACAAAAAAATGAATAACGAATTCTCATTTGAGAAAATAAGTATTGAAAAATTTAAGGGAATAACAAGCAATATCTCGAAAATGGTTCACTCAACAACAAAAATTGTGTATTTTAACGCGATCTACATTTTTTGTGTAGTAAAATTTTGTCCATCTCTTATGGTTTACCAGTTATGCAAAAGTCGTTCACAATGAGGAATACTTTTGGAGACATTCCGAAAATTCAGGATATACATTTTATTTGTCATGAAAATATCTTAAACATATGATATTTTAATCAAAATCGTTAGAGCCATTTTTGAGAAAATTAAAAGTTTCAAAAAATGTTCCATGTAAAGGGTAATCTGAGATGGGGAGATTTTCTTGAAAACCTTCATGTCGCATCTCTGAAATATACTGAACCTAAACCAAGTTTGGTGTTTATCCGACTGTTCGTTTCTGAGTTATGCTGTCCACAGACACACACACGGACATGTTTCCAAAAATGCTTTTTTTTGGATTCAAGTGGTCTCAAAACATATATTTCCGGTGAATTCTCGGTATGGAATTTTTGGGTGGAATACAATACTTCCCCTACTTTGTCGCGGTAACTTTCGTGTTATCTTATTTACTGAGCGCCTGTTATTGTATTACTAGTTTGAATTTTGGGTTCTTTGTCCTCCGGCTAGCTATTCTTATTATTCAGACGAGCAAATCTCTTAAACAGGGTGTGTAAACGGAAAGAAGTTGTTACTAAATGATAACACTGATAAAAGAATTTGTTTTTACACTTTTATTGCCGTCACACTTCGTTAATTTCACAGATTTACTTTTGATACATGCCTGACTGAAACTTTATATTTTCGAATGTAACTATAATCATATATTTGCTGCACATTATTAATTCGCGTATTTCACATCTTTTAACTAACTTTACGACGCGAGAGATTCTGTAGAATTGCGCGACGTTTAACCCGTAGATGATTCTGTTGAACTGTGCGACGTTTGCCTCTTGAATTATTCTGTAGAACTGCGCGACGTATAACCCGCGAATGATTCTGTTGAACTGAGCGATGTGTAACGCGCGAATGATTCTGATGAAGTGGGCGACGTGTAACTTCTGAATGATTCTGTAGAACTGCACGACGTATAACCCGTGAATGATTCTGTTGGACTGAGCAATACTTGTCCTGGCTTTAGCTTTTTATACTCCCTTACCCCGATATGCCTAAACATTATAATCGAGCTGCTATTGGTTAATAAAACGCGCCAGCATTAGCGTCTATTTTTATATCCAATCAAAATTACGAACACATTTGCTCTAGGGAAAATATTCCCTCCATTTCTAAGAAAAGCGCGCTAATTTGACGTCATTTGCTTCTCTCTTCTAATTAATAAACAGCTCACCCCATCGTTACATTGTTACCCGCTCCTATTGTCAGTTTCAGTGAGGCCCTGTAGAATTATTTCCTTACAATGCTTATAATTAACAAACATCTCAAATCATTGTCACACAATAATGCTAATTTACCTACAATCACTCTGGCATTTACAGTGTTGTGATATAATATACTGCCACAACTTACTATATGTAGTAGAGAAAGTAAAAATGTGACTTTTCCTAGCAACAAGTTTTTGCTTTAAATCATTGTACCTAATTGAAACCTGTGTTGCAGCGATGTAATTTTTTTTCTATTTCAAGAATACATTCACTGAAAATTTGTAGAACGCCATGAATAAACCACATATATGCCTCATTGACAGGATTACTAAAAAAGTCTCTTACAATTTTCGGGCACGAATTTTGGGAAAGAAAGAATGCTTTTAACGCATCAAAAACTAAAGGTATTCGATTTATGGCAGGTAAAAGACTGAGAAATCTAGTTGAGCTATGCGAGAGAAGTTTATGGTATTCAATCTCCGCATTTTCACAAAATTCTTTTAATTGCTGAACTCTTACTGTGTAAATATAAAAATATTTGTAAATCTTAACAATTACTTCAGTGTCAAAGGGGAGTTGGTCAACGCCATGCTGAACACAATTATGAATGTGAGCACCGCAGCCTATACCGAGTATTTTTTTCCCTGGTCTTTCTTGTAATTTTCTAAATACATTAGATTCCCCCTGTCTGTTAACACCTCCAAAATTAGTGTTCGTGTTATCGGCACAGAAGCATACTACTTTATTGGTCAGATTATGAGTGCGTAAGTTTTTCGGAACATGAGTAGTTATTTTTTCTGAGGTCTCTCCACACACTTCGCTAAATTCCAATAATTGTATTCCAATGCCTTTTGTAGGCAAAAAGTACCGTACTACAACTGGAACTACTTTGGTATCTAGTCTATTGGAAGCATCAACTGTGATTGTAAGATAATTAGCATGATCTAACTCAGAAATTACTCCTTGGAACACAAAAGGTGAAATTACATAGACCAGATCGTAAGATAGTGTGGCGTGACCAACAATGAAATTTATTAAACAATTCAAAAACAGTAGTCACAAAGTTCAATGGTTAAAAATTAAAACTTGGAGCGCATGCATTTCGCAGAACAAAACAAGTATTATATTTTTATACATTCTCCTGAAAAGTACGGACATTTTAACATTTTTCGCGAAGTATGGTACGGAGACGGACGCTTGGGTAAAAATACAAACTGTCCGTACTAAATACGGACGTATGATAACCCTACCCTTAGGTAACAGACGCAATAAATTCTTGTTAATCTTGTTTGACATTTATTTTGCGGGTTCCTTTCCAAACTGCAAGAGTTATCGTACAATCGTTGCCTGCAAATTAGTTTGTACTTCCGAGAGCGGCCATTTTCATTTCAATCTCCATGCTATAATCTAGCAATACAATAGTGAAATCTTTTAAATTTAATTGTCAACTACAATGATAAAGACGCGCGCTACCAGCAACAAGCGGCGTAGCCGCGTCTGTCCCATATCGTTGAAGTTCATGATTGAAGATGAGTTAACGGTCACAAATTGTTTGAAAGTCTTTCCTTATAACAGTGGGTAGTTTAGTCTGTGGTATTCGGAATAAATTTAAAATTAATCACTATAGAAGCCTTTGCAACGATCGGAGTGTAGTCCACCCAACCTACTGCTCAGCATCTATCAGAGCCACCCAGTACATCACTGAAGTGCATCTTGTGCTAAACTGTTCCTGTACGTTTTTAGAATGTTCATAGTCATCATCAGTAATTTCTGCTCCATTCAATTTATTGCAGAATGCTTCCCTCGACGGAAGGTGTGTCTCGTTCAAAGCACCCCATGAAATAACGTAATCATACGGGAATATTCCCTTACGTGTTTTTTTTTTCTAAAGTACATCAATGTTACAAGATACAATGTTAGATTTTTTGCTAGTCTATTCAAGCTATACTGGGAAAACGAAATGTGTCAACAAACCCGAGTTTAATATCCCCTTTGTGAATGAGATGTAATTTTCTTCATGGTTGTGAATTACATCTACTCTCTCATTTGTGCAACCTAACTGATTAATTATTATTAAATGTGAATCGATCATATTCATACAGATTATGTTTGAATACTAGAATGATGTAGCGGACCAGGATGAGCATTGAGAATTGCAACATATTTTGTTAGCCAGCGCAAGTGTGGAATTCAGGTTAAACGAACACGTCCACGCTGCACAACGCCGAGTCAGCGCTTATGTATGTATTTATACTACAGGGTTTTGACTCGGTCGTGGGAGTTGCTACGTGAATTGCCTCGTGGTTGTTGCTACGTGTGAGTTGCCTCGTTGTTGTTACCAAGTGGCTGTTGCCAAGGGAGAGTTCCCACGAGAGAGTAATCAGAGATCAGTTGTCACACTCGCTAACAGTTAACCAGGTAAGCATGCGACTCATCTAAGTTCTATTGACTTGTCGGGGCTTCACCCCGAACTGATTGTACGCACACTTAAAGCAATAGTATAATAATGTATTGGGCCAATGCATCCCCTGTTCTTCATTTAAATACCCCCTATCCTAGAACGCCACCCTGGCCTGCCTACCACCCCGGTACCAACGCATCCCCTACCTCTGAGCTACCAACCCCCCTGTGTAATCACCTACTGCGGGGGGTAATCACCCCCGTGGGGTGTTACAATGAGGCGGAGCACCGGGTACATGTAGTAGGCACCGACTACAATGTGACGGAGTCTCCGGATATAATTGAGGAAAACATCCTTACCTCTTCCAGCTAGGGGATGTAATCAATTTTTTTCTCTTTTCTTTTTGCAAGGTGTAAAACACGCCTCATTTTGGGATAACCTTTTACCTGAGGTTATCTGGTGAAGACCCACCCTCCCACCCTTTGCATCATGAGTCACCTACACAGAATATAACTTTTTTTAACTTTTCTCAAGTTATGTATATTGTTTTAGTGTAGTACATTTAAGTTATTATGCATGGCTGAACCTGCTCAAAACTCTACTAGTCCTACTACTAAAGAGATTAGAAATCTGTGCGCAGAATTAGCAGCTAGACAGGGGGAACAATTTAAATTCCAAGAATTTCTAATCACAGATTTGAAAGGAATTTCAAACGAGATCGCGGCACACGCTGAGACGGCAAATCAAATACGTCTCCGCTCCGGCAAGATCATTAACACTTCTAGCCCAAGCACAAGTAGGGTAGAAAAACAGTTAGCCATGAATAAGGGAGACGAACACACAAATACTATGAGTAAAATGGACTCACCTGTTTTAAGTAGAAGGGTAACTGAAGCACCTCAACCCATGCACATTAGTCGTCCACCATTGGATCCGGGTAGCTTCGCGGGGAAACCAGGGGAAAGTGTAAGGGACTATCTCCATAAGTTTGAGTTGATAGCGCGCGCCAATAATTGGGATGACCAGCATAAGGCGCAGTATTTACCATGCTGCCTTAATAGTACCGCACTAAACTGGTACAAAACCTTTGCCCATAGAAATAGGGACGCCCAATGGGAAACATTGAAGCAGGGGTTATTAAAAGCCTTCATTCACGCGGCAGAGGAGGAAATGATGGAGGTCAGACTAAGGCAGAGGGTGCAGGACCTTAATGAGCCCACAGAGCAATACGCTTATGACATTATAGCTCTGTGTGATCTAGTCAACCCCGAAATGACAGAGAAGGAACGGGTAACGGTCCCATCGTGAGGGGCCTTAAACCATCACTAATAGAACAGGTACTGCCCTACAACCCACAAACAGTGGACGCTCTCATACAGTTCGTCCGCAGGGTAGAATCAGCCCGCTACCTAGCAGGAAAAAGGGTAGACCTAATCGATGCACAGGGAATTCCCCCTAGTACGCCAGACGATACCCTCCAGAAGCAGGTATCAGAGATGTCAAAGATGGTGGGTGAGTTAGCAAAACAGGTGCAAAACCTGACAATGAACCCCCGCCCTCCACCCCAGAATTACAATCCACAGCATCAATCCGTTAGGAATTACGGACAGGCCCCCAGCGGCTATAGGACCACATATAGTCAAAGAAGAACGGTGTCCGCGAGGCCTGTGTGCGCCTACTGTAAACGGGTAGGCCACGTAATCGCTAATTGCCAGACACGAAGGAGGAATGCAAATTTTCACGCGCAGCCTCGAAGCAATCACCCCCCATAAGGGCCGCGGTAACAAGCATACAGAAAACATCAACCCTGGGAGCACATTAAAAACTATAGGAACATTAGCAGGGACAAGGATCGACATTCTCATAGACACAGGCAGCTCAGTAAGCATAATCAATGACGACCTGGTAGGTACAAGCAAGCAACCAGCACCTCTAAATATGATTTTGCGAACTGCAAATAACAATTTACTTGCTGCACAATACCAAACTAACACTGACTTCCAAATGGGTGACGTGGAATTCAAAGAACAACTAATAGTAGTAAAACACTTCCCGCATAGTTTATTGCTGGGCATGGACTTCCTTCAGAAACACCAAGCCGTTATAGATCTAGGGAACAACACAATTATACTAACACTGCAAAATTCGAAGAAGGTCACGGTAAGCTGCCAGCGAAAGCGAGAATGTCCTCCCATGCAAATTACACTTGAAGCAGATGCTGAAGAGACAAAAATTAAAGCAACATGTCAGCATGACGTAGAAATCCTTCCATTTGCAACCACACAGATAGACGTCAAAATACCCTCACTTCCTACAAACACATTATTACTGGAACCATGCATTAACACTACGCAGAAAAAACACGTTAACATTATACCGGGTCTGTGCAATAATAATCAAAATCAAAAGATACAAGTCCACAACAATACCGCCGCCCCTCAGAGAATATTTAAAGGGACAACACTAGCACTCGTACACGAAGTTGCATTAGTCCAGGCAGACACTTTCACACGTGAGACAACAAAACAAATAGACATCAAAGACGCCAAATTTAATATTAATTCACGACTAGAACCAGGACAACACGAACAGCTACGAAATTTACTCGGCAGGTACAGACATACCTTCGCCACTAGCCTACAAGAGTTAGGGACAACAAACATTGCTGAGTTCAAAATAGAGTTGACAAACACGACACCAATTAGACAGAAGCCATACAGGATGTCCCATAAACAGCGGGAAATAATAAACCAACAAGTGGAAGAAATGAAAGAGGCTGGGATAATAAAAGACTCACAGAGTAGCTGGTGCTCACCAGTAATTTTGGTCAAAAAGAAATCAGGAGAATATCGGTTTTGTGTAGATTACAGAAAACTCAATGCACAAACAGCTGCATCCGCCTATCCCTTACCACTGATTGACGACCTACTTAGCTATTTAGGAGGTTCAAAATTTTACTGTACGCTTGACCTGCTAAGTGCATACTTCCAAGTACCTCTAGCTCAAGAAAGTAAGAAATATTCGGCCTTTTGTACGTCGGACGGAGAGTACGAATTCCAGACCTTGAGCTTCGGGCTCTCGAATGCCCCTAGAGGATTCACAGAGATCGGAAATAAACTGTTAGGCGACCTGCGATACGAAAAAGCACTCATATATCTAGACGATATAATAGTGTTCGCAAATACATTTCAGGACTTATTGGCAAACCTGGAAGCAGTATTTAAGAAATTAGAACAACATACGTTTAAGCTAAAACCCCAAAAATGTTTTTTCGGTATGGACAAAATAAAACTCCTAGGATACGAAGTATCGGCAGCAGGCATAGAACCTGATAAAGACAAAATTCAAGCTATTACACAGCTCAGAACGCCTAGGAACGTCAAAGAAGTAAGGCAGGTCTTAGGTTTATTTTCTTTCTACAGGAGGTTCATTAATAACTTTGCAGCGATCGCGAGGCCACTAACAAAGGCAGACCAAAAGTTTGTATGGGGCCAAGAACAGGGGATGCATTGGCCCAATAAATTATTATACTATTGCTTTAAGTGTGCGTACATTCAGTTCGGGGTGAAGCCCCGACAAGTCAATAGAACTTAGATGAGTCGCATGCTCACGTGGTTAACTGTTGGCGAGTGTGACAACTGATCTCTGATTACTCTCTCGTGGGAACTCTCCCTTGGCAACAGCCACTTGGTAACAACAACGAGGCAACTCACACGTAGCAACAACCACGAGGCAATTCACGTAGCAACTCCCACGACCGAGTCAAAACCCTGTAGTATAAATACATACATAAGCGCTGACTCGGCGTTGAGCAGCGTGGACGTGTTCGTTTAACCTGAATTCCACACTTGCGCTGGCTAACAAAATATGTTGCAATTCTCAATGCTCATCCTGGTCCGCTACCTCTGAGCTACCAACCCCCCTGTGTAATCACCTACTGCGGGGGGTAACCACCCCCGTGGGGTGTTACAATATAATCAGCACTTTTGCATGTCAGATTACATGTTTTATTATTATGTAGACTTTCACGATATTCACCGCTTACATGTTCTCTTACTTTCTAGTTCTATTCTGCAAATTCTTGGCTCCACAAGTAGCACGCTGTAGATGTTTCGAAATGTTTTTATTGTTCTTCTGCGAGTTTTAAAGGTTTTTCAGACTTATATATGGCATTGATTTTGTTTCTCTTCCCAGTTGCACCATAACCTCGATAACATCGTTCTGTTGGTACATAAATTTCTAGGTGAGCAACAGTTTTTGAAGGTTTCACATAAGCACAAAAGCTCATTGGAGAATGGTTTTGATATAGCGGCGTATAATTCGTATCAGGATTGTTTGCACACGTATGGAATGAAATGAGAATGCTCTAAAATCGCGTAGATAACAATAAGATAGTTTCAGCATTCTCTCTACATTTTTACATTGAAGAGTGGACGGAGTAAAGAGCACAAGTACCAAAATTAACATTTCCAGAGGAATTAAGAAAACGCTCATGGGTTCTTTGTGAACATAACTTTAATGATTATCTGCTAGCTACATTACAAGTTTGTTATATTTAATAGTCTGATACACTTAAAAACTCAACAAAAAAAATTTTTGTCTTACATGAATTCAGTTTTCAAGAAGAGAGGTTTCTATAGAATTCATATTTTACATCCAGGAATTCTAACATGGCAAGATGTTCCTTTCTTTTCTCCATTTATTCTGTTAACAGAAACCGTGTGCGGAATATTTGACAAAATCTTGCAGGAGACTGACCCTTTTAAAATATATTGTGCTCTTTGCATTCTTTAATATCACTACACGTAAGTTTGGTTCTTACTATCATATCTTGATTTTTCAATTTTCATGCAGGATATTGTACTATTTGAAGTTTTGCTGTCTGCATGTATTTATCTACTACCGCACAAAAGTCATAAAAATCTTGTTTTTCCCATGGTCTCTTAAATGGTATCTTTATTCTAGCACCTCCTTCAATATCTTGAACCTCCTCAGGTATTACTGCTTTCTATTTTCTTTTCCTCTTCTCAATGATCCCGAAATCCCTGTCGCAGGGTAAGCAGCTATGACCAGTCGTCAAAAACTTCGCACTGTGGAATCATAGGTGCCCCTTGCAACCAAATACAGAATCGCTATCAGAAGCATGCGGTTTTTATTTTGGCCCACATATGTCCCACCAATCGCACCAAACATGAATGTTCCACTTTGGTGTAATATGTTTGTTCATAACATTAAAAAAACAAGAGTCTATTTCATTTCCGCCCCTTCAGGCAATACCTTCATGTCACATTCACATAGAGCTAGTACCCTGTGTCACTCACATGAAGAAATTATAGTTTTGTGGTTGTCTCAAATAAAACTTAATACTCTGGGTTTGTCGGACAAAAGGTGACTTGTAAGTCTATTGAAATTCAGTATATTTCGCTCGATGTCAATTGGAATTTACACATACTGTTTTGAAGTACCACTTTTTGGGCTTATCGATGGTGTATTGCGAGTTGACTTCAAAACTGCCCAACAATAGTGCCTCATGCTTTAGTGCTAGCATTTAACCGGTCATACACTCGGCACATGTCCACCCTAGGTTTTGCAAATGAAAGCTTTTGAAAGCATTTACGAAATATTCATTGATAAAACTTTAGAGATAAAATCTGTCTCTGGATTTTTAAGCTTACCTGGTGCATACAAGAGAAGTTTGGATCAGCACTGAAGTATTCCTTATCTGACTTGGATCTCCCATAATGGTTGTCCTCTCTTGGGAAAGAGAGGGCGTGTTCTTTCACGATATTGCTATGTGCATCTGTATATTTAAATTCATGCATATGTGATGTGGCATAAGAGTCGCTACAGGGGCCTTTCCAACCAGCCCTGTTCCCAGCCGGTCTGCTGAAGCTGCAGAGCCTCCGCGTCTTCCTGGAGTGAGATGCTTTTGTGCAGCTATGCATGTCGACTCTCAAGCTTGCCTGACCACCCGTCCTTCGAGTTATGTTTCGACGATTCGCTTGATCGGCAATATTCAGTTAACTCCTCTGCATTACTCCCTCCAGGGGTTCGGTTTCGCCAGCTTCTTCGGCATTTGGACGTTACGCCAGTGCCGACCCCTCCCAGGAGGGAAACGCGGTTTCCTCCTTGGTTGCGCGCTGAGGTCCTCTGTCACCTTGGGTTAACGTCGATGCCGAAGAATGAGACCCCTACTTCAGTCCTTAGATCCGCCTTTTTAGAACTTCAGGCGCAATTCGGGAATGTCATTTTATATATACTGATGGATCTAAGACTAATGCTAGAGTAGGGTGTGTCTTTGTTTTTGGTCGACATAGTTTTACCTTCCGATTACCGTGGCAATGCTCGATTTTTACGGCCGAAATTTTTATTATTTATCAATCCGTTTTAAAATTTCCGCGGCACGACTTACGACACTGTGTTGTTTGTACGGACTCTCCGAGTGCCCTTCAGAGTGTTAACCCGCTGTACAATTACCACCCCGTCGTACAGCGCATACATGATCTCCTCCACTCGCTTGGTGCTTCTGGCAACAGCGTCTCCTTCGTGTGGATTCCAGGTCATGTGGGCATCTCAGGGAACGAGTCTGCCGACGCCGCTGCCAAATCGGCAATTTTATCACCCAGATGTTTTACCCCTGTTCTTCCCTCCTCATGTTTGTATGTTATTTTACGTAGCGGTATCCTCTCGCTTTGGCGCGATGAGTGGACGGCCCCCGGGGGAACAAGTTGCGGGAGGGTAAACCTCTCCCGTTAGTCTTGGGTACCTCTTCCCGTTCTTCTCGTCGGGTAGCTCGTTTAGGAATCGGACATTGCCTTTTTAGTCATAGGTACCTGCTCAGTTTGGACCCCGCACCACTCTGTGTGCAGTGTGATGCGCCCTTAACGGTGCGTCACATTTTAACAGAGTGTCAAGTTTTAGCTCCATTGCGCGTTCGTGTGGGTCTGCCTGTTGGCATAGCCAACGTTTTGGCAGACGACTCGTATGCTGTAGAATGTGTTTTACGTTTTATTAGTGATAGTGGTTTTAATCGACGCATTTGATGCGCTGAGCGTCTTTTAACTGTGTGATTTTATATTGTCTTCTTTAATGGGGCTCTTCTCCCCGGCAGACATATGGCGCTTATGTCCCTTGCGTTCTACAGTTCTTGACATGTCGTTTTACCCCTTTATTGGCCATGATTTCAGAGTGGTAGTTTTTAGAATTTGGTGTTTTCTTTTCTTTAGTATTTTCGACTCAGCGGGTTTGTGTCCCGTTTTTTAATTTTTGGATTTTAAATTTTATACATTGTAAGGGCGCTGATAACCTTAGATATTTAGCGCCCTTAAACCCCATCTCATCTTCATCATCATCGATTACAACAGGTTAAACAGGAATTCAACTTTATGTTAGAACATGGGATCATCAGGCCATGGAAACCCGAATGGGCCAGTCCACTTCACATGGTAACAAGAAGAATCGTACTCTTCGCCCATGTGGAGACTTCACAAGATTAAACGATCGTACGATTCCTGACAGATATCCAATTCTTAAACTTAAGATTTCCATTATATCGTGAAAGGTACTAACATATTTTCAAAAATAGATTCATTCAAAGCAACTTTTCAAATTCCAATTGCAGAGGAAGATAAAGCGAAAACTATCATAATCACACCGTTTCGGTTGTTCAAATTTAAAGTTGTGAGCTTTGGACTCCGTAATGCACCAGCAGCATTTAAACGTTTTATCAACAAAGTACTTTTTGGATTAGATTTTGTATTTGCATATCTAGATGATATATTAATAGCTTCAACATCAGAAGAAGAACACCAAAAACATTTAAAACTGGTTCTGGATGGATTAGCTAAATACGGACTACGTGTTAACATTACTAAATCTGTTTTAGGCGCAAAAGAGTTAGAATTTCTAGGACATTTAATCACATCAACTCTTCCTGAGAAGAAACAGATCATTAAACATTACAAGTTGCCAGAGACAATAAAAGAGCTTCGAACCTTTCTTGGAGTAATCAATTTCTATTGTCACTATTTGAGGAATGCCGTACAACACAATCAATTCTACATGATTATTTGAAAAGTGCAAAGAAAAACGGTGGAAGAAAAACTAGTTGGACCGACGAAGCCAGAAATCAGTTTGAGAAGTGTAAAGAAGATTTAATGCACACTTCATTGTTAACTTTTCCCAACCCAGATTTGTCGTCCTCCGTGGTGTAGTGGTTACCATGCTAGCCTCTAGTTCACGAGATCGCTGGTTCAAACCCGGCGGAGGGCGATGGATATTTTCGGGAGTAAAAATCCTTAGCATGGCTTCCTTCGGAAGGGAAGTAAAGCCGGTAGTCCCGTGTAGTAGATTTACAGCACGTAAAACAACCTCAAGCCTGATAAAAAGGCCTCTGAGCAAAATTTCCGGTCTTTCACACCCAATACAGAACGGGACGCTAAGGACCACAGCAATTAAAGAGCGTCCATAAATAAAACTCAATTTATTTAATTTCAAACCAGATTTACCCATTGCACTTTTCACGGAAGCTTCAGCTCAAGCCGTAGGACCAGTATTACAACAACGGAAATATGGTGATTGGAAGCCAATTGCATTCTATTTCAAAAATCTTAATGATACTCAGAAGAACTAAAATCCTCATCATAAAGAATTACTAGTAATTTATTTGGCAATTAAACAGTTCAAACATTACGTTGAAGGAAGAAATTTCAGTTTTCACAGACCACAAACCAATTACATATGCATTTCACCATAAGAACAAGAAAGCTTCACCACGTCAATTACGACGTCTACAGTACATTTCCCAATTCACAACTGACATAAAACATGTAAGTGGTCAAGACAATGTGGTAGCTGATACATTATCAATTAATGTGCTTAATTTCGCAGATATTGCGACATGTCAGGAGAATCATAATGAACTCAACGAGTTACGCCAGAATAACACTTCGTTACAGTTCAAACAATGCCACCTAGGAACAAAAGATTTGTTATGGTGTAACATTCCCACTCAAAATATCCGTCCATTTATTCCTAAATCATTTCGAAAATAAGATTTTTCAACATTTTCATAAACTAGCACACCCAGGAGTTAAAAACACAGTTGAACACATTACTTCCAAATTCATCTGGCCAAGAATGAGAAACGACATTCGCAAATAGACACAAACTTGTATTAATTGCCAGCTGAACAAAGTGACAAGGCATACAAAATCAAAACTTGGGAGAATTCAAGCAATCAGATGACAGATTCTGCATAGTGCATATAGATATCATTGGACCATTGCCACTTTCTGAGGGCAATGTGTACTGTCTGACTTGCATTGATTGTTTCAGCAGATTCAATTCAATTCAAATATCACAAAAGAACTGTCAGTCATTAAATTACAATGGTTATTTACAAGCAGAAAATTTTATGAACATAGAAACTTAAATTGTTCAAAATTAATTTTAGATACATAACATCAATAAAATAATAGAATTAATAAAAATAATAGTAAAATACACTCTCCAGTTCAATATGGAGTTAGAACTAAGTCTTATAGTCCATGATGAAAACAATAAAATTATAGTGTTTGTATACAATCATAAATATTAGTAAACTTCAGAGCTATACCATAGACAATTATATATACTAGTTTAATACAGAAGTTGGATTATAATAGTTTTAGGCTATAAAGAATACATAGCATTTATAATTCATTTATGTATTCATTATGCTGTAGTAAGCTTTATCGGTCAAAAATTTCTTTAAAAGTGTCTTGAGCTTGTTTAGGTTATTACAGATCCTAATCGATTTAGTAATGCATTGTATAGTTTTATCCCCTTAAATCTGGGCACCTTTTCGTATGTATACAATCTATGGTTAGGGATGGCAAGATTATTTTTGCCTCTAGTATCGTAACTATGTATATCAGAATTGGTTTTCAAAGGGAATTTATGATTAACCAGACAAGGAATAGCTCTATAAATAAATAGGCTTGGAAGTGTAAGTAGTTTTGTACATTTAAATGTGTTTCTGCAAGGATCTCTGTAATCTAAATTCCCTACATATCTGATTGCTCGTTTTAGAAGTATAAATAATCTATTGAAATTTGTTTTGTTGGTACTTCCCCATATTTCAATTCCATATGATAGGAGTGAGTGGATGAGTGCAAAGTATATTATTTTGGCTGTAGTGCGTGGGATGGAGTTGTTTAAGAATCTCAATACAAATAAGTTTTTACTGACGTTTGAAGCTAGTTTGTCTATATGACTATTGAATGTTAAGGTTTTGTCTATTATTAATCCTAGTAGGTTTATCTCATTTACAGTTTTAACTAGTTTGTTGTTAATTATTAGTTTGGGGGGGGGTTATATTTTTTAATCCAAAAGGTATCGTTTCACATTTTGTAGGATTTACGCTTAAGTTTGATTCGTTTAAGTATTTGGTTACAGAATTAACTATGGCATTTGTATTTGTTTCAGTGTTTCTATGTCTTTACTACTAATGATAATAGTTGTATCATCTGCATATTGTATTATATTGGCATTAGGTGTTCTATTTTTAATGTCATGCATGTATAAAATAAATAATAATGGCCCCAAAATTGAGGTTTGCGGAATTCCATAGTATAGATTTGGTAACTTTGATTTGTATTCTCTATCATTGGTTTTTAATTGTACTAGTTGTTTACTATTAGTCACGTAAGAGTATTAATTTATGCCCCAAACCCCTAAAACCTAGCATGAATAGTTTCTCCATTAAAATATTAACATCCATGCAGTCGAGCACTTTTGTAAGATCCAGGAGTATGCCAGCAGTGTAATTTTCAGAGTCTATTTCATTAATTACATTTTCAAAGCAGTCCAATATTGCAGTAATTGTGGATCTTTTGTTGACAAAACCATTTTGTTCTTTAGGTAATAAATTGTATTTGATTATGTATTTACTTATTCTGTTATATAATACTCATTCCATGATTTTTGATAAAGCAGATAATGTCGATATAGGTCTATAATTATTGACATTATTTCTCTCACTTTTTTATGTATTGGCATTACTTTTGCAATTTTTAGTGCATCCGGGAACATTTCTGTTTCTAGGCAGGAATTTATTATTGATACAAGTGGTTTTGCTAACTCAAAACTACATTCTTTTATGAGTGATATGGGTATACCATCAATGCCAATGCTTTTTTCAGTTTTAAACACTGTATTATACTTATTATGGATGGTTGGAAGTTGTAACTTTGTGCAAAACTACAACTCAAACAGTAGCACAAGCTTTTTATAACAACTGGATTACTTGATTTGGAACATCTATTTCAATTATATCTGATCAAGGAAAACAGTTTGAATGGGAATTATTTAGAAACTTAGTAATGCTCTGTGGCACAAATGTTCAACACACCACTCCTTATTACCCACAATCAAATGGAAAAATGGAGCGGTTACACAAAACACTTAAGACAGCAATCAGAGCTCACAACAATATTAAATATACAAGAGTTTGCCAACAGTTCTTCTAGGATTGCGGGCAGCTGTTCTAGAAGATACTAAATATTCAGTTGCCAAAATGATATATGGAATAGCAATTAGACTTCCTGGAGAATTTTTTGAGCATTCTACAAGACCAGATGTAACATCACAACCTCAAAATAGTATTAAACAACTGAAGCCTATTTCAATTCACAAAGATTCATCAAAACAAGTTTTTCTCCATAACGATCTGCATTCTTCTTCACACGTGTTCCTTAGAAAGAAAGGGTAAAAAAGGACAGGAGGGTCAATCTCTGTATGATGGACCATATTTAGTAATGAAGAGAGAAGAAAATATTTCACAATAAATATTAAAGGCAAAGACATTAATATCTCTATTGACAGACTGAAGCCTGCCTATCTACTCCACAATGATTCCACCTATATCTGATCAGCAGAGCACTGGTTCGGATGGCAGCAAGGAATTGCAAAAAACTGTACAAATAAAAAATATAAGGAAAGCCAGAGTAGTAAGGTTTCCTGACAAGTAACTTGATTATCAAATTGTAGTTTACAATGATTTTGATAAATTGTGTTATACCATTTAAAAATTTTATTGTTTTTTTCAGGGCATTGTAAATGTATTTTATATTGTATGATTTTTAGCTTAATTTTTCTTAATATGTGTGTATCTAAACGTAACTTCATTACTGGCAGAAGAGTAATGTGGTGGTAATGGCAGCATGGACGTTCTAAAGAAGGTTATGTTATATCAATGTCATGAATTAAATGTTCTCCTTTGATCGTATGCTATTTGGAGTTAGACTACAGCAGTTGCGATGGAGATGTTGATTAAAAATTAAGAAATAAAAAATCAGTAAACTTTCTGCTTACAATTGGAATAGAAAACCTATTTTATTTAATATATTTAAATAATAACTGGGCAAAAGATTACAATAGACCCACAAAAAAGAAAGCAAAAAGAATGGGGGTGGGACAAAATCGTGCTAGGTTAATGTAATATGATGGACTAATGCAAAGTTGAGTACAGCACATCATTCATCCTTTGCTGTTTGATAATGTTGAATGTTGTTTTGTCAAGGGTAAAAAGGGATGATACCCTAAAAATTATCGTGTTTATTACTTTATAACTGCATATTTATTTGATAATATATATTTTTATGCCTTTAAAATCCTATTTCGAATTACTCATATTAAAAATATAAGGAGGGGACAAAGTGCAGGTGAAAATTAATATCTTACAAGAGCCTTAAATAGTAGTGCAGATATTTTAGTATTTGTATCATTCACAAGATGACATTAAATTGGTGTACCGACTGCAGCTGGGCGTCAAAGTCGAGAGCAATCATACAGTACATGTGGCAACAGTGCACCCACTTAACCTGTATTGTCTTTTAAACATGAGACATGCTGTAGTAAAACAATTGGCACCCAATTTGCTTTATCATCTGCTGGTTTCAAACATCGTAATTCTTTAACCCGCATAAAATTAAAAATTACTATTACCACCTCAATAAATGTGACTACACTATTATAAGTGAACCCTCCCAAACGAAATACTTAGGAATCATTATTGACCAACACTTACGATGGGACAAACACATATCACATAAATGCAATAGACTTCATAAAATACATAATTGATTTTTGGTCGCATTGAGAACATATTTACCTACCAAAGTCTTGTGCATGGTGTATTTATTTTAGTCCAATCTATTCTTCAATACAGTATTATAGGGTGGGGCAGTGCATTCATAAATATTATTACACAATTGATATTAGTACAAAAGAAGTGTAATTTCATTAAAATATGCCTGAAAAAGCCCCATCGACTGCTATCCATCAATGCTACTACATCTGAATTCAATGTATTCAAAATCCATCAGCTCTACTGTAATGTTTTATTAAAATATATCCTCAAAAATCATAGTACAATTCTGTTGTTCTCTTAGTATTATAAAACTGAATGCTTCAACTTTATATGTTTAATTGAACCTAAATGTTTAAAAATGTAGCCTACCCACATAGTAACATTCTTAGTCCAAGGTTATACAACAAAATTATAAAGCAGTATACAGATTTGCAGCAGTTTAGCATTTATAAATTCAAAAAACACAATTAAAAATATTATCAAGAAAAAATAATTTTTGCTCTAGCACACCTCACCCCTACAATTCATGTTTTGTTGAACAATAAATGTTCTGGATTTTGGATTGGACATGGGCCTCCAACATCTGCAGCATCACTTCCACAGCCTCCATGTAGCCCTGACCTGATGACATCTGATAACTCATTAGGGGGTATTATCAAGTTAAAGGTTGTCATGCATTGCTACAAAACCAATACTGAGCTGCAGTACGTGATGCCATTGATAGATCACACCTGAAGTTTTGGAAAAAGTGCCACAAAGAACATGGAGGCATTTAGGATTATGTGTCCTGCATGGTGGAATACATATTGCCCTAGTCATAATTACTAAATTCATTAGTCATCCTTATTAAATTATTTAAATTAATGTATAGCATATAGGGATATGCTGACTTCTTGGGCACACTGTATATGCACTACAAAATAAAGGCATCTATTTGGATCATACATATTTTGTAGAAAGGAATCAATCTATATAATAAAACTAAAAATTCTCTGACTCATTAACTGATCAACAGAGCTCGGTAATCACATTAGTACAAAGTCGAATTGCCATGCCAGATCTCTTCCTACCTTGAAGGGTTCCACTAGAAGAATTTGATAAAACGCCAAGCAATTAATGCATACTAAAAGAGCAATTTTTCTTATCAATGCTTTCTTATATGCCAAATATGTTTTTCTTATAAATGAGATATTATAGAAGAAACAAAGAAATTTACATTTTTAAACATATTAACATTAACCTTGTAATAGTGGGACAATATTATATCACTTAAAATTTATGGAAAGGGTGTTTCTGAAGTTCATTTCTCCCATCATCTGCACTGTGTTGACTGCAAGTTCTGTTCTGCATGGTACTTATGTTTCTGTCTGATAGCAGCCAGATGCAATTTTGCAACAGGATGTCACCAGGCTGAATTTAAATTCAAAATTAAATTCTGCTAACAATAAGTAACTTTGCAAATTTTAGTTTAGAAAAAACTAAAAAGATAATACTAAGCATTTAGAAAATGACAAAAGCTAAAGAGAATTTTTATTTTTCTTTCCTTTTTTTGTTTGTAAGCTAATTATTCAAATAAGCTCTACAGTTTTAAGTCATGAATTTTTGTCCATCCCTTTTGGCTTCTGTGTTATATAGAACTAAAGGATGATGAAGACTTCTTCAGCTATTTATAGATAATAAAGCTTTTTACATTTCTTTTTAGCATTCCTATGTCTCAATGTGATATTTTTTTTTAAAAAAAGAGTATTTACATAAATTTTGCAGAAAATGAAATACCTTGATTTTTTTCAGATAAAATGTGTTCATTTTAGCTTGCACCCTTTAAATATGCTGAACTTACTTCAAAGTGGAATATTTATCAAACTTTTCGTTTCCACTCTTGCTCCCTCTTTCTCTCCCTACGCCTCTCTTTGTCTGTTTGTTCCTCACACACACACACACACACACACACACACATGCACATTCATACATACCCTCCCACCCATGCAAGCATGCACATGCACACACAGACACTTGCACCCATACCAACCAAGTTTAACACTAGAAGGACCAGGAGTTTTGTACTACCTAAAGGAGCAGTACTGGTCATTTTAAATGGTACATCATTGTTTGATAATTTTTATCTTGTTCAGGTTATATTTACTTTTAATTTTCATTTGATAGTTAACAATGTTTTTGATGGTTTTATGTTAATAAATCATGAATATTATTCTGAAATAAATTCAAGAAGTTATCATCAGAAACACAATGATAAACTATGTAATAGAATTATTTTCATTGAGAATACTACCGAAAACTATGATTCTTCAGAAAAAACCAACTTTATCTTTAATCATCATTTTAGAGTTAACAATTGTTTTTCTAAAGGCATTTTACTCTCTCCATCATCTTTATTCTGCTGTATAGGGATATAGTCACTATCAGTATTTACACTGTTAATTATAAGCTCCTCTTTTTCACATCCTCTTGTCCATCCCTTTTGGCTTCTGTGTTATATAGAACTAAAGGATGATGAAGACTTCTTCAGCTATTTATAGATAATAAAGCTTTTTACATTTCTTTTTAGCATTCCTATGTCTCAATGTGATATTTTTTTTTATAAAAGAGTATTTACATAAATGTTGCAGAAAATGAAATACCTTGATTTTTTTCAGATAAAATGTGTTCATTCTAGCTTGCACCCTTTAAATATGCTGAACTTACTTCAAAGTGGAATATTTATCAAACTTTTCATTTCCACTCTTGCTCCCTCTTTCTCTCCCTACTCCTCTCTTTGTCTGTTTGTTCCTCACACACACACACACACACACACACACACACACACACACACACACACACACACACACATGCACATTCATACATACCCTCCCACCCATGCAAGCATGCACATGCACACACAGACACTTGCACCCATACCAACCGAGTTTAACACTAGAAGGACCAGGAGTTTTGTACTACCTAAAAGAGCGGTACTGGTCATTTTAAATGGTACATCATTGTTTGATAATTTTTATCTTGTTCAGGTTATATTTATTTTTAATTTTCATTTGATGGTTAACAATGTTTTTGTTGGTTTTATGTTAATAAATCATGAATATTATTCTGAAATAAATTCAAGAAGTTATCATCAGAAACACTATGATAAACTATGTAATAGAATTATTTTCATTGTGATGCAGTAATTTGTATCACAAATTATTTAAATGTAAAGAGTGATTATAGTATGAATATGCATTATTATGTGACATTGATTTGAGATGTTTGTTGATTGTAATTATTGTTGGGAAGTAAGTTTATACTGTCTTACTGAAACTGACAATAATAGCGTGCAATAATGCAGCGAGGGGGTGAGCTGTTTATCATTATTGGAGATGAGGAAGTTACGTAATGTTGGCGCGTTTTCCTTTAGAATCTTCTGGAACATTTCCCTAGAGCATATGTATTCATAATTTTCATTGGATATAAAAATAGACGCTAATGTTGGCGCGTTTTATTAGCCAATTGCAGCTCAGTTATAATCTTTAGGCATATCTGGGTGAAGGAGTATAAAAGGTAGGTTAGAGGTAAGGACCCCGGCAGTTCGTCGAAAATATTTGTATGATACACGTCGCCTTCAGTCCAGCAGAAATATTACACGTCGGCTATCGATTCACAAGTTACGCGTAGCAGAATTATGAAAAATCTAAAATGTTGTAAAATTAATTATACAAAAAGTTGAAGTACGCGAATTAAGAGTGATCAGTAATGAAGTTATTATAACAGTTTCAGTTTGGCGAGTGTCAAGATCAATGTGTAAATGTGATAGTTAATGTGGTCGACAATAAAAGTGTAAGACAAATTTCTTCATCAGTGTTATCTTTGGATAAAAGATTCCTTTCCGTTTACACAACCTGTATAAAGAGAAGTGCTTGACCAAAAGGATAATAGCTAGCCGGAGGACAGAGAACCAAAATTAAATAAAATAACAGTAGCACTCTTCCAAACAAAAACTAATACTGCCGCAAATTGCTAACACCAGATGGAGCTAACAAACCTAACAAATGAATCACGTCACAAGATGGCTTCACCACGTTGAAGTAAACACACATACACAAACATTATAAGTAATACCATCGCAAATTGGCTACCACAACGTGGGGCTAACAAATACAAACATATAATTAATAATGCCACTTCAATTGAGAATAGTACCGAAAATTATGATTCTTCAGAAAAAACCAACTTTATCTTTAATCATCATTTTAGAGTTAACAATTGTTTTTCTAAAGGCATTTTACTCTCACCATCATCTTTATTCTGCTGTATAGGGATATAGTCACTATCAGTATTTACACTGTTAATTATAAGCTCCTCTTTTTCATATAAGTTGAACTGATCTTTTCCTTTTGATTCAATATTGGGTAATGATTCAGAGTAAGATAATATTTTGTCACCTTTCAGATGTCTCCATGCCATGCTAGTACAGGAGAGACATAATTTAACAGATAAACTAATGTAGTATGAGTTTTCAGCCATTTGTGTTACTGAAATGTAGCATGTTGATAAATGACAGTAAATGACTTTTGAGTTAATTGAAAACAATAATAGATTGCTAGTTTTTATTTGCAGAGCAACAATGAAAGTATTAGTTTTAACACTGTAGAAGTAGGAAAGATGAAATATGTTACTGGTGAAATTGACTGGCTGTGATCTTAAAAGTCAGCAGTGTAAAATTAAAGCATTTATAGTTATGTTTCAGGAATAATATTTTAAAGGTTTTAAAGTTATTAAATACATGAGAATTCATAAAGTTTCACTTCACTGGGCTCAACAGTATGTGACATGTACACAATTATAAACTACTAACCAGTCAATTTAACTGGATGGTCAATGTTAATGTGATACAGTTTTGAACTTTCATCGTATGAAGGAAAAGAAAGAAAAAGGAAAATATAATTTTAAGAGTGCAATTGTCAGCCATATGCAGTTTGTTTTAACACTGACTTTGAGTAAGTATGCACCCCACTTCAAAAAAATAATAGTTCAAATTTGAGAGTTGAAAATTCTTCCCAAGGTTGAGCTGAAATGCTACTTACACATTTTTAAAATCTGACGTATAATTTTGTTTATGGATAAAATTTGTATATGAAAGTAACTCAAGTTTTAGTTGAAATGGACATTAAAGAGAAAAGTTACTCATATGATGTAGCCTTTTCCAACAATGCAATGATAACCAATAGCATATGGCCATGATTAATAAAAGTAATTCAAGTGTTAATCTGAACCAAAACTGTACCCTGCAATTTTTGGTAAATCAGCTGGACAAACAGGAAAATGATAGGACAGTTTTATTTCAGTGTCCTATTCCAAGTTATACAAATACATAGTGTCACCCAAATGTTTTGAGAATGGACACAATAAAGTATTAAAAGTTTAGATCTGATCATTGCATCTTTTCAAAATATTCTCCATTGCATTCTATACACTGTCTCCTCCTTTCAAACCATTTTTCAAATGTTGAACACCATCCTTCTTTGGAGAGAGTACAAATACATTCTTCGTAAGAAGCTATTGTGGCTTCATGACTCAAATCGTTGACTTCAAATTCTTTCTTTCATTTTGAGGAATAGAAAAAAATCGCATGGGGCCAGATCTGGACGGTAGGGAGGATGGGCCAAATATATGACTCCTGTAGAAATTGGGTTGTTTCTTGTGCAGTGTGGGCAGAGGCATTTTCATGGTGCAGCAAAATTCCATGCTGACCAGTCTTAGGACACTTTTTTCTCAGTTCATTGAACACTTGTGGCAGATATTTTATGGTGCACCATCTGGCAGCAACAGTCTTTTGACCCTCAAGTGAAATCATCACAATGTGTCCACTTACTGAGAAAAAGGAACAGCCTGCCAAGACTTCTCATTTGCTTCACTTTTTTGGCGGGATCTTCTCCTGGAAGATCCAGACTGATGACCGTCATTTAGTTCCTGAATCATACTGGTAAATTCAGCTTTTGTCACCTGTTACAATGTTAAATATGTTTAGGGATATTTCTTCATTGAATTTTTCAATCATTTCCTGGCACCATCGCACACCTGCTTGTTTCTGCTCATTTGTGAGGTGGTTGGGAATCCAGCAATTGGAGAAGTTCCTGACATCATGTCTTCATTGCTGCTGATCCAATATTTGGGGCTTCTTGAATCTGATAATATGTGCAACAATGATCTTCCCACAACATGAGCTCTGCTTTTACCACATTTTCATCCATTGTTGCTGTAGCCAGCCATCCTGCTCAGTCTTCATATTCGAGGGAATTCTTTCCTCTTCTAAACTCTGCATACCATAACTAAATGATGGATTGTGAAAGGCAAAGATCCCAAAATCCACGATCCAGTCTTTCAAGGCATTCTCTCTCCCTAAAACGACTTTAAAGTCATAGAAAATCAATCTGAAGTTAGGAAAGGATGCTTTGGCTTAACACTACTCATTGTTGCCCATTCTCAAAACTTTCAGAGTGATCCTCATTCATTTTAGCTGGTATATGTTTTACAACCTGTACAAAATTCTCTAAATCTAACAATGTGTTATAAGAATACTCCAATTTGCATTTTTGTTAGATTCTTTTTGAGAAAAGTTTTGAATAATAAGTTCAGAAGTTGAAGAAGATGAGAGAATTCAATACAGTGAAAGTTCACTGAACTCTTTGATTCTAGCAGAAATAAAAGTAGAAATAAAAGCACAGCAAAGTTCATGTCAATTTGATTTTAGTTAAGGTTTTGAAGAACAGCACACAACAATTGTATTTGATAAGCTGACAAGCAGTATTGCCAACTTGCTTAGGTTAACATGATGACAATTGAAATTGCATTTTGAATGCATTGTAACATGTGATGAAAAATTGCTTTACTCTATAATTCTAAGAAGATAAGGCAATTTTTATTCCACAGGGGTAACCTCAATTTGTGGTTTTTCATAATAGGTTTAATTGCAAGGTGGTTGTTTTGTCTGTTGGCATCTTGAAAGGGTTATCCTGTTTGAGTGGATCCATAATGATTGTGGATTTGAGCTGTGAAAAACTATAGAATGTATGAAGTCTGAGACTAAACTACCCAGCAATAGTAAATGTATATAGTGCATTTTGCGCTAGCAATATTTCAAGCAATCAATCAGCAAACTACCCAGGAATTACAAGTAATGAAACTGCTGCCTTACCTGGTGAACAGTAAAAATGTTACACCTTATGGCTATGATTTCTTCAGGGTTTGATAATTTTGAAGATGTTAAGTACATATTCAGATACATTTTTCTTACTAATAGTTTCATGGTGGCAAAAAGTTAAAATAAGCACTAGTAGAAGGGTGAATGAAAGTCATTGAAAATCATGGCCTGTACTTTGTATTTAAAAAAACAATTGTTTTAAGGCACTGTTGACAAGAAAAAGATTTCTGGCCAACTTAGCCTATTTATTTCTTAAAAGGAACCTTATATTCACTTCAACATGGTCTCAAGACTTAGCAATAGTAATTGAGCATATCAAGATTTTAGAACACATTATGTATGTATTCCATTTTTTAAAAGTGCATGTTCTTGATTGCATATTAGGTGTTATTTGTAGAACAATTATGCATTTTGGTAACAGTTCCAAGATGTATTGTGCTATGTATTTTTAAGATATTATGCACATTTTTTGCAGGTAAACAACTGCTAATATCAGGCAGGAAAAATTCTTATGGCTTTTTTCTGGAATCACTAAATTTGCCCTGCAGACCGGCCCATCCAGATGTGGAGGTGCAGCTCTTAAGTGCTGATGTAAGTCTTTGCTAATAAACCTTAAAGTAATTTACTACGATGCAAATACAAGTGCTTTAATTGTTAGAAAATAATACTTTTATTCAGCAGCAGCTGAAATTAACTTGAGCACTATTAGATTAACTAAAGACAGCACTAAGTTTGTTTAACATCATAAAGATTTTCACATCTCAAATTCCACCTTTCCATGTATCCTTAAGGGCCTTGTCATGGATGTTATGAGTATAATTTTCTGACATATCCAAGAAAATATTTATTTATATATATAGATTAGCTCATTGGTTTGTTATATGCCAATGAAAAATACATGGGGTAGGGAAAAATATATAGATATGGTAAATAAAGAAGAGAGAGGATCTATTGCATGGGTAAGAACTGGAGCATGGAGACTAAGAGGGTTAAGACAGGGTATTCCTCAAAACTAATGTCCTATATGCAGTGGTAATGAAGACATTGAACACATTATATTTAAGTGCCAAGGAACAGAAAATTGGAGAAGAGAATTTATTAAAAAGAAGTGGTTGAAGGGGGATAGAAATACAGTTATAATCGAAATGATGTGCAAGGATGCTAGCAGCATTGGACAGTTTCTGTGTAAAGTCAAAATAAATGGCTTTGGACAGTGGATAGAGATAAGTAAGAGCTAGTATGACTTACAATATAGGTAATGGATAGAGATAGTGAGAAATTATTAATTCAATGAAACTTTGATTGGAAAACTGTGGTGAATGTTTGATGGTAAAATAATTAAAAGGTGACAAGCGTAAAACAAGTGAAATGGGACATGAAAAAATTGTGCAAGATAATTTATTGACAGGAAATTGTAATATGTAGATATATAGTAGTGGATGTCTACAGAATGAGTGGCCAGGGCCAAATTTCAGTTGACAATCAAATTGTAAATTTCTTAGTACAAAATATAAATATATCTTGTCACCTCATACTGGGTTGCAACAACTCTGAAAATAAACTTTATATTTACAAACATACTTTATCAAGCCTTACTGGTTTTTGGCTTGTGTTCTGTGTCAAGATATTTTAGTTCGCATTTCAGAGAAACTTTACATACCTAATATTAACATAACTTTTATGTGGTTTTCTTTGGCTTGGTTTGGTTGGTTTTTTTTTTGAGAAACTCTCTGTAATATTAACATAACTGGTTATATGTTTTTATTTGTAATGATCTTATGTGGGGAAATAAGTAGAAATTGTTAATATTCAAGTGTTCATACATGGTGATCAATCCATGCTTGAACCCACACAGACTTAAATATAACATTACCAATACTTTCAAAATTAATAACACTACAAGAAGGTTGTTAATAGCTGAATAAATTTTGTATTATTGTGTTTAAATGGTAAACTATAAAAATCAGACAAAAGATCACTGCAGGAGAAATGCAGATCTAATTGAAATATATATCTTATTGAACAAGAAATCATCACAATGCTGAGGATGAAGACTGATGCCTCCAGAAATGTTTCAAGACTTTAACAACTGATGTAAGAGAAGTTTAAGTATGTACATGCAACTCATTTATATTTTTAAAATGAAAATTAACTTCACAATTAATATTGCTTCTATTTCCCTTAACTCATGGTCTCGCAGACCACACAAGAATTTTCGAACTCACTCTCCAAGGTCACCTATGATGTAATGCTTCTATATCCCCCTACCCTCCTTAAATCACAAACCCAACAATGTCCTATGGTGAGTTGCATTATCACTTTCCTTGTTTCCTGTTGACATGTTTTTGGGTTTCCTAGACTGTGCCTCATAAATTATGTACCTGTTTTCTTCAGTATAGTACAAAATGTGTTCACAAGAGTGCATCAATATTAATTATCCTAAGTTTGATGAAACTGTTGGTCAGTGGAGTGGCAAAGATGTCAGTGATCATGAAATAGGCCATGATTTTGCAATTGCCAGTGATCATAATTCTGCTAGCGAACAAGAGTATGATTCAGAAGAACTTAATGACAGTGGTGATGTGGAAGTTTCTGTTTTTTCAGACTTAGATGAGGCAAGATCAGTCATTCAGAAAGAAATTACTATGGCAAGAATGGCTTCAGATGGTCAAGGGATACTAGCCTAATTTGACTTTTAAGGACACAATATTGCCTTGTAGTTTCCTGATCTTCGTGCTGCAGCCAGAGCTCTTGGCCATCATGTGCAGCCTGAAGAAATCTGGAATTTAGTAATTGATGACACAACAATGTTGGAGAGGATACTACAATTCACATATCTCAAACTTGAACATGAACGAGCACAATGGAAAAGTTCAAGTGCCACAGATAACAGATGTGGATATGACTGGTATTCTTCAGCCTCCTCATTACACAGATGTGTTTAAATCAAACTATGAGGACACTTCCTGTTTGGGCAACAGATGGGATAGGAAGAAATATTTTTCATTGTGTCATGTGCCAAAGCAGATTTGACATCCTCCTTTTGAACCTCCATTTCGATGATCCTCAAGATTGAGCTGAACAAGTGGCAGTTGAACCAACAGCAGCTATACCTGACATGCTTGCAAAATTTGTAAAAAATTGTCAGATGGCTTACATTATTGGTGCATATGCTACCATCGATGAAATGCTGGTATCCTTCACAGGGAAGTGTGGTTTCAAGTTCTACATGCCCAAGAAACCTTGCAGGTACAGCATAAAAATTCAGAGGCACTTAATTCCAAAGAGCATTAGTTTCTGAAAGGCTATACTTACATGGCCAAGGATTCCAATGAAGGATCTTCTATTCAGTGGGAGTGGGGCAAGAATAAAAACTATTCACTCCCCAATCAAGTATGCATCTGGCCTCTTACATCAATCAAAAAGATGCATTGAAATGTGATGACATTGATTCTATTTATTGGTGGAAAAAAATGTATATGATGTCACTATCACATATCCAGATAGACAATATTAGCATAGAATAAATAAATATATTATTGCTGTATGTATGATAATTGTATAATTTTTTTATTGTGCTAAGAGATTTACAATTTGATTGTCTACTGAACTTTGATCCTGGCCACTCATTCTGTAGACAATCACTACGTCTTATTTACATTTTACAATTTCTCGTCAATAAATTATCTTGTTTCAGTTTTTTATGTCCCACTTCCAATTGTTTTTCACTTGTCACTTGTTGATTGCTTTACCATCACACATTCACCATAGTTTTCCATTCAAGGTAAGATACACTACCTCTTACTTTTCTCTATCCACTGTCCAAAGCCATTTATTTTTGACTTTACACAAAAACTGTCCAGTGCTCCTAGCATCCTTACACATCATTTCGATTATAAGTGCATTTCTATCCCCCTCAACCACTGCTTTTTAATAAATTCTCTTCTCTAATTTTCTGTTCCTTGGCACTTAAATACTATGCGTTGAATGTCTGCATTACCACCACATATCGGACATTGCTTTTGAGGAAATGTATGATAATTTAATACACAAACTGCATTGAAATTAGAAATGGAGAATAGAGCCAAGGGAGTATGAAACAAAGAAAAAGTTTAACTTTTGAAATAATAATCCTATTATAATGATGAAACAAAAGCAATTTATTGATGTAGAATCTCCCTGGGTATTAATCTCCCTAACAATATGTCACCTTTGATGAAACATCGCTTCAACTTTACCAAATAACATTGGGTGTGTTTATTAATGGAAAAAGCTCAATAAAATGATTGGTGATAATTGTTTTTACCACGTGGACTGACCTACTTACTTTGAGGCAGAAATACCTAGCTATTGAGGTAAAACCCTGTATGATGCCACTGTGACAAATCCAGACAGGCAAGAAGCAAATTTCATCTTATGTAAGTAATCAGGAGGGGAGGGGATTCAAATATAAAAGAATGATACTTTGATCAGAAATATAGTTTGAGTTGCTACTAGCTTTATACCTATTGATGATGTAATATGGGACTGTTTTGTTGATTATGAAGAAGTGACGCCACATTGCTGGGAATATCATAAGCAGGATTGCAATGTAAGGATACATTCCATTGCTTGTACTGATCATTGATTTCATGCTATGTATGTATGAAGAATTGCGATATAAACCAGAAGGCAAAAATGTAAGTAAACTAATAATGTTTTAAATACAGTTCAATATTAAATTTAATATTCAATTCCAAATATGTTTTTCCTTATTGTTAGTGATGTCCTAGCAGTGTAGAAAAAGTGATTCAACTTCTGAGTTAGATGCATCTGGTGAAGAGAAAGAGAAGTGAGTATAAGGTATGATAATATATCTTAAAATAGATATTCTTATATATATTTTGCATGCTACTGCAAGTGAAGATATGTATTGAATATTGTTATTTTACAGCATGATGGGGAAAAGTGTGCATGTATATATAGTTTACTCACTTCTAAGGAATGCACTTTTATCATTACAGAACCATGAAGAAGAAGAGGAAGAAGAATAAGAAGAAAAAGATTCTTAATGAACATTTGCTAGTCTTCATTTATAATCCTCTATTACCAGAAGTGAAACAAAAATATGTTTGAAAGGAGAGGATGAAGGAAATGTTAAAAAAATAAGAATCAATAAAAAGAATAAGTTAAAATACCAATACAGTATCTCTTTATTTCATGTCCTTATATTGGATAATTGCCTGAACAATATAAGACACTGGTGTATATGCAAATATTTAATCATTCAATATGAAACAAAATAAAGTTATTTGTACAAGAAAATTATCTGAGGCTGAATGTCAACCCTTATGTTAATAGTGCCAGTAATAAAGTCTTCTGGTTAATGTAGTTAATGACAAATAGAGGCAATCATGAAAGAAAATTAATTCTCTTCAAGAGAGGGTAATTATCTTTACCATAACAAGCACTCTGAAGCTTTGAACACATTTCATAAAGTGACAGAAACTCCAATTTTTCAAAATCTGAATCATATCATGGATAACATTTTCACTATTAAGAAAATGCTTCAATTAGTTATATTGTAATGATCAGATCAAATGCTGAATATTTTAGATACATAATTTAATCTTATAATTTGGGTTTCTTTTTCAATGATCTTATCTGAGGCACAGAAGGCTTTGTATGAGGAACCATGGTTTTAAAAGCAATATGTAATAGATTTTAGACTAGACAATTTTAAGAATTTCCACCTTTTGATAGGCAGAAAGTCATACAACAGGTACCCTTCATTTAATGCTTTTTAGTTTAATACCCAATTCAAAATGGAGTGACATTGACATCGCAGCATGAGCAACATTTGACATGATATTGCTCCTGAAAACCTAGTGTTCAAAATCACATGACACAACTTAACATTACCACACACAGCTCAAGCAAATGCACATACCTTTTCAGTGTGTTTTTGTATGCATTTGAACTCAATTCACACAACTCAGATAATTGAATATTTCTTCCAAAAGGAATGCATTTCCTTGGAGAATGATGACATCTTAACAAGAACACACAAACCTATTTTGTGGATGCTGCCATACCATGCAGTAAAAATTAACTCCAATTCAGCTTTTGCCACAAGGAACTTGTTGCATTCATGTTGAATTCCAATTGGTCAATCATCTTGTCACTCATGTTGCACCATCAGTGTTGCTGCATTGTGAATTGGACATAACAACTGCACTGGTTGGAATATTTCTGAAGGCCTCTGCATGGTAAATTTAACTGCTATAGCAGTTTGTAGTGTTTTCTGCCACTAAACTATAGCATTGTAAGGTACCTGAGTCTAACTTTTGCAACATATAACCAATGGCTGTTCTGTGGCTTTATGCCTCAGAGAGTGCATTTGATGGTTACAAGCGACCATCATGCTCCTTGGAGAGTAACATCAATGTGTTCATTCCAGGTCAGTTTTTTATCCAGTACAAGACTTAGATATTTAACTGACTCTGAATGTCGCAGGACTGAATTATGTAATTTAAGACTTCCTAGGCCTTTTAAATTCCTCCTGTTCATAAAAGAAATAACAATGAATTTTTCTCGATCCATGATTCATCATGTCTGTGATTTTATTAGGAAATTTTCCAAAAGGAACTAATGCTATGTTATCTGCATAGCTTTGTATATATGTAATATCCCTCCTGGGTTATATCTTTAAGAAGATCGTCCACCATGAGACTCCAAAGCAGGGTAGAGAGAACTTCCCCTTGCAGGCAACCCCTCATGGTAATTATCCCCTCATTTCCCCAAGGAGGCTAGCTGTAATTTTTTTATGGATGCACTTTAACTACTATGGTCCTTACTGCCCCTTTCTATACTGGGCATGAAGAACTGGAAATTTTGCATGGAGGCCACTTTATCAGGTTTGACGTTCTTTTATGTGCGATGAATCTATGACATGGGACCACTGGTTTTACTTCCCTTCTGAAGGAAGCCATGCTAAGGATTTTTATGACTGAAAAAATCCATTGCCCTCCATCAGGTTTGAATCTGTGACCATGAGAATTAGAGGCTAGCATGGTACCCCTAGACCATAGAGGATGACTCCTGAGCATGGAGTTTATCTAATTACAAACAGTGTCATCCACTCTATACTTCTGTGCATTCAAAGTCATAGATCCATAGGAGGTGTTATCAAAAGCTCCTAGGGCTACTTTCTTCCAAGCCATTAAGTCCTCAAGTCTACTGACAAGACTGGACTTTGATGGCTGGTAGGCGTGCTGGTTTTGATGGAGGGAGGTCTAACAGCCTCTTCCATTGAATATATCTGTCAGTCTTTCCAAAGCCTTAAAAGGAACAATGTAAGACTGATTGGTTGGTTCGCCTTAGCTTCGGTGTATTTATTATGCCTACACTAGGAATAAAAACTATTCTGGTAGCTCTCTAGGCCAGACAAATGCAGCTGAAAGCTGTACTGGCCCAGAAGAGTAACAGAGGAGGATATAAAGTGAGTCAGGTCCCTTGTGCAGCAGTGCAGGAAAGATACCGTCTCCACCTAGCAATTTAAATGGCTTAAGTGTATTAATTTCCTATTTAATGCTATGAATTACGACTACTTGATGTGCAGGTCACCAGTCCTTCTGCAATGCTGTTAGTCTAGAGCTTTTGTAGTGGCTTGTGAATTCACAGATCTGGTCATCATATATGCACTTGGAGAAGTGTACCTCATAGATAACTTTTGAGTGTTTCTTCAGTCGAGCACATAAAATCATCTGTAGTCTTGCACATTGTTCCTATGGGATTTTTTTATCTTGGAGCCTAGCTGCCTCTGACAGGCTGGATGTTTCCTGACAGAAGGCTTGCCAAGTAGAGCATTTGAGGTTATGTATACTTTTGTTACAATCTGTATGACAGTCCCTCCAGTTCCAGTTCCTTTTTCCTTCTTAAAGAGATGGCTTACTCTGCCTCTCCTAACTTCAAGATCTTTAGTACAACATGTCACTTTCTTGGATTCTATCCACATCTGCATGGGTCAGCTATTGCTATAGCTGTCAAGTACAACCTCTTGAATTGAATAGGCAGCTTTGTCAATATCACTAAAAGATGTAATCCTATCAATCTGCCCAATCCTACCTGAGATATCCTGCATATAGGGCTCCCATTAGGCTCTCCTGGGATTTCTGTAGGGATTAGCTGTTTTAGCTACATTAACATAAAATATCTAATTATGATCTGAAAATGATGGTTCATCCAGAATCCTCCAATCAGTGATCTGAGTTAAAATACACTCAGTGCGAAAGGTAATGTTGATAACTTCTTGCCTTATACAATTTACAAAAGTAGGCTTGTTGCCAACATTTAGGATACTTAGATTACTGGAGAGCAGAAAGTCTAGAAGGTACTCATTCACCTTTTGTTGATGTTTATGCTACCCCAGATTTCATAATGAGAGTTGGCATCACACCCAAAGATGATCTGTTCCCCTCTTTGAGAGCAGTGTGTGACCAGCTGCTTTAGTTCCCTAGTGGGTGGATTGATACTATCATAGGGGAGGTAAGCAGAGCTCACTGTCAGGCCTCTGTCCCCTTCTCCTGATTGCAGTCAATTTTCACCCTGGTGATATCACTAGAATAAAATTCTAGAAAAGGTAAGCTTTGAACTCCATTGCAAACAAGAATACTACAACTCCTATTACAATTGCCCTTGCTGTGATGTATTAGCTTACCTAGACATTCACCTAGTCCTGAAATTTGACCCTTGGAAATCCAAGGTCCTTGAATTAGGACCAGGTCCATTCCTTCTTCATTGAAGATTTTGCAGAGGACAGCTGAAGCCACCTTCTTATGCTGGAGGTTGATCTGGAGCGCTTTTAGGGATATCCTTGCTAGAATCATAATTTTAATTCTTCCAAGGCTCTGTTACCCAGATCTTTTATTTGTAGTTTCCTCATCTGCCAAGCAGGTGAGTGTGTGTTCTGACATGCCGGACTTGGAACTTATAACTTTCCACCCTCCTACACCTAGGGTTTCGTTCCGGACCCTAAGCATCTTAATGTTTTTAGGTTCAGTTTTTGTGAACATCCTTGTCTTAAAAACCATCTTAGTGGTTCGTATTGTTTCTGCTTTGGGACCTATGGCAAGTTTTGTGCCTTCCCATGGCTTCCATTAAAAGGTCTTTTCATCACTCATTCTTTGGTAACATCATTTGCGTAGGAGAAAGTGAGAGCTCCTCTCTTCCTGCAGGTTCCAATAAATTGTGGAAAGTTTCCATGTTAGGCTTTTCAAACAGCTCTGATTGTCTATTGGAGTTTCTTGATTTAATCCTCTGAGAGTTTGTTGATGGGAAAATGTCAGGGATCACTGCTTCCTTGAAACTGGCTAGTGATTCCCTGTAAATGTTTTTGGTAAAGGTGGAGGGTCTCTCTTCTTCCACACTTTGTTTTTCTTAGCAACTTCAATAGGAGAAAGGGTAGATCCCTCTGTCTGGCTTATTTAGTGCCTGTCCTGGGTAACTCATCCTTTTCTCCCTAGAGTTGGGGTTTTAGATTTGGAAATTTTCTTTTGGATACAAATAATGCCTTTCTCCTTAAGTTTTGCTTTCAAGGCTTGTTTTGTTTGTGCCCCTTAAGGTATTTCTTTGTTGAACTTTAAGCTTGTCCATTTTATCCAGGGCTTCTGCCAGCCCTGGATAAGTCCTTGTTCATCAGCAAGTTAATATTCCACCCTCAGAAAAGATAACACCCAGTTCCATGTAAGAGGTTTGCTCATAGAGCTTCCTCATCAAGGGAAGATTGCTGAGGGCTCAATAGTGTGGTCCTCAGAAGAGGTTTGTTTATCTTATTTGCTTCCATAAACGTCCTTGGGATTTATAGAGTCTGCCCAGGCAGAGCCCCGCATGCCTGGTGTAAGACTTACACTCTGGAGGTTGCCTGGTATCCAGAGGGCCTGTTTAAAACACATTAGGCCTGTACCATACAATCCGATCAGCATGGGCCACTCTACACAAAGGGTTGGGTTTATGGTAAGCCACTTTCGTCTGGCATCTCCTCTGTGGTGTGAGTAACTCTTCCAGTGCAGCTCATAGGTTCACAGATATACAAAAGCTGCCCTCCCACCAGCTTCATGGTCATGCAGCTTATAGAGGGGGTACTTGTCAGTAATTTTAGAGCAAACACTAAATGAGTGTAATATTATTAAATATGAATGAATTAGATGTGTTTAAATATATTCAAGTATTACATACAAAATAATATAATAGTTTAACATACTGAAAGAAACAAACCTATCAGAGAGAAACCTTTGCATCATAACCTGTCATCTTGCTTTAAAAAGACTGATTGAAGTTAAGCACTTTTGAACAACAGCAGATAGAATACTGAATTTCTAATCTTGCGTTTGATGAAGTTATTAATCACCTCAATGAAGCTCATTTTAGAGGCAAGTTCATGCTCTTTTGATAACATTGCTAAATGATTCACTCTCTCTTGGCTCAAAGCTAATCCCAAAGGTTTTGATTAATGATCATTTACTAAATCATGTCTCCCTTAAGCCACAGTAACAATAAGGTAATGAAAAGTCTGAGTGCAATGCAAAGTTCAGGAAATACAGATTCTAATATCAATTTCCAAATTCCATTGAGAAGAGGAAATGGTCTCTTCTGTAGACTTGGTTAGATCAGGAAAAATGGCTGCATATACTAACTTCCATATTTGTATTTCTTTAATAAGATTATCATTCAGATCATCAGAATAAGTTCTCATTAATTTCTTGATTGCATCACTGTCACCAAAAGTTGTGTTTATTCTGAGAATGGCTTCAAAATTTGCGCAAATATTTTCATTTTGTCATACTGAGAATCTATCTGAGATACAATCTTGTCCATGATTACATCAAACACCAACTTTTCAAATTGTTCTTCATTTCTTCTGGAAGCCTTTCAAATGCTTCATCAATAACAGAATCAGGTTCATCAAACGAAACCTTACTTTTCCTTCCCCTCTTTTTTTAAAAACTGCCTCAATCCCAATATCAGAAGCTCTTTTTCTAGCTCAGTTTAAGTATTCAAATCATAGACCTCTTACACCCATATCTATAATAAACTGAAGAGCTTTAAAGTATGGAAGCTAACTTGGAATTATTTCTTCCGAGAAACTACAGTGGAGAGAGAATCTAGCAGCCGGCTGTGAGCAGTTGTTGATCTTCCTGTCATGTTATTTTTCTGGGAGCATAAAATTTTGACTAAACTTTCATGCCATCCTCCCCTTCTTCTTGAAAGTGGTGAATACAAGAGCAGTCACAATTTATTTTCTGCTTCAGCATATTACTAAAATAGAAGTAAGAGGCCCATCTTCTCATATTCCAATTATGCATTCCCCTGTTATCAGTGAGACTATTGGTGGTGCCAGTCAAGAAAAAGCAATATTCACAAGAGAGAAAGAGATTGGAATTTATCACTGCTATATTGAATGAAATGGAAAGCAAATAAATATATGGATACTCTTATTTTTAGTTAGAATTTTCTTTTTACTGTCAAGAAATTAAAATTATGTTTTTTGTCTTCTAGCCTATGCTATAGATAATACAATGCTATTAGCACTACTATTTGTAACTTTTTAAAATTAACTTACTTATTTTTACATTAAATTAACTTCTGTTAAAAGCATTTTCTTTGACAAAGGTGCTTTAAAGGTTATGGAAAATACAATGACAATGATGATTACTACTATGATTATGGTGATTTTAATAATAATAGTAATACAACTACTGTAATTATGAGTCATTTTTGAAAGAGTGTAAAAGTCAAAACAATTTTGGCATCCACTATAGACATAGGTGGAAGGATTGGGTTATTGGACATTTTGCCTCATTCAATGCCCTCAACACATGCTTCAATTGTAACTTGCAATATATTCTGCATTTTTGGACCAAACCTGCAAGTTTGGACAATCCCTAGCATCATTAATTTATGCAATTCCAAGAATAGTATCCTACTCCTCTTCCCTTTTGGGTCACCCTGAAAAACATGACAGTGTAAGAAAGAGTAAAGTGTCCATATAAGTAACCTTGAGCAATATAATCTATCCCTTCCAAATTGTTCAATATGTATCAGAGCTGTTACTCAAAATCTAGAACAGAACAAAATGGGCATAAGCTTAACTCATGCCTGTTTAAGTTGGAGGCTCCATTTTTAACCTTTTTGTGCAACTGTAGCTAGTGTCTATCTATCAGAATGGAGCAAACAAAAGCCATGAGTAAAATTCACTAATAGCATTTGAAATGCACAAATGCATCTGTAGTACTATGGAACTCCTTCTGAAATAAGTGTGCTAATTTTGTTTGTAAGAAGGAAAAATTCACTGTATATGAAGCAATATTGGTAGGGGAAGGTGGGCCAGGGCGAGACAGATAAAATATTTTTTGTCATTCTGCTTCAAATTTTTACTTTTACAAAACTCTTTATTGGTTGCAATATTATATTAATGTTGCTCTTCAAGTTGACATATCTAACATTTTTGAAGCTATCAAGTTTGTTTAAAAAAACCACAAGTTATAGTTACATAACAACTGTCTCTCTGTGGCCCATCAGTGCTCCACAGTGAGACATAGGGTGGTCCACAATGAGACATAATCTATGGGAACATTAAAACCCTATCACAACACAATAATTACTGAAATTACACCAAAAACTCTATAGAACACTCAGGTCTCCAAAATCTACAGAAAAGTTTAGGTATGATTTCTGCCTTTTTGTTTTGCCATGTGCAGAAGGAGTTGACAACAGGGATCTTATATTCGTAGTAGAAACTGATGCAATGTCTGGAACAGCTGGATAGTAAAACCTGTCTGTCAGTTTTTCACTTTTCCTAAGAAATTTCACTTCATAATCACCATCCATATCTCTACCTTGCAGCACTTCTCCAACATAGAATTTGGAGTGTTTTCCTGGAAACTCTACCAAGACAAAGTCTCCTTCTTTTGGCTCAGTGATCAGCTTCTCGTATGTTTGGAGAGCTGTTTCTTCATCATCTGAACCATTTTAATTAGATTTGTTATCATTGCTGCTAGACTGAGCTCTTTTTGACTTAACTTCTGTTTGTTTGAACAAACTTTTCTTATACTTTGTTTGATTTTTTATCTGAAGCGCAAGTAAGTTTTTCTCTGGAGTGTCTGTTGGAATGAAGGATCTCCCCTTTCTCCTTCTGGAAGTGGACTCCATCCTCTCTGCAGCTTTGGGGTAGTTGCGAATGTCCTTAGGGCTAATGTGAATTGGTTTTTTCTCCTTTCCTATCAATTCTCCATCACCAGTTGTCTGTCTTGAGCTACTATCTGTGGCAGGACTTTGTTAGCATCTTCAGCGCTCATTTCTCTGTCAGCTACAGCACTTAAAAGAAAATCCTTATCAGAAAAGACATGTCTGTCAAATGGAAATATTCCTGCTTTCTGAAATCTTTGCACTCACCTGTGAAGTGTTTGAAAAGCTAAACCCTTAGCTTTGGCAGCCTTACGCACTGATGTACCCTCCTGAACAAGCTGTCTTCTTCTTTAAACATTCCAATTGTGGTTTTCCTCTCTCTGTTGCATGTCATAGCTAAAAAGTAATTAGGAACATGTTTAACACTAAACATTACCCTTTAGTAATTAAATTCAACACAAAATAGAAAGAAATTGACATGCAAGGGGTACAGAGAGACTTGTCTCACTGTAGCCCAACCTGCTGTGTCTCATTGTGGCCCACATGTTTCAATAAAAGATTTTCACTTTTAAAAACGAAACCATATTGCAAACTGTGTTGGTATTTCTCACATTAATTCCACAATATATAGCCATTTTAAATTTTGTTTATCATAAATATATTTAAATAGGTGGCGCCGTGGCCGAGCGCTCGCCTCCCATCTAGGCGGCCCGGGTTCAATCCCTGGGACCTGCATGTGGGATTTGAGGTGGACGAAGCGGCGTCTGGGCGGGTTTTCTCCGGGTTCTCCGGTTTCCCCCGCCATTCATTCCACCAACTGCTCCATCATCACCTTTCCTTTCATCCATTACACCAACATTTCGTTTCATCTACTTCCTTCATCCCATACCAGGCATCGGGCTGATCACCCATCCTGGATGCTCTGTCTGATCCATGAGTGTCTGCTCCTCGACGGGCCTCTGACCCCAGGCACCCGCTTGTAAGTCCTGGGGGGTGTAAGTCCTACATAAGAGGAGGGTAAACAGATAATGAATGAATGAATGAATAAATATATTTAAATAGATATACTTATAAAAAAATTAACAATGCAATAAGAAAAATTTACTTTATTTACCTTAAAATCTGAACTTTTACATATTCTGTAAACAGCAAACTTCTTCCAAAGAGTATTAACAGCAAGGTGGTCTTCATAGAGTGTGCCAACATTATACATTAAGAAACAAATTTCCATCATGTAAGAAACTGATAAAATATAAATGCCTTTATGTGGCCCCTGTCTCACTGTGACCCACTCTCCCCTACAACATTTATCAAGAATTATTTCATTATCATGAAGGTGAATTCAGATTTTTACAGCTGATAGTGATGTAACTTGAAGAAAGAAGGATTAGAAAGGCAGAAGAAAGATATACTCTGGTTTGTGTACTAATATACCACTTGAAATCAATAACGAGTGAATAGCTTATGAGACTACTTTATGACAAAATCTTGCAAATAACCACAGATGGCTACAAATTTTCAGTTTACATGTGCATCAAAATGTTCCATACTCAGCTTATAAAACCCTTTAAAGTAAAAGCTGAAGGTTTGGAGACATAGGCCAGTTGTAATGGTCAATTATAATTTGGTTTCATATTCAAGTACCACAGACCTGAAAGCAGTATGTCCCCAATGAAGGTTACAGGCAACTGTTCTGTCAAACTCATTTATTCCTGTTATGTATTTAAAACTACACCATTCCAATGGTTACCTATGATCTGCACATTATGTTAATATCCCTCTATTAGTGTAACTGCATTAAATAAATTGATATTTGAGTTTTCTTGAAAACATTGTAGGAAACATCTTAAGCATCCTAACTAGTAAGTGGGTATATTTTACACCTATATGCATTTTCATTAGTCCATTTAGGCATGATGCAATCACAAATGTACAGATTACAACTCAGTCTTATTTATGTGAATGCAAAAGGTTAGAAAAGATTTGTAACTAGATGGTCATCTCAAGCAGACAATGAACTGATGCTCAAATGAGCTTGGAATCCATATAGCTTACAGTTGCCCACATCCTCTTCTCAGGTGTTGTGGTATATACACACACACACACACACACACACACACACACACACACACACACACACACACACACACACACACACACACACACACACACACACACACACACACACACACACACACACACACACACACACACACACACACACACACATATCCTGTAACATGTAAGCTATAACAATAATCATGTGCTCTCCTAAATCTTGAGTAATCACTTGGTTTAATTAAATATAACCAATCTTTTAAACATGGTGCAGTTCCATTAAGGACCAACATATACAGTAAACATAAAATTTTGACCAATGCAACTGTAATTTCAAATTATCGGAAGTTTAAGCGTAAGTAACCTCGAAATGACCACTATTGCTTCAGCTGCAATTGGTGTTAAATAGCCTCTAGTGCATCAAATGGAAATTCCGGAAAACAATATTTTAAGACTACCTGATTGCAACTGGTAACCATGAAGCTCATGACAAACTTAAGTTATTGCTGCTTCATTGCTTGATTGACACTGTGTTGCCTAACTCGTGGGTACATTTAAGATTGCTGAAGCAGATGTTGGGAAATATGCCCCCATGAATACGAAAACTGAGGAAGTTGTTAAGCCCTGAGATAATGTCAGATACTTTTTCTGCACCAGATCCAGGAGGAAGATGAGATGTTTGAACATTTTCTTACTGAATGCTGTCATATGATCACATCTTGCAACTACAATGCCATCAATGAAAAGCAAACTCTTAAGATAAGATTGTCATCAGAATCAGGGATAATACCACATGAGAAGCTCTACTATGCATGAATAAATTCACTGGATAAAGCCATCACTTACTGCCATTCAAGCTAGCAGAGCAAGAGCAAGCTAAGGGTGTATCCATTCTTAGTGAAAGGGCAGGTGTTGATGCTATTAACAGCAAAAAGGTCCAGAAATCTAAGTTTCAAGTTTCTCACAAAAATAAAAGCATTAGTGAAAGTGATAGTGATATATTTCAGTGCTGCAGATGCCAAACTGTTCTTGGTGACAGACAATGCCCTGATTATGGGAAACATTGAACTAAATGTGGTCTAAAAAATAATTTTGCAATTTCTTGTAGGGTTAAGCATATAAAAACTATCTCAAACAATGCAGATGATTCCAGTGATGAATCAGTAATATATGCAACCAATATTGTCAAGCTTATGAATAATAATGAGGTATTTCCAAAGTCTAATGCCAAAATTGTTTACAGTTTTGATGTAGTAACAAAATCTAATGTTCCTAAGATGGGCCAATATTGTTACAATAGGAAACAGGAAAGTTGAGTTTAAAATAGATGCAGGTGTTGATATAAGTGTAATGCCCCATAAAACCTTTGAGAAAATAAGTAAGACAACCCAGTGTTCTCTTAAGCCCACCAAGATCTACAGTCATTTGATTTAAGCAAGAGTAAACCACTTGGTGCAGTAATACTCCCAATATGGGGACAGAAATTCTGAAAAATTTGTAGTCTCTGAAACTACCCAAATTATTTTAGGTATGCCAGGGTTATAAAAGTTAAAATTAATGAAAAGGGTTCATAACATAAATAATGCAAATGCACCATCAAATATGAAACCTGATATAAAAAGGGAAATTGAGCCCCTTAAGAAAGAGAAGTTTCTACACGAAAATAGAGATACGGCTCAGGCTGTTTCCCAGGTACCTGCACCATTGTTATAATCGGCGCAACAGTTCTAGACATGTGAAAATCTTAATGAGAGCTTTGAAGCGAGTTGCTTACCGGATCAGGAGGTGACCGGTCGTCTGCATGCTGCAGGAGTGCGTGGGACAGTCATTGTCAAATGTCCGCACACCGGTTATGCGCTGCGCTGATAAACTTATATACAGTATATTAAAATCCACGCTGTAAAAAGCGCTTAATATAAAGAACAATGTCAATCATTGCCTCCAATTCTTCCACACCTAATAACCCTTCCTCTTCTGCGGAATCACTCACATTATTGCCGTCATCGCTGCTGTCACTACTTTCTGCACCATTATCTTGGATGAGAATTCTTTCTATTTGATTTTCTGCAATTCCGTATTTTTCGGAATAATGATTCTTAATTTATTCAACATGTCGACATACATTTTCCCATTCTGGCCTTCCTATTTCAGCAAAATGCTGGCGTTATAACTGCTCCACATATTTTAATTTAAAAGTGATATTTCTGCATGTCACCCATTTTTTGATATCAGCCCAGATTAATTCGATTGGGTTTAGATCTGGGCGATGTGATGGCAGTCTTAAGTACATTATAGCGATGTTGTATTACTATCTGGTCAAGTATGTATGACTTCTGAAGCTGTTTGTTGGCTTTAAGTTATATAGCTTTGTTTTACTCATGCTTTCATCTAAAGCTATATTATGTCTAAGTAATCAAGCTCTCATTTCTTCTTTCAAGGAATTTGAAGTAGATGGTTTGTCAATTGAGTGTTGACGCATTGTGAAGCATTGTCGATGACTAGAACAGACCCAGCAGACATATTAGGTATCAACATGGCGTTGATTCACTTCATGTACTTTTCTGTATTCATTTCTTGATGAAAATCTTCTGTTGTTTTTGCAACTTGTAAAAGAAGGGCATTCGGAACGAAGCCGATCTTTCCAACAGCATGAACGATAATAAGTATTTGCCCTTTAGCAACAGGAACCTGCAACCTAATTCGCTATCGTCACTCCAACTTTTAGATGCTGTATGACTGCTGTGTATGTATGACTCATCTTCATACACTATAGTATTTTTCTGAAATTTGTAGCACCACCTTTAAAATTGATGCTGATATAAGTACATATAAAATTATACTCATTTGGAAAGGTAGAATCAGACTGAAAAATTCAATGCCATAGCCGGGATTTGAACCACGGATCTTAGGCTTTCCGTGCCGTTGCTCTAACCGACTAAGCTATAATGGCAACATTTACTTTTTATTTTATTATTTTTTTATTTTATTTATTTATTTGTTTTGCTTTTCTGATAGAGCTTTTCTATTTGATTTCGGTTTCTTCCACTTGAACCCTAAATCTTTAATAATTTTTCTGAGATTTGTAGCACCACCTTGTAAGTTTCTGCTGTCTTTCAGCTTGATGAGCAATCTGCTTATTGTTAGCACAGTTTTTTCTTCCACATAGGAATTGTGAATCGTGCGCCGAATGACGCATTCGAAATCGTCTATTTCTGTAATACGTTTAGGGACCTTATGTTTCTTCCCAGGTGTGTCAAATGGTACTGTTTCATCCATATGTTTTTTTTCTCTTATCTTTGAGAACTCTGGAATCGAAACTCGGTGAAACACCAGTTGCTTTGACTACTCTTTCTTTCACTCTCTTAAGGCTTTTGTGGAACTCGGATGAAGCTTCTTGCTTCATGAAGTCGCGGACATTTGCAATTATTTCCCTACTTTGACTACGTAACACCTTAGCACTTAACTTTGAAAACATAGGAGCCATGGTTATAAATATAACAAATATAAAGTAAGTACTATTTAGATACTGCTCTCTTTAAAATTACAACCAGATGCAGACACTTTCTATGCAGACTGTATTGTTACGCACTGTGAGTAAGCAAAGATATTATATCGCTTTCATTGATTAAGCTAAACATAAACCATTCCTAGGCTCGGCAGCTGGGGTAGCAATCAAGGTCACGATTCCAGAAGTTTTGCGCGAGTAATACAACTAAATATTTTAAAGCAATGTGTCATCCACCCAGCACGTTACCTTTTGCATTGACCATTCCTTTGTCTAAAGAGTTAAGACAGGTTAGTAGGTAGGGAATAAATTGTAGAAGTCCATAAGATTGTCCCAAGAGCTAGTATCAACCACTTAGTTATAGTTTAAAAAGCAAATGGTAAACTCAGAATATGTATGACCTGAACTTACAGATTGTTAGAAAACCCAGATGTCTCTCACAGTTGATCAGATTAACATGAAAGTTTCAGGCAAAGAAGTAAGTTTACTCTGGTAACGGATGCTACCAGAAGGGTACCATCATTTAAACTGGATGATGATTCATTGTGGAAATGTTGTATTTCTAATTCATTTAAAATTTACAGATTTTTTAGTACTCCCTTAAGATACTTCTGATTCTTAGGATCTGTTTGAGGGGAAATTAGAAATGCTTTACAGGGACATTTCCAATATATTTTTTTGCCACAATGACATGAATATTTGTGACAACAGGCAGAACACGACCTTGCTGTCAGTAGACTATGTCAGCATGCTAGGGATGTCCAAGTGAAATTCAAGCCAAACAAACTACAGTTTAAATCAGCTGAAGTTAAATTTATGGGACAGGTATTCTCCAAAGAAGGAATGAAAGTTGGCCCCCATTGTGTTGAGTCCCTTCTAGCATTACCAGAACCAAAATGTAAGTTAAACCCTACAACATATTATTGGATCTTTCACTTATGTAAGATGCTATATTCCCACATGGCTGATCTTAGGCAACCCCCATCTAAGAAAATTATAATTCAGTGTGATGCCCCAAAACATGGTTTAGGTTGTTATACATTCCAAGAACATAACAAGATTATGAAACTTGTTGCTTGCATTTCACAAGCCATGAATAACATGAAGTTAATTATAGCCAGACTGAGAAAAACTTCTAACAATCTCTTAGGGATGTGATAAACGTAGTAATTACTTGTATAAAACTTTAGTAGATGTACAAACTGGTCACAAACCCATTGTATCTATAATGAATAAACCAATTTGCAGAATATGGTATCTCAGGCTCCAACATCTCAGATTAAAATTGCTAAAATACTCCTTGAAAATACTTATGTGCCAGGGAAATACCTCCATTTTGTAGATATGATCTCCTGTTCCTATTTAAATGAAACAGAAGTTGACCAAGAAATAATGGAAATGGTTCATCCTTCCAATAAGAACTGAAAGAACTATGAAATTACAAGTCGTAATTTTGCAAGATCCAACTCTTGAATTCATCATCAGATATTATCGAGAAGGGAGAAATATGTAAACACCTCTTTTAAGTCAGGGTATCCCCTCAAAGAAGATTTATATGTTCAGAATGATCTAGTGTTCATGAATGATCAGATGGTAGTACCAAAATCACTCAAACAATATGTACTCTCATCTGTTCATAAAGGTAACCAGGCATTAAAAAATCCATTAAGAAAGCCAGGTCTGTATTTTGTTGGCTTTTCATGTCTTTTGATATCACCCAATTTATAGATAGATGTCAAATTTGTGAAATGAATATTCCAAAAAGTCACTGAGAACCCTTAATGCAACACCCCATACCAGTGTTGCAATTTAACAAATTCAGCATGGATATTTTGGATTTTGGAAGTAAGCCATTTCTGATAATGATTGATTGTTCTCTCCCATTGGTTAGAAATATGCCCAATGTGAAATAAGACTTCTGAAGCAGTCATTACTAGTATGCAAGACATTTTTTCACGTCTAGAATATCCTCAAATAATAATTGCAGAAAATTTGTCCTTCATTTGGCAAAAGTGTCTGAGATATTACCAAGAAAAAGACATCTCTATTCAAACTAGCAGTCCACATTATTATCGCAGCAATGAACGCTCAGTAAAGGTATCTCAAAAACTATAATGAGAAAGTGCCAAGAAGACTAATCAGATTATTGTGACTCACTGCTTGAACACAACAATACTCCCATTCCATGGTTAAAAGCAAGCCTTTCTGAAATTCTACATAGCCAGTGCCTAAGGACCTCATTACCTAAACCTGCTAAAAAGTTAGAACCAAAAGTATAAAGATGTTCATAGGATTTTGACAGAAAGACAAAAATGAGCCAAAGCTCACCATGACAAGACTGCACCAAGGAAAGAAATAAGTTATAAATAGGTGATGAAGTAGGCATTCAAAAAGTGCCAGGATCAATATGAGAAAAAGATACTGTTATCTGGCCTGCAAATGAACCATGTTCATATTGAGTGCTCATGAAAAAGGCATTTGATGCAGCACCAGTCAAATCAAACTATCAATAACAAGGTTAAATTATGATGACCTACGAAAAGCCCACAATCTAGATTTTTATAAAATATTCAGATTCCTCTAAGTTGTCCACATGACCCAGAGGAACAACATAATGTATCAGCTAAACCTAGAGTGGCTGAAATAGTCAAGATAGGCTACCCCAACAGAGATGATCAGAGCGAACTATCAAGAAACCAAATCACCTTAATTTGTAAACACACATTATTGGATATTATGTTTATGATTGTGTATGCATTATTGTATATTATGTATCTTCTGTCATGATTCTTGTATGGTAAAATGTATAATGTTATTTAAGTTCATAGAAAAATCTCAGTGAGAGAGGTGTTGTGTGACTGATGTCACATCATGTTGTGTGGCTACATCCTCTTCCTGTAACATGTGTTATACAAGCTTCTACAATAAACATGTGTTTTACCTAAATCTCGAGTAGTCACTTGGTTTAATTAAATATAGCCAATCCATTAAACATCAGGATAGGATAAAAACTGCTAATATAAATTTTCCAGATGACTCACCCTAGCTCAGAATCTCTTGAATTTGAGGTGTACTGGAAGGGCCTGGGCTCAGATCCCCATACTATTTCTTCTCTCAGTGTAAACAGCAAATTTTTTCCTTCAGACAACATTTAAAGATTCCTTTATTTCCTTCTCAGATAGCATCTTAGATTCTATGCTATTTTATATAAATTTTGCTCTATCATGATTACTTCTTTTCAACTCAGTTTTGCTTGCATAATCAGCATAGTTTATCCAGCAAGCTTTTTAATGTTTTGAGTCTAAGTATTAATACTTCTATGTTTCTATAATATTCCTTTCTTTCTTTTTTACTTTCTTTTTTTGGGGGGGCATATAACAATGGATAGAGGTTTTTTTTATTTTGCATATAAAAATGGATATAGGCTTAGGATTCCAAATATGACTATACGTACTTTAATATGTTCCAGATAAACATCACAGAGGATAACATAATTTGTAATCCCATATATGGATTTACAGTGAAGAAGGCTAAATTTGTTATCAGTAGGGTAAAAACCTTTACCTGCATTGCTAGAAACATTAAAAATAACTCTACTGAAACTGCAACAGTTGATGTTATAGTACGTGGTAAGTATATGCAACTCACATTTTCTTAGATTACTTTATACACTTAGTAAGATTTTAATGCGGAACCTACTGATACACTTTACCACTTTTTACTTTAATATTTAAATAACTATAAGCCTAAAAAGAATTTAGAAGACATGAATACTGGAGTGTGAGGAAGTTGGAGGAAAGATTTATGAGGGTGGCTTTGATTTTCCATTATGAATGTGATTTTTCATTACCAAAGCCAACCATAGCCTATCACAAGTAATGTGGATGTGATGATGTAACAGAAGACTGGGTAAAAAAGCTGAAATATGGCCTTCAATTTATTATGACTAGGGCTCAGGTTTTTGGGAGCTGAAAACTTGAGAAATGTTTGTTTCTTATGTGCTAAAATGTCAAAAATATGTGCTGAAAATAACAAAAATATGTGCTAAAGGTTAAAATATTTGATAGTATCTGAATGCTCAATTAATATAAATGTGCGTGTACTCACCAGACATCATTCTGGAAGGGATCTATAAGTAGTGAAGAGTTACAGTACATGGTAATGTGCTTATTCAAATTGTCCATTCAGAATCACTGATGATTGTCTTAAAGAAGTAACTTGAATCTGGAAAATGAACTGCTCCGCATCACAAGAATGGCATGGGATGTCACTGACATTAACATTTTCTTCACATTGCCCATACAACACATTTGAAATTTTACACATTATGTTATATCCACTATTATTTTCATACACTTCCTTGTATTTTCTTTGTATATTTTCTGCTGCAGGACCCAAAGAATATTCAGGTTTTTCTCCATATTTTGAAGCACTGTAACTTACTTATTTACTTAATCAGCTTATGAAGCTTAGGGCATACACTCCCTAGGACTTACAACTGCACCTAGGGTCAGAGACCTTTCGAGGAGCAGATGGACATTGAATCAGAGAATGAAGAACCCAGAATGGGGGATCGGCCTGTAGCCAGGTATGAGAGTATGGAAGAAGGTGTTATAAAATGAAGACAAAATGGAGGAAAGGAAAGATGATGATAGAGCAATTGGTGGAATGAATGACAGTGGAAACTGGAGAACCCGGAGAAAACTCACTAGAGGCACTTCATCAACCACAAATCCTACACGCGGGCTCTGGAATTGCGACGGAAGATGCTTGTTTACGTAATAAGTTTTTGTATTTGTTAGCCCCACTTTGTGGAAGCCAATTTGCGAGTGAATAATGTTTCTTACGTAGTTTGTGTAGCGTAAGTTATTAGAACTTGTAGATCATGTTGTGCTGCTTACTTCACGCGTTGCCATCTTGTGACGTCATTCATTTGTTTGGTTTGTAGCTCCATCTGGCGTAGCAATTTGCATCAGTTTTGAAATAATTCACTTTAAATGTCCTCCAGCTAGCTCTTTGGGTCGAACATGTATCTCTTACAGGTTGTGAAGCGGAAAGGAATCTTTTATCCAGAAATTATACTTAATGAAGAAATTGGTTTTATAACTTTTATTGTCGAACACGTTCACTAACACTTTTACATATTGATCTGGATACTCGCCAAACTGAAACTGTTTGTAATAACTTCTTACTTATCACTTTTAATCCACGTACTTAAACTTTGTGTATATTTAACTGTATAATATTTTAGATCTATAATGATTTTTGCTGCGCGTAACTTGACGAACTGAAGGACTGACTGACGACGTGTAGTGTACACGAAATTTTGATGAACTGAAGCGACCGACGTGTAATGTATTGAGAATTTTGTTGAACTGGGGGCGATCTACCACGGACTCGACTTTATATACTCCCACTCCTCGACATGCCTAAAGATTATAAATGAACTACTATTGGCTAATAAAACGCGCCAACATTAGCGTCTATTTTAATATCCAATGAAAACCACGAATACATATGCTTTAGGAACTATTCTAGAAGTTTCTACCGAAAACGCGCGAACATTACGTAACTTCCTTGTTCCCAATAACGATAAACAGCTCACCCCCTCGCTGCATTATTGCGTTATTATTGACAGTTTCAGTAAAGCCGTATAAACTTATTTCCTAATAATAATTACAATTAATAAACATCTGAAATCAATGTCACATATAAATGCATATTCATATTACAACCATTATTTACATTTAAGTAATTTATGATACAAATTACCGTATCAGAATCAAATCTGGGCCACCTAGGTGAAAGGTGAGTGGTCTAATCACTCAGCCATGCTTCTCTCAAAAGAATTCCTACTGATTCAAGTTTTTCTATGGAATCCACTGAAGGAAACATAGATTTGCAGAAATGTGTGCCAATTCATTTCTTAACACTATGTTCACTTGAAAGTTCTTGAAGAATTTTAATTAGATTGGCATCTTTACTATTTAGCTCATTTATGACACTACCACCTATCAAGTCAAAAAGGTCAAATATGGGTAGTAGTTATTGTGTTGATAGCCTTTCTGGTTGAGCAAGCAGGATGTATATGTTTTCTTTCATCTGTAGGGATACTATAGCTGATATATCAATTCTTGCACTTCTTATTAAGAAATTGCAACATTTGGTCTATGTACTTGAACATCCAATAGGTTGGATGGTGATTTGTTAAAAGTCATTCTTAAAAAAGGCTACTTTTATGTTATTTATGTGAATATCCAAAAATATGTATTTTTATGCTCAATAAAATCTAAAATATATACTCCAATGGAATATCCAGGACATTAAACTCAATTTCAAGTTTATATTATGATACATACAAAATATGTATTTGCCTAAGAATCCGAATCCTAATTATAACAATATGCATCCAACATTTCTTTCTTTCACAGTTTACTTAAATACAGCATGTGTGTAGTGAATATTAGCGGAACAGAAGTTGTTGACAGTGAAGCGAACAAATAATTAAAATTGAGATGTGTCATTTGTGGTGACACTAACCCTTCATGTCACCTAACTGAACACATCTCAACTTTAATTATTGTGTGTAGTGAAGTTCATAATTAACACCAAAAGTACTGAATGATATGTATGCCAACACTACAAATGTTTGTAGTGAAGTTTCTGAATGCTAAAAGTTTAGCAATCTTACTGCAGGTAATTTTCTTTTATTTGCTTTACACGTATAGTATATCAAGATAATTGCCAATTGAATTATCTACAGATAATATAAAAAAAAACAAAAGTGTATCCATTCAGATGTTTCTCAGCCTATATTTACAATTCATCACAGAGAATATTAACAATTATCCATGGTAGTTTCAAGCTATACATAATACTGATAGGCTTCAGAGCGAGGGGATCATGTGGATACAAATTCCTCATATCCAGCACTTTTGCTCTTACTTCATTTCATCAGAGTGTTCTTTTCTCCTTTAACCAGATAATTCTGGAAAACTTTTACATTATTCAGCAGGGCCTTAGAAATATAAAAGAATTCATGCATTGCATTCACATAACTTTTGTACTCCCTCTTCTACAAACTATTCTTACAAATGCTTATTCTTCTATCTACTTTGTTAATTGAGATAAACTTTCATTACACATTCACACATTTTGTTACAGGTGTATGAAGGATACAGGAGATTGAAGTTATAGTCAGATTTTTGGAAAGTGGATCACTATGTCGTGGCTTTGAAATGTGGGAATATTACTGTTGTTGTTATTGTTATTATTATTATTATCATCATTTTTTTTAACAATTATATGATTATGGCAATGTATGGGCACCAATTTTGGATATGAATATGTAAAATTAACAATTGTTTTACTCTCTAAAAGGGTTATGTGCAACTATGGAGATTTCAGGTACTAACTTATCTGAGGTTATTAAAAATAATAACCCAAGTTAAACATTTAATAACACTTGTCCAAATAATAGCAAGAGTTGAGAGCAGCCCATTAATTTTAAAACGTTTTTCTTTTGAGCTTTTATATACAATTATAATTTTATTATACTATGAATAACAATTAATAAATTAAATCTTGTGTGGTTCACCCCAATGCTTTCTGAACCTGATCTGAATGTTGCTTTTTGCAACAGAAGTAACTCCTTTCCTTTATTTATTACTTCTTCACATGCTTTTAAAAGTGTATTAATATTTACCTTTGAATTTACTTCAATTTCAATTACCTACTATCTTTGTGAGGAGATTACCAAAATGTCTTTGCATATAGGTGAGTGTGTATTGATCTGCATTAACAGATGCTTACTTTCCTTCAATGCACCTCCAGCGAAGGATTGATTATTCTATTTTGCTGTTGCGCTACTATTTCCATATACTTCTACCTAACTACCTGTAGTATTTAAAATGATATTCCACTTGCAATTGACCAGATTTTACATGAGATGCTTAACGGCAGCAGGGAAAGTGAAAGAAGAAGTTTCACAACTGATTCAAATGTTCCCCTAAGTGTCTGTTAATACTGCATTCCTGCTAGCAACTACTATAGCATACCTTCTTCTTCTTCTTGGTGCTGAATTATTCATAACTATTCTTTCTCATCTGTTTGGTTGCTAGTTTACTTCTATTCTGAATTATCACAATTCTTATGTCTTCCCTAACAATTACATTCCATGCCACATTTCACCTTCTTGTCATAACTTTTATTCCTACTTCATCTTTTAACTATTATGTTTTCATTTCAAACCTTTATGTATGCTTTACATCCATTTTAAATTCTAATGTACAGAAGTTCAATTATGTATCATATTTTTACTTTTGAGCATCATACTATTCTTTTGTCTTGATGCTTCTTGATGTAACTATACAAATTTTAAATTCTGTTTCTAGGGTTTTTGATGTTTCTTACTTCTGTGTTTGTCTAATAATTCACTTTCTTTAAGTTATTTAACTTAGAACAACTACTTTAACATTTGTCTTATGGTATGGTAGTTTTGCTATGAGTTCAGTTCTCATTTCAAATTCCATGCTCCTTGCATGACCATGAGAAAAAAAATGGCAACTTACTATTCAAAAAAAGTATAAATATTTGAAAATTTAAACCAAAAATATCTCGGAATTGATGAACATGAAAGGATAAATTTATTTGATATAAATTCTGTCCAACAACAGAATATACATTTTGTTTGAACATTAAGGTTTTGTCTGTCTATTATGGTTTACCATTTATACAAAAGAAATTCTGAAGGAAGAGGATTTAACAGGCTATTAAGAGATAATTCAATATATACATTTTATTTATCATGCAAATATCTTAAACATATAGCATTTTAGTCAAAATTGTTAGAACCATTTTTGAGAAAATAACAAATAATGAAGAAATTTGGAAAATAAGCAGTCACTACCTTTTGCACTGAGCTGATCTCTTAGTATTAAAGTTTTAATGAGTAATGTTTTACATTTATCACCAACAGCAATTAAGTTTAAGTTGCCTGCCTAACTGGTTGGCATAGCTGCCATTTGCCACTTTACACAAATGATCTGTCCATTATGTTTGAGATGTGAACCTTTTAAAAATAAGAATATTAGTGAAATGTATTGTTCAAACCAAGGCAAAGGTGATGTAGCACACCATTTAGAGATACAGAAACATAAAAGAAACAATGTGTGTGGTTTCAAGTTTGTGTTTGGATCTACTTCAACTTTTGCTAGTGAAAGTGTGGCTGAGCTTGAAAATCTACCACTACCTTAAACACCACCATTCTTTTCAGAATTTGTACTACCCTGTAAAACTGAATAGGAAGGTTTATCATAATTTCAAGATAGCTACAGAAATTACCCTAGGAAGGAGTAGGTTACAGAATTTCTTAGCTCCAGCTTCAGTTTTGAATTTAATAAGAGAAATTGAGAAACATGGGTACAATTATAGGCAAGCAACAAAATTAACTTAACATGTTTCCCAATTTTACTGAAGTACTTCAGTGACAAATATGATATGAAAAGCTAAATACATACTGAGGAAAACAGAGGTTGTAGATCAATTAAGAAACACAAATTTATGTAATAACAGATTTATTCACAATCACTGATAAAAATTATAAAAGACCATTATAAGGTACGACAGCATGCTTGCTCGGCAACCCACATGTTCCTATTGCAACCGACATGTTCCTAGTGCTTTCTCTTACATACTCGCCAGCATTGCTCTACTGCACACCTTTACATCTCTATATATATAGATGTTGCTAGTTCTCTGTAAAATGAATTTACCTATATATCAACACACCTCCTTAAATTCATATTACAGTAAAAAATTTACTATTATCCATCACTTTACACATGTTTCATCCTAAAGACTTAGTAAAAATATCCGCAATGTTTTCTTCAGAATTCACTTTTACAATATCAATTTCACAATTAATGCAACTTCATTTACAAAGTGGTAAAAGTTTCTATATACTTTGATTTCTTCATAAAATTACCAAACTTTGTGATATCTATCGCACCAGAATTATTTTCATAAGTTTTAATAGGATCAAAATTTTCCATATTAAAATCAAGCAAAATATTTTTTATAACCTTTAATTCACTCACAGATTCAGATAATGCTACATATTCAGCTGATGTAGAGGACTTTGTTTTGTTTATTTGATTTCCAATAAATTACATTTCCATTTAATTTAATTGCATAACCAGTTCAATAATATTGCCTGCCCAATCAGCGTCTACATATCACTCTAAAATTTCAGCATTTGTATTCTTATTAAAAGTTAACTTTAAGTCTTTAACTTCATCACTTTCTGATTGTTCAGGTTCTAACATCAAATTTTATTCCATAGGAATAGCATACAAATTAGAATTTACAATATCATCTTTTTTCTAATGACAAGATATAATTTCTTTGATCTAGGGTCATTTTTCCTTGATTACAATCATGATTAATATTAACGCCTAAACAGGTTTTTATTTTACTCAAATCTTTCATTTGAAATCTTTTAAATAATAAATGTTTAATGAAGTTTAACTTTGTAATTTCTTTACAACATATAAGTACATCATCTACAAATAGAATCAGATAAATATTGTTTTCATTCTCCTTATCATTTAATATATATATAAACAACAATCATTTTCCTTCTTTCAAAGCCTAAACTTCTCAAATAAGTATCAAAGCATTCATACCAAGTGCTCTGGTTTCCTCTAAAACCATATAGTGCTTTCTTAAGTTTTTGTACTCTATCTGTACCATCCTCATAACCGTGTGCCTGTTTCACTTAAACTTCTGATTTAACTTTACCATTCAAAAAGGCTGCCTCTACATCCATTTGTTCAATATTTAAACCATTTTGACAACAATATGCCATTAAATGTTTAAAGTTTGCATTCTTGCCACCGGAGAGTAAATATCGTCAATTAAATCATTCTGTTGATATCCTCTTAGTACTAATCTACCTTTATAAACCCAACAGAGGGCGATGGGTTTTTTGGGGGGTGAAAATCCTTAGCATGGCTTCCTTCAGAAGGCAAGTAAAGCCAGTGGTCCAGTGTCATAGATTTATAGCATGTAAAAGAACCTCAAGCCTGATAAAGAGGCCTCTGAACAATATTTCCGGTCTTTCATGCTCAATATAGAATGGGATGCTAAGGACAACAGTAGTTAAAGAGCATCCATAAATAAAACTCAATTTTTTTTAAACCTTACAGATATCATCAGTCTTTTTCGTATAGACCCATTTTACATCTAAAAGCTTTTTACCATTTTATTCATTTATAAACATCCAAGTTTTCTTTTTATTTAAACATCTCACTTTTTATCCATTGTACTTCTTCACTTTTCAGAATCATTACTATTAATAGCATCATTATAAGAAATAGGATTTTCAGCATCAACATAGTTTATAGAAACAACACTATTATGTACAAAATCATCATTAACTCTTCAGGCTTCCTTTTTTGCCTAACTAAGGCAACACTAAGTCTTCATTTTCATCAGGTAGAAGATTACATCGCAGAGGTCCAAATTGCAACCCATAACCTAAAGGAGTTACAGAAAAAACATAATACAAAGCGAATGTTTCAAAATAATTTAAAAAATAGGAAATGAAAAGAAAGCTAACCCCCACAAAAACGTGATAAGAGCACTTAAAACCAAACCCGTGATTTATATAAAAGCCGACAAAGGGAATACAGTGGTGATTTCCAAAAAAAACAGACTATGTAGAAAGGATGGAAACACTTTTGGAAAAAGATGAATATTCTAAATTACCAAAAAATCCTCTAAACCAATGTACAAAGAAAATTAATGCAACAATCGCAGACTCCAAATTAATACACAAAAAAGAACAGTACAAAATCAAAGCAGACAATCCTACACTACCCAGAATCTATGGACTTCCAAAAATACATAAACTGGGAAAAACAATGAGGCCAATTATAAATAATATAAATGCTCCCATCTACCAACTAGCAAAATGGCTGACACATAAGTTCTCATCATTTCCAAGATTTGAAACTTTAGGCATAAGAAAACTCCCTGGAGTTGATTAATAAAATAAAAGATGTTGAAATAGAAAAAACAAATTCCATAGTTACTTTTGATATCACGGCTCTCTTTCCCAGCATACCAACAAAAACCCTACCAGCACACATGAAAAACTAGCTGCTAGCAATAGGAAGTACTACAGAAGAAATCTAAGAATACATCACACTAACCAAGCTGGCATAGAGCAAAATTATTTCACTTTCAACGGGAATTACTACAAACAGAACTCAGGCCTAGCTATGTGCAGTCCACTTTCATCACTACTAGCAGAACTCTTCATGAGCAATATAGAGACAAGAGTCACGAAAGCTTTCCCCTGGATATTCAAATGATGGTACCACTACATTGATGATATTTTTGCAATAATCCGAGAAAAACACTTGGAAAATGCACTAAAATTATTGAACCTTCAAGAAAAATCCATAAATTTTACAATGGAAAAAGAACAGAATGGACAACTCTCCTTCCTTGAACTTAAAATCATCAAGAAAGAAAACCACCTAACATTCAGCATCTACAGGAAACCCACACACACAAATAGCTACATAAAACAAAACAGTTTCAACCCCATTCCCCACCAGCATGTGACACTCAACAGTCTGAAACACCGACTGGTCAATGTCCCTATGAACAAAGAGGAATACACAATTGAGCTAAACAACATATTGGACATAGCTGCAGAAAATGGATTCAGGCCAGAAACAATACATAAGAAAATAAACAGAGCCATGAGCAAAAAGAAAATAAAGAAGTTACCACATTCATCCCTACTGAAAAAGAAAAGATGATCTTCAAAAAATTCACATACCACCCAACAGCTTTCTACAAATTCCAGAGAATCTTCAAACAACACAACATCTCTTTGGCCCCAAAAAACAATTACACCATCAAAAACTTTCTAAACTCCAAACTAGAAGATGACATCCCACAGGAGAACAAACCAGGAATATACCAGATCAGCTACAATGATTGCAAAAAAATCAACATTGGGCAAATCAAAAGAAATATAAAAACAAGAACAAAAGAACACTTCAGTTACATAAAGCAAAAACAGGAAGATAAATCAGCAGTAGCTTGGCACTTTTGGAGAGACAAACACACCATAGACGGTAACCCAAAAATACTAAAATGCATCTCAGAAAAAGCAAAATTTACAACTTGGGAATAAATTTATATTTGGAAAAACAGAAATCGCACTTATGATTTTGAAACCCTGCCAGGAGACTTACTTTTGAAGAAGTTCTTCCAATTGCTACCAGAGATCAAGCTAACAGCCAAGACAAAGGATGCAGCCAGTCGACAGGGAACTGAGGATGGGAGCAATTAGCTCCTGAAATATGAATTCATTATAAAAACAAGTAAATGGTGTAGTGTTACAATCGACTCAATAATTAGTAACCAAACTTGGTGTTTAAATTCAGCATTTTACAAGGATGCCACATAAAGATTGTCAATAAAATCCCCCACCCCAAACTAATCTCTACATGGAAAAAATGTTGTCTTGTTAAAAGATTCTATTTACTCCTTTTTTGTGGCATTTACCATTTATGAGATGTTTGCTATTGCTTTGAATGTTTTTTCCCTAGTGGTCATGCAATCAGTGGAATTTCAAAGCCCAAATTTGGCAACCTGCTTTTGAAAGATTTGACTATTGCTTCAGCCTCCTGTATCTCTCTTGTATGCTCAACAAAATATGTAATAAAAGCATTTCTGCAAATTTGTATCTCAATTAATAAGTATTAGATAGAAAAATAAAGTTTTTTAAGAATAGTTTGTAGAGTATGTAGAGAAAGTCATTTGAATGCAACACATTAGATAAACTTCACTTTTAAAGCACTAAAATGTACTTTACACAAATATACCAAACTACTAAATATTAATGAGTAACAAGAAATACAGATGGAAATAAGCTTCAATTTACTTGTTTTGACAGGTGATGGGAAGAAGAGAGTAAAAAATGTCATCATCCAGGAATCTTATTTTCATCCAAATGTGAGCGAAGGGAGCAATGTCACATTAAACTGCACTTCCAGGAATGCATTTACTATTGACTGGTATAAACAGCCTGGGTGGATAATGCTACCTGAGGTAATATTTAATTGTAATTTTATTTCATCTTCATGAGGAAAATAACAATTATGATTTTGCATTTGTAGTTTTAGGAAGTTGCCGTGATTAGCCTTAAAAAATAATTTCTCATCAAAAATTATCCTAGAGTTTGATAATGCAAATAAATGTCCTTATATTTGTCATATTTGCATTTCTTATTTTGTATTTATTATGACACTTAGATACAAACCAGCTATCAAGTGCCTACTTTTCTAACATTTGTAATAATATTTCTTATGTTGCAAAACAAATTACAGTAAAATTTGTTACACATCCAATTTAGCAAACTATCTTGTAACAAATGCAGCTCTGGATAAATTGATCAGGTAACTTTCCAAGTACCCCATCCTGCAATAATAATAATAATAATAATAATAATAATAATAATAATAATAATAATAATAATAATAATAATAATAATAATAATAATAATAATAATAGTTGTTCCTGCTGCTCTTGTTGTAGTTGTTTTTATATGCTCCATGCATTCAGTTTAAAGTAGGTGTCAGTCACCTATTGATCACATATGATGCGGTAATTTGTATCACAAATTACTTAAATGTAAATAATGATTGTAATATGAATATGCATTTTTATGTGATATTGATTTCAGATGTTTATTAATTGTAATTATTATTGGGAAATAAGTTTATACGGCTTTACTGAAACTGTCAATAATAGCGCAATAATGCAGCGAGGGGGTGAGCTGTTTATCATTATTGGAAACGAGGAAGTTACGTAATGTTCGCGCGTTTTTTCCGTTGAGAACCTTATGGAATGTTTCCCTAAAAGCAATATGTATTCGTGGTCTTCATTGGATATTAAAATAGACGCTAATGTTGGCGCGTTTTATTAGCCAATAGCAGTTCATTTATAATCTTTAGGCATATCGTGGAGTGGGAGTATAAATAGAAGTCAAGTTAGAGGTAAGGTCAGTCGGTCGCTCAGTTCATCAAAATTCCTAGCACATTACACGTCGTCAGTCAGTCCTTCAGTTCGCCGAAAGCATTCATATACTACACGTCGTCTTCAGTCAGTCAGTTCGTCAAGTTACGCGCAGCAGAATTATGAAAGATCTAAAGTATTATAAAGTTAATTATACACAAAGTTGAAGTACGTGAATTAAAAGTGATAAGTAAGAAGTATTATAACAGTTTCAGTTTGGCGAGTATCCAGATCAATATGTAAAAGTGATAGTGAACGTGTTCGACAATAAAAATTATAAAACAAATTTCTTCATTAATATAATTTTTGGATAAAAGATTCCTTTCCGCTTCACAACCTGTATAGAGATACATGCTCGACCCAAGATAAGATAATAGCTAACCGGAGGACATTTGAAATGAAATCAAACACAAAACTAACACTGACGCAAATTGCTAACGCCAGATGGATCTACAAACCAAACAAATGAATGACATCACAAGATGGCTTCAACACTGATGTAAACAAACATTTGCAAGTATATCGCAAATTGGCTCCCATACGTGGGGCAGTTAAAATTATGTAACCAAACAAAACAAAAGCAACACAACATAAGATCTTCAAGTTCTAATAACTTACGCTACAAATATTACGTAAGAACCATCACTCGCAAATTGGCACCACAACGTGGGGCTAACATATTACGTAAGCATAAAATTTCTCTTACACATACAAGTGCAGAATGGCATCAATGTTAAGTGACAATTGATCTATGAGTAGGAGGGGACCAGGTGGGAAATATGCACAAATACAGGGATTAAATTTATTTGCTATAGTACAATAAACAAAAACTGAAAGTAAAATTGCTGCTGATCATTACTTCAGCTATTCATTTGTTAAAATAAGACTCACCTTACTGCTTATGTATCAAGTTGACTTTTCTGTTTTTCATCTTCTTGAAAGCATCTATGATATCTTTTAGAAGGGCTGAGTTTTCATTTCACTGAGTACTCCTTGTGAATGATAAAAGTAGCCAATGATTCAATGCACTATTGTCTAAGCTGTTTTAGAGATATGCTTTTATCCTTTCTAAACATGAAAAACTATGTTCTGCACAACAACTAATGGACAAAATTTTAAGAACAAGGCTAAGCCGTTTATAAACATCCAATGGATTTCAGCTTCATCTTACTATTTAACATCTTATGGTCTTTTAAAGATTTAAAAATTATTTGACATTAACACCTTCATAAACCTTATCTTGGTAAAGTAAGTTCGTTCCTCAATCTTTCTGTATCCAGAAACTGTTTTAGGTAACACAACTTTAAATTATTCAGAGCCACAAAAGGGAATACTTTGGAGTATTCTTTAAATTTGGAAGTATCAGCAAGCTTTAGAAATTTTAAATTTTGCATATCGTTAATCCGTTCATTAATTTGAAACATCAAACTAACTAAAATTGCATAAAATAGGGATTTCAGATTTTGTTTCTGCTTTTCTATAGTAGTTGAACTCACTCTAAGCACTGCCATTTCTACCAACGTATTTTACTTCAAATAGATGAAAAGAAGTGAAAAAGTTCCTGCATCATGTTGAGAACACTAGCTGATGCAGAAAATCTCCCCACAATGAAACATGTCCATAGTCATGACAACCAAGTATACTTTCCCAACCTGCCAAACACTTTAAAGAGCATCTGTGAGGCTCTGTGTTGTGATCTCCTTCCTCTTTTGAAGTCACAAATTTGTTGACAAGAAACTGTAAAATGTAAATAATCTGTAGTGATTGTCTATAGAATGCATTGATGGGAAATTGTAAAATGTAAATAAACTATAGTGATTGTCTACTGAATGAGTGACTAGGGTCAAAGTGCAGTAGACATTCAAAATGTAAAACTCTTAGCACAATAAATAGTTACAAAGTTAGAGTGACCAGTGGATTGCAAAGAGAATGGTTTGATTACAATAAATACAATTTGCAGAATTTTTATAAATAAACAAATGCTAGAAGTATAACCATGTAGTCTATACAAAAAGGTACATGATTCACTGATTAAAATGCTTCAAGGAGGAACTGCCTTTGCAAGGTTATTTCCTGTTATTGCAGCATTTGTTCATACACCTCGTTAAGTGCATTTATGTCAGCTTGAAACTGAATTTGCATGGTATTTTATATCCTTTTATGATTAAAATGAAGATAATAATCATAAGTTCTAAAAATAAGAAGAAATACAAAACCTCCTGTCCTGGTAGAATGCTTCCAGAAACCTACAGTGTGTACAAGAAACTATAAATTACACAGGCCTGCGAAGATTTTCTGGCACAGAATATTTTACATCTTAATGGTAAAATTAGATGCTCTGATTTCGAAAATAATAATAGTTCATGTGTATCATGTACAGATTTTGAACAATTCTGTTTCAACACAAAATTGAAAGTTCAGTACTTTAGTATTAACATCACTGCATATCCGACTTACGAATTTGTTCATTACAATATGTAAACATGCTAAATCATATGACGTCATGTTGTACCACTGTCTATCTCTGTTTACAGGTAATGTTGAACGTATCTCATAAACATTTATTACCTAAGGTATCAACAGGAACCTATCTTAGAATCCTCAATACAGTTTTAAACTTCTTCTCAGCAGGTCTCTTTTGAGCCCGTATTGTGTTGTGAATTTTATTTGTGGAAAAAAATGGCAAGTTCAAGTGGTATATCTGAGAGGGGCCATGTGAACAATCCAAACAATTTTTCTTATGTCTATGGGTGTTATGTGATAAAGCAGCAGAAAAGAAACATTACCATGTTTATCAAGAGTTTGTATCTGGCCTATTTTAAAATTAAATTAGGAGATCAAAACAAGAATTTTACTCCTCATATCGTGTATAAAAGTTGTGTTGAAAATCTAAGACAGTGGTGCAAGGTAGTTCGTTCATCTATAAATCATTTTAATGAACGGTTAGTTTTGTCTGTGTAATATATCTGGATTCAATAGGAAAAACAATGTGGGCGTTATATATCCAAACTTGCCATCAGCAATTAGGCCTGTGCCTCATGGACCTGATGTTCCTGTTCCATCACCACCTACAGTATTACCGAAGAGTAGTAGTGATACTTTGAGTGTAGAAGATGATTTAAATTGAACCCCAGACCTAGAAAATAAACATTGAGTCAGTCAGAATTAAATGATTTGGTATGTGATTTGAGTCTTACCAAAGAAAAAAATGAACCTTTGTGTTGAATGCTGAAAGAAAACAATTTTTACGACCTGGAGCAACCTTCTATTGGTACAGACATTGAAAAGAATAGTTCTAGAAATATTTTGTACAGGAAGGGGGAACAAGTGCATTGTTGTGATATCCCTAAGTTGATAGGTTGTCTTGGAACAGCTTATGAAGCAAAAGATTGGCGCCTATTTATTGACTTAAGCAAGAGAAGTCTGAATGGTGTTATGCTGCAGATTGGCAAGATGTTTGCTTCATTTTCAATAGCTCACTCTACGTCCCTTAAAGAAACGTACCAAAATTTATATATTGTCATAGAAAAAATTAACTATGATGAACAAAAGTGGTAAGTGTGCAATATTTTATTGGACCAACAAGCATGGTACATGAAATTCCTGTGTTTTTTGTGTGAATGAGACTCTAGAGCCAGAGAAAGACTTGGGGTGAAACCAATTGGCCAAAAAGAAAGGATTTAGTGCCAGGGACAAAAAATGTAATAAATTGCCTGCTGATTGACTCATAAAATATTTTGCTACCCCTGTTATATATCAAATTAGGAATAATGAAGCAATGTTTCAAAGCTTTGGACAAATGTGGGCCATGTTTCCAACATCTTATTCAAAATTTCCAATGTTGTCTGAATCAAAAGTGAAAGAAGGCACTTTTGACGGCTCATAGATTCACAAATGCATGAAGGATGTTCATTTTAGAAATCATGACAGACATAGAGCTTTAAGCTTGAGACTCATTCAATGAAGTTATAAACAAGTTTTGGGTAATGTTAAAGATGACCAATATGAGCATGTTGTTAAAACCATGCTTAAAAAGTTAAAGGCACTTGGATGCAATATGATCTTAAAATTGCATTTTCTGCATTTTCATCTTGAAGTTTTTCCTGAAAACCTGCGTGCACTAAGTGAAGAACAGGGAGAGAAATTCCACCAGGGCATAAAGGGGATGGAAACAAGGCACCAGGGTCAATGGGATATCCCCATGATGGCCGACTACTGTTGGTCTTTAATTCGAGACAACCCTCGTCAGAACCACAAACGCAAATCAACTCAGCATTCGTTTTCAACAAAGCAAAGGAGAAAATAAAATCATGAGGTATGTTTGAAATGACCTAGTTCAATGTAAACTGTTTCATCTCTAGAATTGAGATTGTTTCTTAGTTTCTTTGATTTCACGTATTTTAAATTGTACTTAAAAACTAGAAATAAACTTAAATATTAATATTTCCTTTCTGCATGACAAAAAAATGGTACGTTATATGAAAAAATGGAAAGCAGATTTGAATTCAGCATACCAAAATTAGGTTGAAAGACCTGTTTAACCCTGTGCCGCAGAAAAAAGTTTTAAATTCACAAGGCTGTGTTATTCAACTGCATAAAGAAATGTTTATGAGGAAGAGATTTATATGACTGAAATACAATTTATGCATTGAAAAATTTTCATCAGTTTTCATGGGAACAATTTACTGGAATAAAATTTTACCTTGATGAAGAAATTTATTTTTCATTAATAAGCTTCCCTGTATAGTTCCTTGTGATGCTCTGGTTTTTTAGAAGAGAATTACAACCCAGTCTAGGAAGAAAGTGCTGGTTTTAGTAAACAAGAAATTTTTATAATATAATTTATTCCCTTTTCATTTTACAAACTTTCTTAAGTACAATATTTATATCACTGTAGACCCAGACTGCATGCTTTAAGACAAACTTTTTTTTTTTTTTGTTTTTGTTTTTGTTTTTTAATGTGTTCATTTAAGTACATGCTTTAATATTATGTAATTTTGTAATTAGCTTCGTGATTGGTTCAACAAGACAATTCCAGAAAGGCGGTACGAACTACGGAATGTAAAGAAGAATGACAGTGGAATATATGAATGTGTTGCTTATGATGGTACACATGCATTTACTACTAATGTAACCTTAAAGGTTTTTGGTAAGTAAAGGACTAAAACATTACATATTTGTGTGCATGTGTATGTGTGTGTGTGTGTGCATGTGCATGTGCATGTGCATATAACCTTTACATTGTTAAGGAGTCCAAAAGAACTCTCTCTTTTGTCAAGCAATCAGTCAGTAATCGCTGCATTGCACTTATACCTTTTGGCTCTAGGATTTGACCTGCTCATATAAGCATAGCAAAGCCCTTTAGGTTTCTTTTAAAGCTTGCTTCTTGTTTGCGATACCCTACATTAGTTGTTGCTCAAAATTCTATTCTGAACACTGTAGGTATAATCAGCTTTGTGTTTCCATGACTCTGTAATGCTGATTCCAATAATAGTTTACAATCACGTATTTTATTGCTATTTGAGATTTTTGTTGTTCATCTGTGTTTGAATTTCAATTGATTTTTGGAGGACTTGATAAATGAAGTTATGTACATGTGATACTGAATATGAGATTAGTCATTAATTAGGCTTTGCTTTGGCCATTGTTAAATATCGTTGAATAGTGATACTGAGAGATGAATGGTCAGTACATTTCTGATGCTCTGAATTATTATACAAATGCTTGGAACTGAATGAGATGGCTCAGTGGTAAGGTTAAGCACTGCTATAAAATCCTTTTTTTAGCCAACCTGATTTAAGTTTTCTCATGGTTTTTCATAGCTATACCTGTAGTGAAAGTAGGTAGGTTGTCAATTTCATGTGGCAGTAAAAAGACAATGAAACCAAGATGAAGAGTAGAGTAGGAAATTCAAAGGCTGATCATTTCAATATAAAAATATTATTGTGCAGTAGGCTAGTTCATCTGTCTGGCATTAGCAAAGTATGTACTTCACACAAGTTCATTCAAATAAATGCATAATATGGCTACAGAAGTTAAATAGACAGTAAATAAGCATTAAAAACGCCATTTATAGTTAGATTTAAAGATCAGAAAATTATATTACATATTGCAATTAGGATGCTAAACCTAGTTTGATATACCATAAATGTAACCATTTAGGTGGTGTTTCCATGTATCCATCTGTTGGTGACATCACACAATTACAATTAGGAAGTTACATGTGTGTGGACTCATTTGCAATCTTAGCTATGGATGTAGTATTAGCATCTTAGCAATGCTACTTTAACATCAATACCAGTGAAACTTATAGATCCATCTTTCTTGAATATCCTTTTCATGGTCCTCCACTTTACTTCCCTATACAAAGAAAAGAACAAATGGTAACATGTTTTTAAATTTGTTTTCTTTATTTTTAATTTTCATATTTATAATTCCAAATGCAGGCTATACTAAACAGTATGAAAGTCACATGCAGTATATATATATATACTTATGACACTTTCTTTCTGCTGCTCTATAGAAAGTGCTAAGGCTTTTAGTTTTGCATAAAAGTTTGTAGTACTATTTTACTCTGATACAGATATAAATTAAATATAATATAATGGTATAGAGAGGAGAGTTATGTGCTTTAGTTCCCTTGCAGTGCATTATCATCATTATCATCATCATCAGCAAGCAATAATATTAAAACATTGTTTGCACCTACAATAATAGCATTGGAATTCTCAACTTTTCTTACTAGAGTGTAGTTTTTTTTAAACCTCTGAAATCTCAATAAGAAAAACTGCTTTGTAGAAGGAGCAAACTTCTCCTGGTCCCTAACATCCTACAGCTCTGTAACTATGCCATTATACTTGCTATTACTCTTAATAGTTGCTAATGCTTACATTACACTTTACTTTCCAGGAGAGGATGAACACTTTCTTGAGTTATTTCCTAAAGATCCCAAGAGCACAAGCATGTGTGTAGAGGAAGGAGATGATTTTGAACAAGTTGTGAATATCAGCTCATCTGATGCACCTCATTTGCAATGGTATCATAATGTCACTCCAATCAATAAAATGGGTTTCTCTGTTGAGCAACACACTGGCTGGGCTAGGATAAAGAAGACCAATGCAACAATGAAAGATTCTGGAACATATAAACTGATTGCTAGTATTTCACACATAAAAAGTAGAATGTACAACTTTAGTGTTACAGTAGCAGGTAGGTTTTCTCTGCAGATTAATGATAATAATGAATTCATCTGAAAGGGTTAGCATTACTTAGTAGGTAATCAGTGTTAGATTCCCAGCTATGTCTAAGAACATTTATTAAAATAATTTGCATCATTCAAGCAATACCAATGACATTTGTCAATGATATTTTTATAATAAGTGAATGTTTTAGTCCTTTTCCTCAAGCATTGTATCAAGATTAGTAGTGTCATTATTACAATTTGAATAATATTTACAGGACATGTAATTCTAGTTTCAAATTATCATATAAAATTATAAAGATAGCTACAACATATAAAATAAAAGCTAATAATGTGTAGAATTAAACTGGCCACTGCACATAATCTTCTAGTATATTGGAAAGTTAAATCAACTTGAAGATTCAGCGCCATGGCCAGGACTTGAATCATAGATCTTTGGTTCTCCATACCAATGTTCTCATCATTGAGCTACTGCAGCAAAATACCTAAACACACAAGTATATACGCACGCACGTGCATGCATGCTGACACACACTAAAGTCTCTCATCCATTTTAAGTGTCCTAGCAAGCCTTAAAGCAATTTCAACTACTGGGCATATTGTACCTCAAAAGTGACTTCAATGTTGCAAGTGCTTTATAAACATCCACCACCTATTAATTTTAGTAGATATTTGCTTTGTAGACAAAATCTTCAGTCATATATAGTAGGGTTATTGGACTTGAATATAGTAGGAATATTGGACTAGAAGACATTTTAGAATCAATAGGTGTATGTAATTTACATGATAATGTAAGGCTGTGTGTATTATATTTACAGTAATAATTCTGCATAAAAACTCTCCAAAATGTGCATTAAGCCTTCCACCAAAACCTTAAAACTATTCATATAGTACAAACTAAAACATTACAATTTTCCACTTTAAAATGCATTAAACATTAAAAGTAAGCAATAATTTATGAAGCTTTTTATCATCACTTTTATCTAAAACAGTAAGCTGGCATGATAGTATGAGAATAAAACACCAGTAGATAGGGAATAAAATATTCAAAATATGCCAATAAGAATTCTACCATGTAATATTTTTTATATTTAATTAATATTATATTTTGTATACTTTTGTAACATTTCAGTAACAGGAAATTATAACTGACTTTTCCAAATTTTCTATTGTGAGGCAATGCTATTGTTTGTTAAGAAAAAGTATGTATGCTGAAAATTAATGTTTAATGCTGCAACTTCAAAAATTCTGATTTGTTACATTCGCATGACTTTCTCTACAACTCTTCTACAGACTATTTTTAGAAAAGGCTTATTGTTCTATCTACTCTTCTTAATCAACATAAACATTTGTAGAAATGCCTTTATTACACAGTTTGTTGAAGATAAAAGGGGAAAAGGGGGATACAATATGTTAAAGTGATAGTCTGAGCTTTAAAAAGCTGTTGTCAAGTTCAAGTTCAATTTATTTCATCCATGATAACATCTACATGTTATGGATTCATCAAATACAATAATGATTTACAATTACAATATTTACAAATACAATTTATTTACAATTCTTAATTACCAGCCCCACACATAAATTCCTCCAGACTATAAAATGCATTTACTAGTAGGTGCCTTTTTATTTCTTTCATAGTTTGGTCAGAATTTTTGATCAATTTTATTTTTTCAGGTAACTTATTATAAAGTTCTTTTCCCATAATTTTTACATAATGTCTAATTACTGTTCTGAAACAGAAACATCATTGTTTCATAGGTAATAGGTGTATATGCCAGCATTTCTTGGATAATTTTGCTCTAAAACATGTTTTATCATCTCATAAATGCATATACAAGGAACAGTCAATATACCATATTGTTTAAACATTCATTTACGTGTATGTCTACTATTAACATTACCTATTATTTTAATTTTTTTTTTTTAATTTAAAAACCTTCTATTGTAATATCTCCCCACAATATTATACCATATTTTATGTGCGAGTAAATAAAGGCATAGTATACCTCTTTAAGTGTTTCGTCATCCACGGTTTTCCTCACCTGTCTCATTATATATAAACCAGTGTTTATCTTCTTTTTTATATGAGTTATATATGGCTTCCAATTTAGCTGTTTATCTATTATAACCCCTAAAAATTATGTATTGAAGCCCTGGAATTTTTTCACTGTGTATTTCCAGTTGTATACTATTTAGATTACATTTTTTTAATTCAAAATTTATCCAGGCTGTCTTTTTAGTATTGAGAATCATGTCCAGATTTATATAGCATTGTTTAATTTTTTCATTAACTCATTTGTCTTTAATTCCACCTCAGTAGCTGACTTACCTTTAATTAATACTGTCATATCGTCTGCATATCCAATTGCTACATTTCCATTTTTTTGTACTAATTAAAAAATGTTTTTAATATATATGGAAACAAAAAAGGACCTAATTTTTAGCCTTGTAGTACTCCTTGCCTAACCACTTGGAAGTTTGATTTGATTTTTTCTGTAACACCAGCACTATATCTATGGTTTATTTCAATGCACTGCATTCTGTTTTTAAGATACGAACTAATACATTTTTGTGCCAATCCATGAACCCCATAATTTTCTAGTTTGTTTATAAGTATATCTATATATGCACAGTCGAATGCCTTTGATAAGACTAAAAAACTGGCTATTACTTTCTCATGTTTATTTAATGCTTCAATTGTATAATTATTAACCATACTGATGGTAATGCTTCTCAATTTCTTCTTTTGAAACCCAAATTGCCATTCTTATATTATGTTTAATTTAGTAAAAAAATTTTGCAATTGGCTTAAAAATACACCTTCCATTATTTTTGAAATAGTTGAACATAATGTAATAGGCCTATAATTTTCTATATTCCTTTTCTTTCCCTTTTGTTTAAATAATGGCCTTACAATTACTTTCTTTAAAGTATCTGGAAATGTCCCTTACATTAATGATGTGTTTATAATGTGTATTAGCACCTTAACAATTTCAATTTTAATCTGTTTTATAATTTTATTTGACATTTCATCAAAACTGACAGATTTTTTTAGGCTTAAGCTTTATAAATTTCTTGTAATACACTTCTCTCCAATACTTCTAATATTCCATTGACTTTACTTGACTGGATGCTACTATTTTTGCTTGGTTATTTTTTTGCTCATTTGTCATTTGTTTTGTAATATGTATAAAGTAATTATTAAAATTCATACATATTTTATTTGGGTTGCTTATCTCAATATCCTTTTCTTTGATTGTCATATTTTCCCATTTTTTTACTTTCCCTACTACATATAGTAAGTAGGGGAAGTATTGCATTCCACCCAAAATTTCAATACGAGATTTCACCGGATATACATGTTTTGAGACCCCCTGAATCCAAAAAAAAGCATTTTTGGAAACATGTCCGTGTGTGTGTCTGTGTGTCTGTGTGTGTATGTGTCTGTTTGTGTATCTGTGAACAGCATAACTCAGAAATGAACAGTTGGATAAACACCAAACTTGGTATTTAGGTTCAGTGTCTTCCAGAGATGCGACAATTCAAGAAAATCCCCCCACCCCAGATTACCCGTTACATGGAACATTTTTTGAAAATTTTAAATTTCTCAAAAATGGCTCTAACGATTTTGATTAAAATATCATAGGTTTATGATATTTCCATGACAAATAAAATGTATATCTTGAATTTTCTGGGAATGCCTCCAAAAGTATTCTTCATTGTGAAAGACTTTTGCATAACTGGTAAACCATAAGACATAGACAAAATTTTACTGCATACAAAATGTAGATTGCGTTAAAATACACAATTTATGTCATATACATTTTTGTTGTTGAGTGAAACATTTTCGAGATATTGCTTGTTATTCCCTTAAATTTTTAAATACTTTTCTCAAATGCGAATTCATTATTCATTTTTTTTTGTCTTGTATATGCAAAGAGTATTAATCTGTGGCAAAGGGAATGGTGCTGCACCTATCAACCAGCTATTAAGAGATATGTATGTGCTTAAAGGCTACTGTATTTCTATATTGCCCTTGAAAATATATATTCCCCTTACATCTACAAGAAAATTAGTAGTAAGATAGAGTCTGCAAATGTTTATCTCGATTAACATGAAGAGATGGAGAATAAGCGATTGTAAAAATAGTTTGTACAAGAGTAGAGAAAGCCATGTGAGTGTAACACATCAGAATTTTTTCATTCTCTTCTTGTGTACCCTATTTACCAAATTCCATATGGTGTTTGTCTTATTTTCTAAGTTTACTACCAATTGCTGATTATACCTCATCTTTGCACTTCACACACTAATCTAAATATTCTATTCTAATTTTCAATATATTTTAATGATCTATCATCAATATTTACACGTTTCAGAGAATTTAGAAAATTTCACTCTCTCCCATGAAATTTGTATCCCTTCTGTCATCCATTTTTCATACTGGACACCCTTTAACCCTGACTTGACTTTCACTTTTTTCAGTGGTATTTTGGTATTTAAGCCTTTCTGCAGTATATTACTAAAGATTTCATACTTTTTATCTACATTATTTGCTTTATAAATCTTTTTCCAACTTACCTGTGCAAGAAATTGTATCAGTCCATTTAAACTTTTATTATCTATTTGTCTTTTATATTCAAAATTGTTTTGTAAGGTCTTTTTTTATGTTTACTTTTAACAACTGGCCAAAATGATCACTATTTCTGCTTTTATTATTTTAGTTTCCCATTTATTTTTTATTAGATTTGAAAATATATTATCAATACAGATTTCTATTAGTTTTGTGACCCTGGTGAGTTGGTCTATGCCAATTTTTAAGTTTAGCCTAGTTAAAGTTTCTGTTAATCTACATTTTACTGAATTTTCTTTTACTAAATCAATATTTAGATCCCCTATTACTATTTTTATTTTATTTTCAGGTATTATGATTAGAAAGTCTTCTAAGTTTTTAATATTTTTTTTTCATTTGTTGCCGGGGACCCATATGCTCCTATTAGTAAAATGTTTTGCTTTTTCAGGAATATTTCTATGGCTGCTAGTTCACATGTCATTTCTACCAGAAATTTGCTACAATCTGTTTCTTTAAATTTTATTGACTCATGCACATAAATCACTACTCCCCCACCATTGTGTTCTTTTCTACAGTAATATGTTCCTAAAATATAACCTTCAAAATTATTTACTATTATTTCTTCTGTTTTTAAACCATATTCAGTAAATACTAATAAATTTGACTCTATCTCTTTTAACAAGATTTCTATTAGCATTCTCTTATTGCTTATATATTGTACACTTTGATGACAATGTTAAACCCCCTTTGCTTTTACTATTCATACTGGGTACCCTATAGATTTTTGTGCTGTTTCCTCATGATTTTCTATATTACCTTTTGCTATATTACACATTTTACTCTCTACATTTATAGAATTTAGTTTATATTTATCCACTTGGTTTCCATCATCTATACCTATTTCTAGTTTCCCTGTTTCATGCATAAATTTACCACTTGTTTATTATTTGGCTTAACTCATACAAACCCTTTCTATTTAAATGCAGACCATCCCTTCCCAAACAACTTTCATCTATGTACCTATTTGAGTCTACATAAACTGCTTTAGCAGCTTTACATGCCCATTTAATTTCATAATTTATAGCATTTATAAACCTTTTACTGTAGTCCCTTCTTATTATTATACTATTTACCACAATTGTTGCCCCTGGAAAACTCTTACTTATTTTATTTACACCAAAAACTATAAACAAACAAACTGGTTATCTGCAATAACAAGCCAAAGGCCACCATCATTTTGTTCTTGTTCTTGTCGTTCTTCTTTCCAGTGTGGCCACTTGTGAGGAACTAAATTACTTTTACAATATGCCTCCTTAATTTACTTTCTCACTCCTCCCTTGAACTTATCATCCCTTTTACATTTATTACATAATGTGAAATAACACTTCTTTTACCTTTTATGCCCTAACATTTCTTAATACCCCCAAAAATGTCAACATTTCTGGAACTTTACTTTACACAAGGACTTTGTCAAAATATCAGAAGTTTGATCATTTGAAATTTTTTGTACATTAATTACAGTTTTTTCCTCATACACAAATTGATAACTAATATCTATATGTTTAGATTTCTTGCAAAATTTACCATTCTTGGCCAATGCAATTGCATGGGTTATCACACTTTTAATTTCACATTAATGTCAGCTAAAACTCCTCTTATGGGTAACACTTTTTTAACACAGTCAGCTAGTACACAATATTCTGCATGAGTAGATGGTCTTGACACTATCTTCTGCATTTGTGATTTCCATATATTGTATTTCCAAGCACTTTAACTGCTATTCCACTTGTTGACTTTCTATCAGATATATCTGCTGTCCAATCAGCATCCATATATGCATTCATTTCTTCACTATAATTTGATTCATAATCTAACTTTAAAGTTCTTGTATGATACAAATATTTCAATACCTGTAATGCATATCTGTAATTTCTATCATCATAAGCACTTTAAAAACAACTCAGATAATTTACTACATAGAAAACATCTAGGCATGTACCATTTGCAATATGCAATAAGCCTCCTATTATGTTTGTGTACTTCAGTTTTTCACTGATCTTTCCAGCTTGTTCCAGTTTCAAATTGATTTCCATTGGTGTTTCAAACTTTTTTGACTCAACAAATTTATATTTCTGCCATACTTGTAATATATTCTTCTTAACTCAAGAGGATTTCCTTTTCTTCTGGAATATATTCAATATTGATCCCCAAGTATTGATTTATTCTTCCTAAGTCCTTCATACAAAATCGATTACTCAACATCTTCTTCACTTCAGCAATACTCTCCATTGCTTCTCTAAAAATCAATAAATCATCATATAATATTATATATATTCTTTTGTCACCTATGTATCCTGTATATAGGCAGTATTCATATCCAGATCTTTTAAAATTAATTCTGAACATAAGCTCATGGAAACATTTGTAACAGTCTTGTGGGCTCTCTCATAGTCCATGTAGTGACTTTTACAATAGACACACTTTATTTTCTTCAATGTGATAGCCCTCTGATGGATAAATGTATACTTTGGATTTAATTCTTCTATTTAAAAATGTAGTTTCCACATACATTGTTCAATTTGCCACCCTCTTACACTTGCTGTAGGTAATAATACTTTGAATGTCATTCTTGCAACTGCTGAATATATATCTTTGTTTTCCTCATACATTTGTTGAAATCCTTTTGTAACGACTCTTGCATTGTACTTTCCATTTGATTTGATTCCATAAACCCATTTTACTTATATTCTTATCCACAGGTTCATCCACTGTCTTCCAGGTTTCATTTTTCTCTAATTTATGTATCTCTATTTCATTTGACTTTACCACTTAGCTGACTCTTCTTCATAGTTTTCCAGAACACTCCATTACAGAAATTTGGATAAACAGCATAGTCATCATATTTTCTTGGTAACTTTCTTGCCCTTTGAGGTCTTTTATTTCCCATCACCTCCTCACTCCCTCATTACTTATTCTGTCATCACTTTCAGTTTTGTCTCCTTTCTCTTGATTTTTATCCTTTATATCTTCATCCTGATGTCCATTTTCTTCAATAGACCCACTGTACTTCTCTTTATTCTTTTCTTCATCATCTGTATATACTATTAATCTTGCAGTCCATTCCACAAATTTCACATGTCACCTAATGACTATCTTGTTAACACTTTGTATCCTGTAACTGTATATCCTATTGGTTTTCTTTTCACTGCTTTAGGATTCAGCTTTGACTTTCTTCTTCTTCAGGAATTCTTACAAATACAGTACTTCCATAGATTTTTAAATTTGTTACATTGGTTTCCTTCCTGTAAGAATTTCCAATGGTGTCTTTCTTATCTCTGTATTTTTCAACAGCCTATTTCCAATGTAAGCTGTTATTTTTATACATTCTGGCCAATATCTCTGTCAATTTCTCATTCATATAATAAACATCTTGCTCTGTCCATCAACATCCTGTTAAATCTTTCTGCAACTCCATTCAATTCATAAGTATTTAGTGGAGCTGTTTTTATATAAAAGCCCTCTTCTTTTGCCAATGTAGAAATCTCTCTTTAAGTATTCTTTTCCATTATCACAATGAGGTTCTTTAATCCTTTTTCCAGTTTTGTTTTGCATTAATCTTATATATTTCAGAAGGCAATCAAACACTTCACTTTTATATTTTATGCAATACACTTTTGCAACTCCAGTATAATCATCTATAAATGTTGCAACATATCCCTCACCATTATAGCCTGTAGGATTTAATGGAGCATTTTGATCACTATGTATGATTTCTAATACACTCTTGCTCTTCTTAGGTTTTTCCAAAGTGTAAACTATACATTTTGTTTGTTAAGCATTCTTCACACATTAATTTTTAATTTTATCTAGTAAACCATTTACTATTTTGTTTTCACACATTCTTTTCAAACTATTGAAATTGGTATGACCAAGTCTATGCCACTTTTCTTTGTTTGTCATTTGAAAAACACTTGTGTATTATTTTACATTTTTATAACTACCTACTTTTCCATTTAATATGAACAATTTATTTTCCATCTCATCAGTGACAATAAGTTCATTATTTTTACCATAAATTTCTGCTCCCTCTTTCTTAACCACTACACATTTATTCTGATTAATAATTGTTGAGACAATTCATATTCATGCTTGGAACACAATAAATGTTTTTAACTTTTGTTTCAAGCCATTTACCACTCACATTAAAAACATTAACACAATTGCTGTTTTACTAGCTTTCAATGAAAAGCCATCACCTACTTTTATATCCATTGGTAGATCTAATTTTTTTACAACTAGAATACTATCTATCATTGTTAATTATGTAATCTGAACATCCACTGTTTAATAACTATGACCCATTTTTGTGAAATTTAGTATTATAACCTTTACTCACCAAATTAGACATTACTTCAGCATTAAATAACTTTTTATCTGACCTCTTCTTAGTTGTATCTGGCATTGTCCTCTTCCTTCTCTTGTCCCTCTAGTTGACACCATACCTCTTCTTGCATTTGGATTTGTTCCTTGCCAGTTGTACATTCCCTTAGGTTCCTGTTTCCTCTTGAGTTGAATCCACCTCTCCAATTTGAATAACTCCACTTCATTTTTATTTGTAGGACAGTCTCTTTGATATTGGTCAGGCTGTTGGCACCTTAACACAAATTTGTTTTCCTCTTAACTGCAAAAGATTGGGCATCTTTTCTATTTACTTCTCTCTTCTTGAATTCCAAAATTCCTCTTTATGAAAGAGGATTTTTCTACATGCGCATTAAATTATACAACAGTGGTTATGTACAAGAATATTCAAAGTTATAAATTGTTTAAAAGTAAATTATTTCATTTTATGTTACAAAATTGTTTTTATAATACAAATGAATTTATAGAAACATGTAAAATGATAAACTGTAAATAATATTGATATCAACTAATTATTTTTATGTAACTTTTGTAATAAATGTGACAATTTCAGTATCACTGTAATGATTAAATGGATGAATAAGGAACTTGAACTTGCCTCTTCCTCCACCTTTATTGCCCTTATACCACTTTCTTCTCATTGTTCAGCTTAGATGCCATATGATGTTTTGAACACCAGAAATAAAACTGCTTTTTCTGGAGTTTTAATAAAAATTAAAATATAACAAAAGTTTAACAGTATAGAGGCTTGTGTCTCTTCCTTATGCTTTCAGTGTAATAATAACTATGTTGTTTATTGTGGTAATTGATTTACATACACCAATAATAGTAATGAAAAGCTGTTATAACATCTTAAATATTCATGTCCATTGGAATTTTGTAAATAACAGAATTTGTAAATATTGTGCTTTCCAACTTTAATTATTAGAATTTTTTAAAAATCTTAACAATAAACAAGATTTTTTGAGCTTTTGATTTTTTGCCCATTATAGCCGTTCCTTTTTGCAAACTAGTTAAGAGCCATACAGCCTATTTTCTATAAAGGTGTATTATATACCTAATTTAATAGCAATCTGTTTGGCCAAAAAGGTAACATGCACACAAACCAAAATTTTAAAATGCAAATGCTGATTTCAGGCTAACCATTATATACATTAGTATAAATTACTTATACAGAATCAAAAACTACTAGAAAAATTTGGTTACGGTTTCATTACTTGGTATATTGCCATAATGAGTGAAATGCTTAGTTGAATAGAATTTTAAATAAATAATTTGTTTTCTGTATTTTAATTCAGTTTTATTTAGCATGGAAACCACAAAAGACAAACAAAAAAATTACTAAAAATAAATAAATCTCATTAAACGGTACATGTCAAAGAAATCTTTTGCAGCATTAACATTCCCAAGGTCCTCACTATTGTTTGTATAAGTTTTACATTTTTCTAAGCAGAGCACTGAAATGCTAAGCAGTCGTTTCTATATTTTATATTGTGTTGCATTTAATTTATCAACTGAAACATATGTATCACAGGATACATAAATCTAAAAAATACAAAGAATGAAATATAAAATAAAACAGAAATGAGTTCACAAATTTAAACTAATTACAAAACAAAATGTTCATTATATATGAAATCATGCATACATTATAAAATACCATACCTAGCATACATCATCTGCATTTCAAACACTTGACTGCTGTCACAGTACAATGGTAGTATTTTAGTGTTACCTAATATAAAACATTCTGACAAGTATAAGAAAAATATTTTTTGAGCACATTTTTAATATAATAATCATGTAAATCATAATGGAAGAAAAGCTACGCAGATGTTTTTACATCAGTTTTTTTGTATTTGTTAATAGAAAAGAAAATACCAAAAATATTGAATGAACCAAATGGCAAGTTCGATAGCAAGGAGCAGTATAATTTAAGCTGTTCCAGTGGTGCCAAGTGGTATTTCCATTCCTGTAAATACAGCAATAGCTGCCTAGCAATTGTAAGTACAGGTTTGCTCTCACTATTTTGTAGAACTAAATATAAGTAGGGAATCCTACTTTTATCTCACCTATTTCTTCCACATCATTTGTGGAGGTGCTTCTTACTTACCTACTGCATTATCCACAATCTAATTTATTAGAATGTCTCATAAATTGTACATCCATGTTATTTTAAAATATTTTACCTTGCCTCAATGAGTATAAAATGGAATTAACACTATGTAGAGCTTAATATTGTGCTCTGTAAAAGTACAACAACTACTGTCTAGTAAACTAAAGAAAACAAAATTCAAAATCTAACTTCTTTTCAAGTGCTATTATAGAGAAGGCTATGAATTGCTTCCTTGGTTCAAACTTGTAGTTTGAGTGACAGAAAAAAATCATCCTGGATAGGCAAACCTCAAGAAGACCTAATTTATTGAGAATACATATGGAGTTTCAAGAACAAAATTCATCAAAAAAACCCTTAGGCTGCTGGAAAAATTTGCAGCAAAAGATGCAGAATATCATCTCATACATATCCACAAAACTCGCACAGATATTGTAGATGTTGCGTCTCATGAACTGACAACCAGAATATATTGTATGTAGAATATTGCACTTTTATTCTATTGCAAATCTACTGCAAGTTTATTGTTAGTCAATTGAGTGATAGAGTTATCAAAATAAGTTCTATAAAGAATGAAAAATGGATATATTACTATGACCCTGGTGGTTTTAATGACCAAGTCGTCATTCTACTAGGTTTGCTATTGAAGAAGCTAATTTTATTGTAAAGTGTTTTTTTTTTTAAATTTGTATAGCCCTCTTTAACTTCTATGGTTATATTGGGGGCTTTGACTTGAGAAACAACAGATATGATATTAATAACTCTCTGAACTGGAGGTTTTAACGTTGGATTTAATTTCTTATCTGAATCACATTCACATTTACTCTAGTATTCATACTTCCAGACACTGCAGAGGGTATGGAATTATTTTAATTAAAGAAAATTCTGTTGCTCCAGCCAGGAATATTACTTGGCTCTGGATTGAGATAACAGAACACCGACCATTTGATCACAAAGGCAGTCCTAAAATAAATTGGCAAATTTGGTGAAATTACAAATTTTCAAATGAGAAGCTGAAGGACTTTATGCAGTTTTGACTCGGAAGTAGTTGATACAAGTTTTTCAAAAGAGGGTATTCTTGCAGCAAGAGTATACAGCTAAACTCATCAAGGGTAAAATCCAAGAACTAGATCAATGATATAGCATCAAGGGAAACTGAGTTTAAGTTCACCCAATTATAAATAAACAATAAACAGAATTAGTACAATGTCCACAAAGTCACAACAAACCTATAACTAGTCCGAGGTACCACCCACAGTGCAGCCACTACTACTGCTGAATTGAGCCATCACTATATGTTAATTTTGTTATACTGTATTTAGGCAGTCTCTTTGCTATATTATATAATAAAAAATCTGAGTCTAAACTAGAGTGGTTGGAATCTCAAACAAGTGTGAGTTATATAGACTTTTCCAATGAATTTTGATCTGGGTCACTTTGGGAACATAGGTTCACTAATTTTGCATTAATGGCATATGAGCATGATACTAAAATTTTTTAGAATGCCATGTTTCTAAAAACAAATGAAATTTCCTTATATTTTACAGCTACTTTCTAATGTTTTGAGAGTTGATTGCCATGGAGTTTGTTCCATTTGGTCAGTAGTTTGTTATTATTTGAGTAACATTGGGCAATGGTATGAGTCAAATCCAAAATATTTTACTTGAACACTTAGATGCGAGAAATCTTTGTTGTTGATGTATCCTACATAAACTGACTCCCAATCAACTACAATGCATTGATTGGTGCAGAAAAACTCTAGAAGAATTCCAAGGCAGCACTTGAAATTTGGTTTGGAATATTACTATTGATGACAAAGTTTGCATTTATTGTTATGATCCTGAAAAGAAAAGTCAATTAGCTCAATGGGTCTTTTGAGTAGAACCTAAGCCTACAAAAGTCTGATGAATTTGCAGTGCTGGTAAGAAGATGGTTGCTAGTTTTTTTCTTAAATGGGCTATATTGCTACTAAGCATCAGAAGATAGATGTACTAATACTGCTGATCTGTATAGAAAGTCTCTTTACCACAAATGTTTTTAAAAAGTGTGTGAAAAATGTCCAAAAAGAAAAATGGTTACATCATGACAATGCATCATCACGTATAGCAAACCTAACAAATGAGTATCTGGACACCCTAGAGGTCAGTACCATGGATCCTCCACCATACAGCCCTGGCCTAGCAACTTTTGATTTCTTTTTGTTTCCAAAAATTAAAGATAAAATGTATGGAATCACTTTTTCATCATCAGATAAAGCATGGAACATTACAAAAACCTGGTTTTTGAGGTGAGTAGCATCATTGCTTTAAGGACTGGTTTCATCAAATGCAAAAATGTATTGATGTTAAAGGGCAATATTTTGAAAAACAATAAAATCACTTAAATTTTTTAAATTTTTGTTTGATTTTCTAAAAATTTTCAATGTCACCCTTTTAAGTAGCAGTATTTGAGATTGGAGAATATATGGCTCTTCAAATGTAACAAAATGCTTGCTATCAGAATCACATTCATCATCATTATTAATCTATAAAGGTATATGTGTAATTATGTATAATTTACAAACCCAGTTTTAAGCTCTGGCTAACCTCAACCATGTTCTCATGCTGCACCGTTGAACTAAATATAGTTGATTATCAACCACGTCAAACATACAGTGCTGCATTGCACCTTCAGATTTTCATGGGTTCATTTCTTTGTGCAAAAGAGTTATCAAAATGTTGAAGTAATTAGCATCCAGGAGTATTTTGCATTAAAAAAGTAGTGCATTATTATGAAAGCATGACACTGGTTGTAAAAAGACTCAAGACAGTAGAATCTAAAAGTCTTTACTTTGAAGGTTAATTAGATTCTGTAACAGAATACTTTAGGTTCTTTAAAATAATACTTCATATGAAAACGCATCACCTACATATGTGTTCCTAATTAAAAATTATAAAGTAGACTATAAAAGTCTGAAAATTAGTCACAAGGGAATGATTGAGATTTTAGGTTGCCTTTTTGGCTAGATTAAACCAAACTGACTAGCCAATTGAACTTACACACTAAGAAGAAAATTTATGAAATTTGTTATATTTTGGTATACAGACCTTCACAAGTACTGCTCTCCAGTATTATTGGAGTAACATTATTTGTTTCAATCTTTATTTAAACATTCTTTCACACTAACCATGTATAAACTCGGTTACAAAGTTATACTGGATTTCAAAATTGCAATACCAGAAACAGATTTTGAGCTTCTGGACTAACACTTTATCAGTAGCCTATCTGTGGCTATGCTTGCAAACTTGCATCATATTTATCTTCTCCAGGTTATCAAATGCTCTTGCAAACCTCCAAGGAAACCTCAATTGCTATAAGTATCATCTTTCAAATTTGTTATTATTAATCTAGTTATATTACTATAATAAATGTTGTATAATGTTTCAGGATTTAAAGCCAAAAGACAAAATACATGAAGGCGAAATACTGCAGTTTCAAGCAAGTACACCCGGAACTCTGATATGTGTTGTAGAGAATGTGTGCAAGTTTAAATATAATGACAGTATTAGTGTCAAAATTACAGGTCAGTGCCCACCATTATTCTATCTAAATGTTTTTTTAAACATTGTAGCAGAGATTATACTGTAATTAGCAGCTTTGTTTATACTAACTTTACATTTTTTGTTATTGTGCGTTTTAATTAAAATTAAATTGATTTATTACATCATATATTAAATATTCTTTAACATGTTCACTGCAGCACAGCTATTTATCTTTGATCACCTTTAAGTCACCCCAGTTCTACGTATGTGCATAGCTCCTAAACTGAAAAAATCCAAACAAAATTAAATTCATCACCCCCTAAAATAGGTATCCTCTTACCATGGCTATCTCTAAAACTGTCACACAAAAACAACTACTGTTACACTATTCATAGCTTATTCTAAAAATAAAGAAATGGTGATGCAACAGTACAGGAGTTGCTACTTCACTTGTTTATGATAACCAAACTTTTATGTACAAGCAGAGAGACTAGCAAGTGAATTTCCCAAATTGTCAGGTTTAGGGAGCTTAAATGGCATAATGATCAATGACTGTTTCTGGATTAAATGCTTTAACTCACTATTGATACCAAGAGCATTAATTTGTATGTCCATATATGCTGTAAATTGCATTCATTTAAAGCAAAATTGCATATATTCATTGCACAAATAGGGATTATATACATGCAAATATATAACAATATGGAAATGGTTCACAAAAATACCAAATTCACATGGCTTTCGAAGTGGAAATGGGACATGAAAAACTGAAGCAAGATAATTTATTGATGGGAAATTGTAAATATAGATAAACTGTAGTGATTGTCTACAGAATGAGTGGCCAGGGTCAAATTTCAGTAGACAATCAAATTGTAAATCTCTTAGTATAATAAATAAAAAAATTAAGATACTCACCGGTAAACTTTCCCTTGAGGCAGATAAAATTTTAACATTTTTCATGCTATCATATTCAGCTTAACAAGCAATATTCTGGGTATAGTTTTATAATAGGAGCATCAGTATATCACGAGAAAACACAATGTTAAAATTGTATCCAGTTTGGCTGGTGGCAGGTGATGATTTTGTTGAAACCAAGGTGAGCAGTGGACTAGCAGAATGTGTTATTTAAATTCAAAGTGTGTGCTGTAGTGGCACTTTGAATTCAAACTGCAAGTATGTGTGCTATTTTTATTAGTTTGGATTTTATGAATACCGTAGATTCACAATTAACCAAGTCTCGATTAATTCTAGGTTAACTCAGGTAGATTTTGGAGATTAAATACAAAAATTTCTTGTATCAGCTAGCTAATGAGTTACCAGTGGAAATGCCAATTGAAAATTAAGACATTCTCGAGTGATTAAACCAAGATCAACAAATGGAGTTGACTAATTATGCTATTGTTGATATGGCCATCAATCCTAAAAGGAGCACAACACCAATTAGATCACCCAAAAATATCACATTCCTTGGGACTGGAGGTGATCGAAGCTGCTATATCCTACATTAACAGCAGCAGAAGCCTATGCCACTTGATCTACTTTCCCTACAGTATTGGCATTTCATCTAAGCATCCAAGAGAGGCAAGAGAATAGCCTAAAAATGACTTTTTACTTTCTCTACTACGTATAGTAAGTAGGGGAAGTATTGCATTCCACCCAAAAATTCGATACCGAGATTTCACCGGAAATACATGTTTTGAGACCTCCTGAATCCAAAAAAAGCATTTTTGGAAACATGTCCGTGTGTGTGTCTGTGTGTGTGTGTGTGTGTGTGTCTGTGTGTGTGTGTGTGTGTGTGTGTGTGTGTGTGTCTGTGTGTCTGTGAACAGCATAACTCAAAAACGAACAGTCGGATAAACACCAAACTTGGTATTTAGGTTCAGTATCTTCCAGAGATGCGACACGAAGGTTTTCAAGAAAATCCCCCCACCCCAGACTACCCTTTACATGGAAGATTTTTCGAAAATTTTAATTTTTTCAAAAATGGCTCTAACGATTTTGATTAAAATATCATATGTTTAAGATAATGTCATGAGAAATGAAATGTATATCTCGAATTTTCTGGGAATGTCTCCAAAAGTATTCTTCATTGTGAACGACTTTTGCATAACTGGTAAACCATAAGAGATAGACAAAATTTTACTACACAAAAAATGTAGATCGCATTAAAATACACAACTTATGTCATATACATTTCTTTTGTTGAGTGAACCGTTTTTGAGATATTGCTTGTTATTTCCTTAAATTTTCCAATACTTATACTTCTTCTCAAATTCGTTATTCATTTTTACTTTCTCTACTACGTATAGTAAGTAGGGGAAGTATTGCATTCCACCCAAAAATTCGATACCGAGATTTCACCGGAAATACATGTTTTGAGACCTCCTGAATCCAAAAAAAGCATTTTTGGAAACATGTCCGTGTGTGTGTCTGTGTGTGTGTCTGTGTGTCTGTGTGTGTGTCTGTGTGTGTGTCTGTGAACAGCATAACTCAAAAACGAACAGTCGGATAAACACCAAACTTGGTATTTAGGTTCAGTATCTTCCAGAGATGCGACACGAAGGTTTTCAAGAAAATCCCCCCACCCCAGACTACCCTTTACATGGAAGATTTTTCGAAAATTTTAATTTTCTCAAAAATGGCTCTAACGATTTTTATTAAAATATCATATGTTTAAGATAATGTCATGAGAAATGAAATGTATATCTCGAATTTTCTGGGAATGTCTCCAAAAGTATTCTTCATTGTGAACGACTTTTGCATAACTGGTAAACCATAAGAGATAGACAAACTTTTACTACACAAAAAATGTAGATCTCGTTAAAATACACAACTTATGTTATATACATTTCTTTTGTTGAGTGAACAGTTTTCGAGATATTGCTTGTTATTCCCTTAAATTTTCCAATACTTATACTTTTTCTCAAATTCGTTATTCATTTTTTTATGTCCTGGACTTGCAAAGAGAATGGAATGCGCCGCATAGCAACCAGCGTTAAAATATTTGACCATCGCTTAAAAGCTACCATATTCTCCTTGCATCTACAAGAAAATTAGCAATAAGATTGACATCTCGATATCTCGATTAACATAAAGCATATGGAGAATAGGCGTTTGTAAAAATAGATTGTACAAGAGTAGAGAAAGTCATGTGAGTGTAACACATCAGAATTTTTTAAATGGGAACCTACCCTTTTTATGTTGTTTTCTCACTCCTCATAAAAAACTAAATAGCAATTGTATAAAGCACTTTGCAATTGTTCTTACACCAACGTAAATGACAACGAAAATTCTGAATGGCTGTATACGAAGAGTGCAATGAATAGTGTAATGGTCATTTGAGGGTCAAGTTACGTTTCGTAATTGGGAACCAACACTTTTTATTTTGTTTCCTTATTGCTCATCACAAAATGAACAGTCTTTTGTAATCCAGTTTCTAATGTGAAAACGGCATACAAAATGTAAGTTCCCATTTAAAAAAATTACATTGACCGTAAAACGTGAATGCTCTACCGTAAGAGCGAAGTGCAAGTGCAAGTTGGGTTGTAGGTAACACGTTTCCTTTATTACCAGGTCCCGGATTCTGATGACATGTCATCTTTTAATTGTGCATTATGGGAATACTAATGTGTATACAAATAAATCTTTATCATGGGTCCCAGATTATGAAGATATTTATTGAATCATTTTGTGGTATTTTCTATTTTATTTCATTTTTTATTCTGCGTCAGTATGTTGTAATTTTCTTGCTCTTTGCCTGTTTATTTGGTCTTTTTTTGCATTTATATTGAGTATCATATACATATTCTTATATTATTGACATTTTACTAAGAATGCATTATCAAACATCAGTAGTTTCACTGTTTAACTTAGAAATAAGAGTACCTATCTTATTTTTAGAAAAAAATCATTACTGTTTAATGGTTAGTCTGGTAAACGCAGCTAATAGTTGGAGGGGTGGCTATTGTCAGGGAGCAGGTATAATTAATGTTATGAATTTATGTCCTAAATAAGGAAGAGACGTCAGTTTTCCCTTTTATGCATTAATAATTGCGCTTATGTCGCGTTATAGATACGACGTCCTCTTCATTCACTATACATTTTGTATAATCTAGAATTCAAAAGAGGTAATGCTAGTTCTGTAAGACCTGCTTCAAAAACAATTTTCATAATTTTCTTTTCAAATTATTCAAACAAGAACATGGAACATATATATTTAGGATTAAGTTTCTAAATATTTTTCGTTATTCTTATACTTACTTTTTCTACGCGTATAGCAGTTATATCTACGTATAAAATAATTTACAACTTTCCGTCCTACGCTAGTTCTAATAAATTGAATAAATCTCACTTTTAGATAATTTGATGTAATTATTATGCCGTTGTTTTAAATTTTGGAGAGTTTTATAGGTCATTTTTACTTTCTCTACTACGTATAGTAAGTAGGGGAAGTATTGTATTCCACCCAGAAATTCGATACCGAGATTTCACCGGAAATATATGTATTGAGGCCCCCTGAATCTAAAAAAAGCATTTTTGGAAACATGTCTGTGTGTGTCCGTGTGTCTGTCTGTGTGTATGTGAACATCATAGCTCAGAAACGAACAGTCGGATAAACACCAAACTTGGTATATAGGTCAGTATCTTTCAGAGATGCGACACGAAGGTTTTCAAGAAAATCCCCCACACCAGAGTACCCTTTACATGAAACATTTTTCGAAAATTTTAATTTTCTCAAAAATGGCTCTTACGATGTTGATTAAAATATCATATGTTTAAGATATTTTCATGACAAATGAATTGTATATCTTGAATTTTCTGGGAATGTTTCCAAATGTATTTTTATTGTGAACGACTTTTGCATAACTGGTAAACCATAAGAGATAGACAAAGTTTTACTACACAAAAACTGTAGATCGTGTTAAAATACACAATTTATGTCATATACATTTTTTGTTGAGTGAACGATTTTTGAGATATTGCTTGTTATTCCCTTATATTTTCCAATACGTATCCTTTTTTTCAAATGGGAATTCGTTATTCATTTTTTTCATAGCAACCAACTCTTAAAATAGTTGACTATCGCTTAAAGCGTACCAATTCCCCTTGCATCTACAAGAAAATTAGCAATAAGATTAACATCTCGACATCTCGATTAACATGAAGCATATGAAGAAGCATATAGAGAAAGTCATGTGAATGTCACACATCAGATTTTTTTATGTCCTGGACATGCAAAGAGAATGGAATTCGCCACATAGCAACCAGCGTTAAAATATTTGACTATCGCTTAAAAGCTACCATGTTTCCCTTGCATCTACAAGAAAATTACCAATAAGATTGACATCTCGATATCTCGATTAACATGAAGCATATGGAGAATAGGCGTTTGTAAAAATAGATTGTACAAGAGTAGAGAAAGTCATGTGAGTGTAACACATCAGATTTTTTAAGAAGTAGTCTTCTTATTTAATATTGTAATTTGTTTATCTTTTAATTAAACTGTATAAAATACTAAATGCAAGTTTTAAGGAATTATGTTATAATAAAAATGCTCTCTGCAGTTTTAAGCCCTTTTTGGTCATTTACAACCTATTAGCACTTATCTCCATAATATCTGACTTTTTCCATATCCAAAGTAGTCTCAGTTCTAATTAGCTCGAATAATCATGAGTCTACTGTATATTAAATGTTACAAAATTGGTTACAAACAAACAGAAAGAAAATTGAAGATCAGATGCAGCGATACCTTCTCCAAGGAGACTTCAACTGTGCCACTGAAGATGTCCATGGCAGAACAGCCCAGAAGATACTTACAAATAAACATCTATAGTGTTTCATAGTAAAACACAAAAAGGAAAATAGCTAAAGAAATGTATGATGGGTTAAAACAATAGCATCAGAAACCATACATAGAGGAATAACCATAAATATCAACTGAACCAGAGCAAGCTGAAGAACTTTGATTATGAGGAACAACTAATTGAAGAACCAACAATAAAACCATCTACTGGTGAGCTGAGTAATGCACAGCAATCAGGTTTATCATCTGCATTATATATATCTTATATATTTTGTACAGTAATCTCTATGGCAGAGTATTTGAAAGTTTTAAATTATTGGCTACTTCCAGGAATAAACAAATATTATCAACAAAAATAGAATTACAGATTCTGGCCATTGATGAAAAATAAATTTACTTATTAACAAGAACATGACAGTCGAACGGTTATTGAACATCAACAGAATTTAAAATTCAAAACACAGGCAGTTGATAAGTTCATATTTGAAGAATTCTATATTGGCATACAATGGATTTAATCGTGTAAGAACATGGCTTACAAAAATTTGCAACACTACATTGTAAGTTGATGAAAACAGATTAAAATAAGTTCCAAAAATTTACAAACTACCCAGGTTCTTTTCATAAATTTAAAAAAAAAATTCAAAAGCCACATCACCCTGGCACCTTACAACTACTACAGTGTTAAGAACTTTATTAAATCAAGAAAATCTGGTCCCATACTTCAGGAGGTAAAGTCAGGAATCTACCCATCCAATGTAAAATTGTATGAAGGTATACATTGCAAAAATAAAAATAAACATAGGCACACACTTCAAGTAACACTGGCATTGTATTAGATATAAACAAACTGAAAAATTGGCCATTGCTTTACACTTCTGCACTAAAACCACAAAATAGGAACCAACACCAAATTATTGAACCCAGATGAGAAATCCAAATAACTAGAAGTATGGGAGAAGATTTAGATTTAAAAAAAATTGAAAACTGGATCATCAACTTTGATTTTCCGGAAGTAAACAACCCTTTATTCAATTTCATTAAGAGGCCACCATAGGGAACATAGGATATCAACAAAATGACTTGAGAATTGCCCTGAGTCAACAGACAATTGATAATGTGAGCTCAAGCTCATAATACATGTTCTACAAAATAAATAGGTGAGTGAAGCTATTAAGAGTGTTTAAATTGACTTCACATAGATGCATTTTCCAGTGGCAGAATTAAGTGGCATAGTGAATGACCGACCAAGAAAAATATGACTTTGTCATTGGCCAATCAAATAAACCAATTATCTGTGGAGCGGGACATGGCAGTCTGGCGGACCCACTCTCAGGCATGGACCTACGGGAAAACACATTATGTGCCACAAACATGCAGCCAATCATGTAACAAGGAAGAACTGGAGCCTGTGATTGGGGCGAATAGGAAGTGTCAAATTCCGGGTCCTTTTGGAATAAATGGGCGATGACGCACAGCATGTGGTGCAGTGCAGCCCTGAGGATGACCTCAACAAGAGGTCGCAACATTGGCTATCCAAGATAGTTAATATGATGTGGCAGATACCAGAAACCAGTTATGTCAAAGTTTTTTTTTATGTTAATCTTTGTTACATTGTTTTAGTAAATAGTATATCATAAGCCATAGGTATAGGTTATACAACGGAGGTGGACACCTCACACAATGTGACCTACTTAGATACATTGTGGCTACCACCTCATCACTGAACCAATCTTACAAAATATGTTTTACATATAAAAGGTGACATGAATGCCCAGTTTTATCATTATCCTTAAAAAAGCATCAGAGTATGGAGGGCCAAAAGCTTGATCATAGAACCACACATCACTTGGCTGAAATTCCCATTGTGTCATTCAAAATACTTCATTTATTCTTTTTGTTAAAGTATATAAATTCTTTGGGTAAATATTATACTTTTATTTTGTTACTTTTTGTCTGTAACATTATATACTCTACTGCAATTCTACAAGATTATTGCTTGCTCCAGTAAACTCTTATTATAAAAATGAAGGTGTTAAAACAAGCCATAAATCTAAACATCTGTAAGTAAATTGCAATGTATGATCCTCTTAGGGAATATTTATTTGCTGAACCTATATTCTGGCAATGCTAACATGTATTTTCCTTCAAGAGATCTAGACACTATAAAAATACTATGAGTATAATAATAACAAATATTAATTCTAGTCAAAAGTTTGATAATGATAATCTCATTTATAGTCATTATTGCTACATTCAGCTAATTAAACTTTTTCTACATTTTCAATAATGTGTACACAGCAACAAGGAAAAAGCATGTTGTACTATGGAATACCATTAAGGAAAAATTAAGTTGTTGCGCAAATTTTTATAAGAACACTTGATTCCTAGGAATTATTATTGTACCTAGTAATACATTGGAGCTATTACATCAAGAAGGCTTTCTAGAAACACTGCTTCTATAGACAAATTAGTAGAAGTGTGGCAAAGATATTGTAAATCACAGTCAGTTTTTTCAAAAATATTATTTACAATAAAGCATAGCATTATTTTGGCTATCAAAAGCAGCCATCCTATTAAAAATGTACTAACTTCTAAATTAATAGACAAAATTCCAGTCAGGACTCCACTAGATGTAATGCAATGATTGTGAAAAAATCTATATTGGAAAAATTGAAACAAACATGAAAATAAGAGCAACAGAACACACTAGAAGCATAAATTTAAAACAAAAAGAAAAATCAGCAGTAGCTTGGCATTTTTGGAAGGAAAAACACATCATCTGTAGAAATCTGTACTATATTTTTGCTTGTCCTTTTAATCATAAACTGCACCATAGCATTTCCCTTAATATTTTATCGTAAGCTCCTTGAGTCTAAATTCAAACCAAAGAAGCAACAAAAGCATTTACTGAACAACAGCAGGGAACCTCTGTCTATTGATGATTAAATGGGTTTCAGAAAAAATAAGAAAAGAAAAATAAGTTATTTGGAGTGTAAATGGCAGAATTTACAAAACTATCTGACAGAGGATGCCTATTTGGTTAAAGAAATTAAAAAAATAAACAGATGGGAGGTCAAGTTTATCTACGAATCAAGCATAAATGTTGCCCCAATGAGCAGGTGCATAATACTATAAGGTGCCTTAGAAACAGATCCTATGAAGATAGTTTTATTTGGGATCTCTTGTAAGTCTGCATAAAAATTTATCTTATATATTATTTTCAGTTTGTACACACATACCAATCCTGCTCCAGATATAAATATGTATTGTGTATAAGGAGTACCTACCTATTTGACAACTGTCAATTGTTACAGATATGCCTAAAACCAATGAAACACTGCAGATATGGGGAAAACATTCAGAAATTGTAGAGGGAGATAATATCACATTAACATGTGGCGTTTCAAGAGATGACTATACTAATGAGATAAAATGGAATACCTTCCAGCAACCAAAGGGCACAGAAATAGGTAAGAGAGAGCTTTGCTTGTAACTTACTGTACATCTTAATGTTCAACTAAAGTAAATTTAAGCATAGTTAAGACATTTCTAAAGTGTACTCTTTTTCAGAATTACATAATTTTATTTCATGTATTCAGTCCAACCAATATACCATAAAATTAATTCACCTAAATGAATGGATATCCATTTGGTAAGTTTATTATTTAGTTTATAGAAGCCACCTTAAATGCCTATTGGATTCCACTCAAAGATGTTTGTCTATATCACAACAGATGACTTTAGGCATTAAACATAAAAAGATAATCTTGAGCTTGAATGTTCCAATACTACTTAAAATTCTCAGAGCAAGGAGAAATGTAATATAATTAACATTGTCTTAGAAAACATGTAATGGAGGAAACATGTTGTAATAACCCTTTATTGCAAGCATAGAAGCATTTGATACCATTTAATTTAATTTACAAATAATGTCCCAGTGAGCATACTGCTCTAAATAGGGACTACCCTTTATAATTGAGGTCATAAGCAAAACACAAAAGAATAAATACATATAATAGATACATATAAAAAGAGTACACAAGTAAAGAAAGAAGGAACAAACAAAAAGAAAGCACACACGCGCACATGCACACACACATTAAACTATTTAGTGTGTGTGTGGATAACAGTTATTAAATATTTCAACAAGCAGACAACTTTCTGTTGTCTAGTTATTAGGAATTACACTATTGGTCAAGTAGGTATTTGAAGAGATTGTTTTTGAACTGAGAAAAGTTAAGTGATGCTTTGATGTCAAATGGAAGACTGTTGTATGTTTGGGCAGCACTATGTAATATATATATACACACACCTTTTATTCCATATTTGATAGAATTAACTGATTCTTTGTAGGTGTGAATGGCTGATCTTGATTTTTATGAGTATCTTTTATTTGTATCTAATTTGTGCTTGATAACTGAGTTGGTATTTAGGAGATTATTTTCATTTTATACATGGGTAAAGATTCACTATATTTGCAGAGAAAGGAGAATGGCAGAATATTTGTTTCCCTAAATACTTCTCTGGAGGTCTTAAAAGTATTGAAGGCAAAAAGTATTTTAATATCTCTCTTTTGTGGATTTCTAAACAGTTTAATGCTTCTTTATTATTATTGTACCATATTGCATTTATAAAATTGGGATACAAGGGTGCAAAATAGATTTCTTTTACAGTTATTATCTAACTCTAAATCTTTTAGTCTATACAATATGTCAGGGGTGAGCCCAATGTAAGGCCCAGGTATGTGAATTTGTTTACCCTTTCTGTGACATTATCTTTGATTTTAATTGACATGCTATTTGTTTGGTCTAGAGGGTTTGGGAAAAAGCACATATTTAGTTGGTTTTTTTTACATTAAGGATTAAGTTGTTACTTGAGAACCATGTCATTAGTGTTGTAAGGTAGTTTGCATATCTTTCATTAAGTGTAATTCTGATTTATTTTCATAGAATAAGAAATTTCATCCACAAATAGAAATATTTTACTCATTAATTTCACATTTTCTATATCATTAATAAAAATGAGAAATAATAGTGGCCCTAACACTGTTTCTTGTGGAACCCCATGCTTTACTCTTAATATTGGACTGGAGTAATTGTTTAGGCTGACATTTTCAACATGAAATGAAGTGTTGAGGCATCATAGCTAATTACTAAATGCAATTTAAATTACATGACCTGTATTTACCTGAAATAATGCCTTAGTACTTACAGTTGTTTTATTTTACAACAATTTTTCTGTTTTCTACACCTAGAACTGATTCTCTGTTCTCCATAATTTTGCTGCAGCTGAGTTTCTGATATTTCTGCTCTCTGTTCTCTACTTTTATGGCAGACTGTTTGGAAACTTCTCATTGTTGTGAGAAAGTTATGGCATTTATCATTATAGATACTTTGCAATCTCTGAACATCTTATGGGTCTACATAATCAAAGTAATCTATAATGTCCATTACATCATCTCTAACATTGATGAAACAATTTGGCTGATGTTACAATACCTACAATATAATTATATAATGTAGGAATGATGTAAATAGCAATCAACCCTAAAATTATATTTGACGTATATACAATTGCAAAAGATGAAAAAAATAAGGAGGCATTTCTTAGATACATAAAGGAATATAAAAATTTATTAAAATAAACAAAATCAAATCATCTAAAAGGCATGCTAAGATTAGTAGAAATATAGTCAAAACCTCTTGGAGTATTATTAACAATGAATATCGGAAAAATAAATATGAACACAATAATATTCATTTAACTAAAGACCAATTAAGAACAAGGACCCTATAGAAATAAGGAATATATTTAACCCCTGTTTTATAGAAAGTGAAAATCAGTTAAAATAAAGTAAAGATAGTAACAAATGTATCAAAACAAAGTCAATTTACAATTCTATGTATCTTAAGGAAATAACAAAGGAAGAACCAACTACTAAAATGCATAAAATAACTGAATAACAAAAAACTTCTTCAGGACTAGATGGTATCTCCAATAATATATTAAAGCAATGCATCCCCTATATGATAGAGCCCTTATTAAATTTAATCAATTCTGTTATAACATCAGTATATTTCCTGACTGTTTGAAGAAATCCACTGCCATACCCATACATAAAAAGGGACATAAGGATCAAACAAATAATTATCAGTCAATAATGCTTATCTCATCACTTTCAAAATTATTGGGAAGAATAATAGCAGATCAAATCATATCATCCCTAGACAAATATGAAACTTTAGTCAATTATCACTATGGATTCAGAAAAAATTAATCTACAAAATATGCTATATCAGAAATAACTGACCATATAATTGACAAGTTGGATAGTATTGAAAACAGCAGCTGTATACTTCTCAATCTTTCAAAAGCATTTGATTGTGTTGAAAATAAACTTCTGCTAGGTAAACTAAACCACTATCGGATACATGGAATACCTAATGATTTAATTAAGATATATTTTAGCAAACATTCCCAACAAGAAAAAATCACTCAAATTAGGAATCAACATATTATGGAACACTACTCAAATAGTTTATCAGTGACATATGGCATATGTCAAGGTTCTGTTCTTGGACCTTTGCTTTTTATAATGTATGTTAATGATCTACCAAATATCTCTGATGGGAAAATATTTATATATGCTGATGATACATCAATAGTGAATACAGGGTTAAGTCTACAGGCATTACAAAATATGACAATGCGTAATACAACACAAATTATACAATACTTTAGGTGCAATAATTTATATGTAAACTTAAATAAGACAAACTATATTTGGCTTCAAACCTTACAGAATAGATTTACTACAAATACAAAGATAGTTATAGAAAACAGGGAATTAAATGAAGTAGATAATACAAACTATCTAGGTGTAATTTTGGATAAAAAGTTAATGTAGGATAAACATATAGATTCTATTTATAATAAAATGAGTTCTGGTTTATTTGTAATGAAAAAAATGACAAGACCCATGGAAGTTAAGAAACTAAACATGTTATACTATGGACTAATTTATCCCTATCTATCATATGGGATAACTGTGTGGGGACATTGTGCTAAAAAATATGCCAACTGAATATTCCTTCTTCAGAAAAGAGCATTAAGATTGATTTTAAGGATGGAAGAATCAGATTCTTGCAGGCAAGCCCTTAAAGATCTAAACATTTTCACTTTATATTCACTATACATATATGAAAAAATATTACAATTATTTAACAGGCAAGATTCAAGTAAAACCAACAACCATATACATAGCACTACACAGGTAATGCAAATTTTCACATTCACTCACACAGATTAGAAGTGTACGAAACTAAATCTACTGCGGCAGCCCATGAATTGTATAATAAGCTCCCTGTCTGTTTGAAACATATTAATAACTTTACTATATTCAAGAAAGAATTAAAGAAATTTTGTGTAGAAGGATGTTATTATTCACTAGATGGACATCTTGTACAATTATTGTCTATGTAAATGGTATTCTTACAATAAGTTGTATAAAGTATAGTAATTGATTAATCATTGTAAATATGTTATTTTAAAATCTGTCTATGAATATTCTAATTTGTGGTAATTTTTATGTATATATTTTTGAGTATGTGATCATTTGTTGAACCTGATGATGCTGTGGATTGTTTGTATTCTTTAAGCAAATAATGAAGAGTGAATGAATGAATGAATATACCTCTAAAAGAATTATGCCTTAGCATTCACATAGCCTCTCTGCTTATAACTACTTCTTGGGGATTCCAAGGACTATATGGACAAAGTATACTTTTTTATTAGTCTCAGGTTATAAATCCCTTTTTGTATGGTAGAGGCTGTGGTAATATTCAACTACTCATAAAACAAGTTAATATACAGTAGCCTTGAGCTCAGGAGAAGTAAAGACTGGACATTTCACATTTAAAAACTATATGAGTAACACTCACATTATATTTCTATCCATTATCACTTAACATTTCTAAAATGTATGCATATAAAATAACATTTTTTACTCCAATTTAACCACAGCTTTCTATTTATAATCATAACTTAGATTTTCAAGACATTATATCTAACTGTACACATTTTGTTATATGCAGAGGAATGAGATAACAGTCAATTGTTGAGAAACAACAGAATTGCAATAAGTCCCTTTCAACATTTAGTTTTCTACAACAATAGGTACTTCACACAGGAAAATGACCTCATTAATGCTATTTGAGGTTTGGTCTTATGGTTATTTATAACAGTCCATTCAACATGTATGTATTGCAAAACAATAATTCCTTTATAAACTGTCCATCAGGTGTATTCTTCAAAAGTATTATTACAAAACCTAACTGAAAAGCATTAGATCCACCATGTTAGATTTTTTATGCTGGCAATGTCCAATGCCATTGCACTTTGTTGACTTAACTCTCAAATCCCTTGTGTAGGAGACAGAGGGCAGCAGTATAATCCAGTTTCAATCTATATTCCTTACTGCATTAAATTACTTTGCTCTCAGTGTTAGGGTTGTTGTAGGAATAAGATTGATATTGATCATAGAACAACTGGAGGGGAAACAGGATTTGCCAGAGGAAACCTATCTAAATGCCACTTTGTCTACCCACAAATCCCATCTGCAGCCACTGGGGTAGAACCCAATCACTTTAGTGAGGCAAGCAATTTAACACTCAGTCATGGCACTGACTATTAGATTTTTATATTGTACATCATTAGTAGAAAAAGAATAATCCATCTATATAGAAATATTAACCATTATTTGCAACTTATGCTAATTTATTCTGCTTATAAAATTAAATTCTAAAAATCCTCCAACTTCAATAATTCCTTTTTCTTCCCAATTGTTCATTCCTTTAGCTGCCTTTAACCACTGGTCATATTTGAAGCTTTCACTTTAAAAACTATTCTTCATATTATCACTTAATTTGGTTTTGTAGCATGCATTGCTCTATCAAACATAAATCTGAAGAATATTTTAATGTATTCCTTTTAACATTTTCTAGTAAAATAACATTTTAGTGTGAAGTTGATAGGTCAGATAAAAAGACATCATTGCACTATATTTTGGGGGTGAATGGTGTTGTTCCATGTCATAACGAATGATTTTTAACAAAAATTGACCATTATGTGTGATTTTTTTTAAAACTTCTGTAATACTTTCTTGTGACAAAAAAATATATGTGTGTGTTTTAAAATACTATTTAACAGCAGTATTATGCCTGTTGTTAAGTAATGAATTTTTAGAAATAGTACCCTCCTTGACATGTTTAATACAAATAGTTTTGTCCTTTTCATGTTAGAGACTGTAAATATCTCATTTTAAAGCTCAGAGAATGAACTTTCTTCCTATACTATATAGGTCATTTTAAATGAAACATATTTAGTTTTAAAAAAGGCTTATAATTGTAGTATTTAAATTTAATTATGATATTGACCATTTAAAAAACTGAAAAAAATCACTCTTCTTACAATCATGTTTTTTATAATATCATGTCAAATATCATGAGATCTTTATTTCTGGTTCATTTGGAATTAAATTATTTAACCTAGTCATGTGGTGCAGTGAACTCAACCCATGGCTGATGGACATCTGGAGAGTGGTGCTGTCAAGTCAAGCTGGATCCACTGTAACTGACAATGAATGGGAGGAATGAAGCATAAAGAATTCAATTTGTTTCAAGGCACAGTGCTCTCAGGAACCAATCTATAGAGCTAAATCATGCCTAACATGATTCATTTAAATAGAAACCTTTTTCCTTCACTTTGAAATAAATGCAGTTTCACTACAGCTTAGATATTGATAATGGTATGAAACAATATAACTTTAATGTGACTGTTATTGGTTCTCATATCTTGCCTCCAAAATATTACTCTGTCGTTTGTCTGATTAATAGTAAAAAAATTAAATGTAATGTTTATAATACAATTCTGTGCCCAAGTAAATAATTTATAAGATGTTGTGGTGGGATCCAGTAGTTCCTCCAATTTCATCACAAGGTCCTTTGTCATGTAAAATGGTGAGGAAATGCTATTCAGTGCTAACTCCAAACTCTTCCTCATGAAAACATGTGTGTACACATTTTTTTCTGTTCTTGTACTGAGTGCTAGCGCCAAAGGAAAACTAAATTACTATTTCCAGATATCTTATTTCCTTCTTTAGGAAGTTTATTAATTGGTATTGGAAGAGATGAACAGCATATGTATCATCTTTAAAACTTTCTGATATGGAATTTATAATGTTTCATGTTTTAAGCTATTGTTTTCATTATGTAAATTACAAATAGATGGTATCTTGCCTGGTCATTGTTCCAATGTACCCCCTGAACAGAATCTTGTATGACAATGGCATAGTTTTCCAAAAAATCTCAAATTACAATGTATTCTTTAGGTTTCAAATTTTCTTTACCTTCAGATAAAAATGCAGACTGTTGTTGGGTTATAAAGATACAAGTTCAAAGATCTGACAATTTTTCTAGGAAGTCTCCAACAGGTGATTGTATTATTTATAAATTTGTGCGATCTACAGTTATCCACTGTTATAAGTACCTGCTCTATACTTTTCTTTGACAATATCCAAATATTATTGATCAAGTTTTCAGTCCCTGCTCAGTTAACCATTTCTTTAAATAGCAATCTGGTGATGGGAGTTACAAATTATTTGAGATAGTCCTTATAATTACAGAAAACAATGCCTGAATCTGCAGTAAGATGGGAAATATTCATTCCATCAAGCATCAGTTTCATATTCTCATGATGAATGCAATCAGAAACAGAATGTGTACCTTGGGTACCTAGAGGAATATCTACACTGTTTAAGTCTCAGTTGAGTAAATTTTGAGAAATCTATTTTAATATCAGGATATATTTATCTTTAAAACTGCAGAAGGTTCCTTTTAGATTGCAATCAATATCTTGTTTTTCAATTTTCTGTCCTCCTTCTTTAGTGGAAACATGCTTCTTTTTTCCTGTTGAAATGTAAAGCTCTAATACTTTTTCTACCACAAAATATATTGTAACGGTTTACCAGATTTTGTTTCAGGAGTCAACAAAATGTCTTTCTCTGAAGCCAATGTTTTTGCTACCTTTCTCTTGTGGTTTGAAACCTTATTGCCAAAATGTCCTTAATTTGGTTGTAAGACCAGCATTTTGAAAATAGTCAAAATTTAAATTTCTAAGTTCCAATCTTCTGTACTATGAAATCTATCAGCATCTGAATTATGTTTTAATCCTGCTTTTCCTCTGGGACTGATTCATCTTTGATATGGAATACCTTCTCCTTAAGTTTTTCTACTACTTTTTGCAATTTCTGAGATGGATATTTTTTTGAGGCAGTTTCCTTTTTTTTATATTATGGCTGATTTGTTTAAGATTGATATTAAACTAATATTAAGATTTGAAACATCTATACTTTCCTTGATGTCATTCACATCACTATTCTGATGTGAAGGTGATTTCTGGGCTATTTTCATTTATTTGACCTACCTGGATATCACAGGTACAGGGTCAAGCAACATTAGATTCATAAATGTTACTCATTTTCACTCATATCTAGAATTTGAAAGTCTGGAAATAGTTTACATTCTTCATTTTCAGTTTTAAAAGCATTTTACAAATCACCAGTCGCAAATTCTTTTGTCCCTTAAACAAGTGTTTGCTAATTTTGAAGGGGTTAAAGCAACAGTCATACTGTTTTGTGGCAGTACCAATACTACTCACATTAAATATTTAACAAATATTCACAACTAAGTCTAATGGATTCAATTCACAAATAACACAGATGGTGGTCTCTCTCCACAAACTAAATAGTCTGAACTGGTCCTCTGTGGAAAGAAATGCCTAATCTGGTTTGCTGTGTTAAGGATTTGTTTGTATTTTAAATCCATAAGTGATCCAAAAGAATAACCTTGGATAATTCATAACAATTGCAAGTCACTGTGCCATCCTCTGCTTTCACACTCCAGGTGGAAGCTACTGTGTTACATGATCATGAGGAAGGTTTGGCTGACAAAATGTTTTCTTGTAAATATATTTGAATGAGTACACTCTTGAAACTTTGCACATAAAGATATGTTCAGGTTGTCAATTAAATCAAATTTCTGTGATAAATAACTAATGAGGAAATAACTGCAGAGGAAATGTTCATTCTAGCCTATGTTTAAAGTAGATTTCATAATCTTTAAAATGAGTCCAATATGGAATTTATACAAGAATTTGAATGGGAAATAAAAACAATTATGTATGGGGGTACACCCACTTTTTCAACAATTTTGACTTTGGCTGGTATTCAAAATATTGAGTTAGAGACTAAGAAAGCGTATGTGTTTTCCATTCCAAAGCATCAAATGCATTCAAAAAATTTAGAATAGATTTGATGACTTGCTGTTTCATAGGTGTTTGACCTGACATGGAATGACTCAATGATAAAATGTTTCTGAAACCAAGCTTGAATGCTTTATACTATTTAGAAAATATAAGCAAATTTATAGTGTTGTTAAAAATGTTCTAATGAAGCTAGATAAGATGTATGGAAATTCTCTCTCTCTCTCTCTCTCTCTCTCTCTCTCTCTCTCTCTCTCTCTCTCTCTCTCGCTCTCCTTTTAGATGGGCATTGTTGAATAAACCTAGTAGCGTATTAGCTATGATTCACTAAGAAGCACGTGTTCAGAAAATTAAGTGCCTATGTATGTTTTGCATTACAGTGCATCAGAATCACAGCAGTGTATATACACATTTTGCATCAATTGAACTACGCAATGTTGCAAGCAGCAGTTCTGGAAACTACACATGTAAGGCAGTAAGGCTGAATGGAACTGTTGAAAATATCACTGAGGTGATAAAAGTGTGGGGTACGTACAAGATATTTCAAATTAACATTCACAATTAAATTATTCTGCTATTGCAGTATTTCCCAGATGATCCACAGACCTTGAATGTCCATTGAATACACTTAAGGGTTCCATGGCATTATTTGTATCTCACAACTTATAATGAACTCAATTTCACAAAAACAGTTTTTTATAAGCTCTTTGGCAGTACATGCAAAAGAATTCTACCAAATGAAATAGAACCATTCATTGAGAAGCGTTGGTTACATGAAGATGCCAGTCATTTAAGACTTTACTTTTAAAATGTAGGTAATATTACAAGGGGTGGTCATAAAGTTTTAATATCACCTCAAAAAATTCAAGCTGCAACCATGAAATTTGGTGATGGATTAGTTTTTCTCTACATATTCACCCTTCAATGCGACACATTTTTCCCAACAATGGATGACATGGCAGAGACCCTGGTTGTAGAAGTCTGCATTTTCGCTCTTCAAGAAACATTCTACCTCGGAAATCACCTCGTCATTCTGGAAATACCTGCCATGCAATGGTTTCTTCATCCAAGGAAAGAGGAAGAAGTCACTTCGTGCCATGTCAGAAGAATACGAGAGGTGAGGCAAAATTTGATAACCTAAAAAAGTAGCATGTGTGACAGTGTCCTGTGCAGAATGAGCTGGAACATTGTCTTGGAGCAAAAAGACCCCCTTGGGCAGCTTCCCGCGATGCTTCATCTTGACAGTCTCCTGTAACCTCATCAGGAGATTTCAGTAATATGCTCCTGTGATGTTTTGTGCCTTACAAGCTTAATCTGTTAGCATCACACCATGACAATCCTAAAATCCACTTAGCATCACCTTACCCAGTGATGGTTGGGTCTTGATCTTCTTTGGCAGTGGTGAATCCACATGTTTCCACTGCTTACTTTGCTCTTTTATCTTGAGGTCATAATGATGCATCGAGCGCTCATCCATGATGATTAGGTGGCTAAAAACGTCATTTGGGTTGCACTGACAAAGCTGCAACATTTCCACTGCTGCTTCGATTCAGGGGGCTTTTTGAATGTGTGAACAGTTGTGGAACCCAGAGGGTGGTAACCTTTGTCACGTCCAAAACGCTATGCAAGATGTTCAAAACTGATCCATGGTTGATTTTTCTTTTTGCACTATTGCCTCTATTGTGATATGCTGGTCTTCAAGTACCAGGGCCTCCATGTCACTTGCAATTCCTGGTTCTTCACAGAGAGATGGCCTGCTTCTTCGTCATTCAGACTTGTTTGACCACACTGAAAGCATCTGCACCACCTAACCGCTGTGTCATATGATGGTGCATTGTTGCCATACACTTCCACCAACCTAGCATGGATTGTTGCAGTGCTCTTCCTCTTCAAATGCAGAAAATGAATTACCGCACAATACTCCACTTTATCAATGGTGTGCACCATTTTCTTTTGGCTCCTCTAGTGGCATGTTGCAGTACTGCAGCATAGGAATTTCTCCTTGTATCAGGACTGCAGACATGTACATGCAAATGAATTACTTAACTTTATTTTTTTGAGGGATAATTAAAACTTAATGACCACCCATCATATACATTTTATGCAGCCTGGACCTTTGAATTGCAGAATCATCTCAAAATTATGTGACAAAATTGGAATTCATTATACATAATTATTTTATAAACAAATAATTTGTATTTGGGAAGACACAGTGAAGCACAGTAATTGTTGTAATAATAATCTATGCAGATCACTCACTTTTACATGCAGGAAGAACTACAGAGGAAACATTTTGCAGTGATTCTTTGAGTTTATTTCTGAGTAATACTAAATTTCCATATGAGCATTTGAAAAGCTTCTCTTGGTTGTCTATAGCTGCCTACTTCCCAGATATGTTTGCTTACTTAAGCATACTCAATATAAATCTTCAAGGTAGTGGTATTTTTGATGTTGGAGACAAAACTGAGACAGAAATTATAAAAATATACAGCTGTGAGCAAGTAAAACTCAAAATGGTAGTGTAAGCATCTTCTCAGTTCAGAAGTCATTTCTGGAGTCCATTGAAGTTCAGAATGTCATCATTGGTTTAATGACTAGCCTTAGAAATTGGGTAGGTACTTCCTTTCATCAGATTCTGAAAATTCATGGATAAGAAATCCTTTCCAGTAGGTAAAAATTGAAACTGAAATTGAGTTTTATTTATGGACGCTCTTTAACTGCTGTGCTTCTTAGCATCCCATTCTATGTTGGGCATGAAAGATCAGTAATTTTGCTCAGAGGTCTCTTTATCAGACTTGAGGTTATTTTATGTATCATAAATCTACAACACGAAACCAGCGGCTTTACTTCCCTTCCGAAGGAAGCCATGCCAAGGATTTTTATGCCCGAAAAAATCCATCATCCTCCGCTGGGTTTCAACCTGCAACCTTGGGAACTAGAGATTAGCATGGTAACCACTATACCACAGAGGAAAAATACAGTTAAAAGCCTTGTATGATAAGGAACAAAATGAACTTGTTGATGTTATTTGCAATGGCTCATTTAAAATAGTTTTAATCAGTTTTGAGTGAAGGTATTTTGTGAGTACAAGAAAATAAGTAAAAAGAAATTGAAACACTTCTGTAACACACATCTCTGAACAAACGTTTTCAATACTTTGTTTCCTGAAAAACAAATCAGGTTCAAGATTGATGCAAATTCTATGACTAGGGCCAAAAGTAGGGACTACTGAACCAGATGTGAAAAGGATTGCCCCTAACAAAAAGCAGTATCATGATTTTTCCCAAGACATCTAGATTCTATTATATAGGTATGTTACATTATATGCTTATAACATAAATAAAGATTGTTAATTTAATTGTTGTTAATACCTCTACTTACCTCTCATTTACAAGTTCTACAAAATAGGTACCACTAAAATTTAATGCTGTGAGGTCCATAGCTTGCCAAATGGGTCCATAACTCTGAAGTAATGGGAACTACTGTCCTATTCAAAGATTAATCCTCCATAGTCACATTGCACCCAGGAAGTTTTACTTTTCTGTGCTACACTTTGCCTTTGATCCCAGTATCCCCTGTCTGATAACTCATTCAAGATGGTGGGTGGTTAGCTTGGATCTTGTGAGGCAGCTACAAAATTATCAATGTAGCCCATGTAATAGCCTATATCCCTGTTCTATAATAGTGCAATTGATACTACCATTGTTCATTTATTTAGCAAAGTAAAGTCACATATCGCAAAGCAAAAGAAAGTTTTACAATTGGCACTAAAACATCATCTATGCCAGTCAAATGTCTGGCATCACTGCAAAGAACTGTAATGATTATACATGACAAACTTAAGAAGACTTAAAAGACATCTAATCCTAGAAATAAAGAAAAAGGAAAAAATAATGTGCCAAACACAAACAATTAGATAGAATGGTAAACAGTTACAGCTCGGCATCATCAACTTTATGCAGTGTATAGAAGAAACAATGGCCAACAATATTAATAAACAGCAATGTTGAAATAAAAGCATAGCGAAGAGTTGACTACAGACATTAAGGGTGCAGCTGATGGAAGTATCTCTGAATAAATTAATAAATATGAACTGCTAAGTGGCCTATACTTACATCATCGCCACTATCACAACAATACTTCACTTTTGTATGCAAACAAAGAGATAAAATTATGATGAAAAAGTCAGCTAACCATTAGAGCTGACAACAATGAGACTAGCTGGGTTATAGGATGTTAAAGTTTAAGAAAGATGAGATGAAAATATACGTCAAGAAAATGCCATAATTATTGGAGATTCAATGGTTTATTACATTGATAAATGTTTAAACAAAAATAAAATATCATAATACTGCTATCACAGAGCCCAAATTCATCACCTAGTAGGGAAATTGTACAAGAACACTGCTGACCCAGGGATCATAATATTTCATGCTGGAACTAATAATACATACCTTCCCACACAAAGTAATGCATGAGATGAACCATTAACTGTTTCCAAATGCAAAGTTGTGTGGAATGATTTTCATCAAGATATGGATAATGAAATACTCTACAAACAGTTGTTAAGTTTAATCTAGGTAGTATATGCCAGCTGAATTGTTGTACTTTCTTGAAGAAATTTTCAGTTGGGAGACAAGTATCTTGGGAGACATGACCTTCATCTGAATTGAACAGGAATCAGTAAGTTCAGCAGGTTGTTGAGAAGAATGTTGATCTCCTCAATTTAAAAAAAAAAATACAATTCAGCAATCAGTGATACAGGTAAATATTCATTAGTTAATGATGAATTTGATCTGACCTTAAATAATAAGACTAAAGCTGGCTGTAAGATCACTGAAATTTCTTCTAAAACAGGTGCATATATTACACCATACAGCAAGAATTAAAATGAAAAATTGCTAATATAGTTAAATCAGATATCGGTATGCTCCGAAAAAGTTGCATGATAGATTTATTGCTTGAGAGAGAATTAAAAGATATTGACAACTGTATGCTTAACTGAGCACTGACTAACTAGCAATGAGTTATCTGAATTTAAGTTTAAAAAGTTTAAACTTACACAGGATTACAGTAGAAGTAAAATTAAAAGGGAGGATCACTAATCATGACAAGAAATAATGTTAAATTTAACCAAATTATAAACAGTGAATCCATAAATATTGTGTATATTATACTAGGGTTACTGAAGGCAATTGTAAGACAGATAGCACAATTACAGATGGGTAGGATAGCGACTAAGGGGAAGATAATGGAAAGAGCTTTGAAATTTTGGTTCAGAACTTTAAATCTAGGAAAAAGTAATGTGTTAAGACCTTGTATAGAATACCAAGAGAATAATTTAATGAATGATGGATGGGTAAGTAATTTACAAAACATTTTGGAGAAAAATGGGTTAGGAGACATGTGGAGAAGAAGAGAAAATAACGTGAAAAACTTTTGGAAAAAGGCAAGGTAAAGATTGGAAGATATAGAAATACAAAACATGTTCAGTGAGATTGCCAAAAAGAGCTCATTAGTTTGTTATAGGCCAATGAAAAATACATGGGATAGGGAAAAATATATACACATAGTAAATAAAGAAGAGAGAGAATCTATTGCATGGGTAAGAACCGGAGCATAGAGGCTAAGAGGGTTAAGACAGGGTATTCCTCAAAACCAATCTCCTATATGTGGTGGTAATGAAGACATTGAACACATAGTATTTAAGTGCCAAGGAACAGAAAATTGGAGAAGAGAATTTATTAAAAAGAAGTGGTTGAAGGGGGATAGAAACACACTTATAATCAAAATGGTATGCAAGGATGCTAGGGGCATTGGACAGTTTTTGTATAAAGTCAAAAATAAATGGCTTTGGACAGTGGATAGACATAAGTAAGAGGTAATGTATCTTACCTTGAATGGAAAACTATGCTGAATGTGTGATGGTAAAGTAATCAATAAGTGACAAGCGGAAAACAAGTGGAAATAGGACATGAAAAACTGAAGCAAGATAATTTATTGATGGGAAAATGTAAAATGTAGAAGAAAAAAATGTGGTGATTGTCTACAGAATGAGTGACCAGGGTCAAAGTTCAGTAGACAATCAAATTGTAAATCTCTTAGCACAACAAAACAATATTCACATTATTTGTTAATGAAACCTTTAGAGAGATCCAAACACATTAATCAACATATTTGAAATTATGTTGAGTAGATCACTCCCAAAATTTAACCAAAAGCATAATACTAATTAGGGACTGTCACTTCACTTTGTTAGTTTAACTTAGTTCAGTCTTCTTTGTCACTTCATTTCTCTTTGTACATAGTGATGAAATGAATCACATGCAAAACAGCCGCTTCTTCCTTCCACTTCTCCCTCTGGGGCATCAAACACAACCCTGTCTAATCGCTTGCAGTAGCAGCTCTCACTGTACATCACAACTGTCATCACAGTCTCAGTTGATGAACACAATGAGTAACCAGCACTTTATTGTGACATTAAGAACAACTCAACAACTCACTGCCTCATTTGCCTATATACGAGAGCTGATCAATAAAGACTGAGACTAATTTTTGTTCACAGATATTTATTACTCCATTTCAATGTTGACACAATCTTATTCAAAGTAGTCTTCTACTACTTGAATGCACTTTTTATAGTGTCTCTGCCAGTCCTCGAACACATGGTACAGGCCATTCTTTGTCAGGTCTTTGAGAATCGCCTCACTTTTCTTCAGCACTGCTTCAGTGCTCTCAAATTGAATGCCCCGGAGCTTTGCCTTTAGCGATGGGAATAAAAAGAAATCACAGGGAACAAGATTGGGGCTATAAGGCAGATGCGGCACACAGGTAATGTTGAATTTAGCCAAAAATTCCTGGACTTGATTTGCAACGTGAGGCCGCACGTTGTTGTGATAAGTTCTGGATGTTTCCTTGCAATGTGCTTCCTCGGTGTAGCCAATACCACGTGTAGTGGTATGAGTGGGAACAACAATCACAGCAGCTGTGTTGATGTTGACTTCAGTCATAGCAGAAGCCAAAGCACCAGGCCCACCTTGCTTAGCACAGAGGACTCGCTCTACTTTGAAGTCTTTGAACCACCTAAACACTGTTGCACGAGGTAGTGCATCTTCACCGTATGCTTGCTTCAGCTTTTCCAAACTTTTAGTGGCTGTATGATTTAAACGAAAACAAAATTTTATTGCTCCTCTTGTGTCACCTTCATTTTGTGGTATGCGAAATTCAACTAGGGTCAACAATATACAGCATTACTACCAACCTGCCGATACGAGAGTGCTGCCGCCTATGGACATTATACATGAAACCCCACTCTTTTCAAATATTCATGGTGGAGACAGAAACTCTCAAGAAAGCTACAGGAAAAAATCAATCTCAGTCTTTATTGATAGCTGCAAGAGTTTCTGGAAGCTTCGTGAAAGGGAGAGAAGAAGTTTCCAGAAAAATCCTGTTATTTCTGAACATACCTCTGGAATTTATATTGAGGGGAGTGCTCCTCTTCTCCTTATATCATCAACAGGCCGGTCAGTTGGTACTGAAGGGCACTGCCTTGCATGCAATAAGCAAGGTCCATAGCTGTGCCACAATATAGATTTTTTGGAACCCAGCAGGGATAGGTTCAAACTCTTAACTATGCTGCATATTACGGATGAAAGTGGTGAATATGTCAAAAAGAGTCTTTAACTCTACAAAAATTGCTCTGGGCCAAATTAGTAGTGGTGTAATTTGTCATACAGTTAAGGTATTGGAAACTCATCTATAAGATCACATTGCCCAAGCTAACTCAATAAACTGACAGCTCAAAAAGTAAAGAAGGAAAAAAGAAATGTGCTATGTACATGTCAACAAGTCACCAAGACTACAAAACTGCAATGGACCAAATAGCTATAAGTAGTGGTATAATTTGCCATACATTTAATGTAAATGATCTATCAGATCACTTTTCTCAGGCTATCTCAATAAACTGACACCCCAAAAGAAGAGAGGGAGAGTGAAATCATTGTTAAGAAGTATACAAAGCAGGGGTGGCTTCTGGGGTAGTGCTGTGTGCCATAGCATTACTTGTACCAAAAGGAAAGAAAGAGAAGTGTATAGGAACTGTGCATAAAGCATAGTTTTCGAGTATGTATTCTCTCATTTTAACGGACATGTTAGGCAACATTTGCTCTGCCGGTAGTTTCCTGAAGCTTGGAGCCAATTTCAGATTGGCACTATCTACACTCATAAGTACAGTGTGTAAGGCTTAGGGTGTACATTTCTACATGGTTCTTATGACAGAGGTGGAGTCAAGATTGCTCTGGCTGAGAGCTTACATTCCACCTGCTAGAGCATAAGTAAAGCACAGAACCTAGCAACAATGGTGGAATACATATCCTTTAATGCAGCCTTTAGTGGCAGTGTTAGCATCTTGCTGCAAGTTAATGCTAATGTGTTTGGAAGTAAAAATTGATATTCAATTAAATTAAATGCAGAAATAATATACCAATATATCCTTATAAAAAAAAGATATGATTTTGAATATAATATGTCGTTGGGTTTTGAAACTAAGAGGTACTACTTCAATATCTACGCTGCCGTTTGTGAAAATTGCAACACCAAGAAAGAATTTCCCGAATAACTCCAAACTTGGTGGAAGCGTAGAAGAGTGTGCAAGCAATAAGTGATTAGGCTTGCAGAGAGATGGGGTACACATAGGCCCAGCAGAGCCCTCTCGGTCGGTCCAACAAGGTCAGTGTTGCACCCAGTGCAGTCAGTGCAGAGGTGTCAAACAAGTGGAAACAATAAAGTCAGTGCCAGTATGCCTCGTCGGCGCCAAAGAAAGCCATATCGGCATGTGAGTGAGTTCGAACGGGGCAGAATGATCGGTTTCCGGGAAGCGGGTCTGTCATATCGTGACATTTCGGCTCGTACATGCTGCTACGACAGTGATGCGTGTGTGGAAGCAGTGGATAGATGAAGGTCGTACGCAGTGAAGAGCGGGTACTGGACCACGGAACATGACCACAGCACGGGATGACCGTCATCATGTCGCATGGACATAACGGACCGTACAGCTTCATCCACAGTGTTGACTCGACGCTGGAGCACTGCAACGGGTGTGAACTTGTCTGCATCAACAGTTCGTCGCCATCTGCTGCAGTTTGGACTGGTTCCATGCATGCATGCCATTACTTCGGCTTCCATTGTCCAGAAACCACAAGCTCATCCAACTACAATGGGCTTGTGAAGACCGTCACTGGGGTGCTGAGTGGCAAAATGTAGTCTTTTCGGACGAGTCCCGCTTCAACGTGTCCTACGTGATGACCGCATACGTGTTCGGCGGTACTGTGGTGAGGGCATCCTGAAGGGCTGCATTGTTGAGCGGCATAGCGGACAAACACCAGGTGTAATGGATTGGGGTGCCATTGGTTACAACAACCGATCTCGCCTCCTACGAATTGAGGGCACTTTGAACAGCAACCGGTACCTAGCGGTGGTTGTAGAGCCTGAGGTACTCCCCCTGCTTCAGGCATCTTCACAGGCCACATTTCAACAGGACAATGCCCGGCCACGTATTGCAAGATGTGTACAAACCTTCTTCGAAGAGCAACGGGAACCATTGCTTCCCTGTCCTGCACGTTCTCCTGACATGTTGCCCATCGAACATGTATGAGATATGGTTGGCCGGCACCTGGTGCGTCACAATCCTCCAGTAACCAGTGTCACGGATTTGTGGGCTCGAATACAAGCTGTGTGGAAATAAATCCCTCAGGAACTTATTCAGAACCTTTTTTATTCAATATGACGGCTTATAGCATGGAGGCCACACCAAATACTGAATATTATGGATTTGAAAAGTTTATCATTCCTTACTTGTCATGTATCTAACATGTGCTATTAAATATGTTGAATTCATGCGTTTCCTTCTTGGTGTTGCAATTTTCACAAACGGCAGTGTATATATTTAATATCAGCAGGATTATTGGTGATGATTGAATATATGGTATCTTATGCACTACAGAACAAAAAACTAACGTACTCATCATGTGTTGAGCACCTATTTCCAAAACAATTGTCAAGCATTTCTGTCTATGTTTATGTAATAACAGTTCGGTCCAAAACATTGTAGTTCACTGTGAAGTCAGGCAGCTAAGACAGTGTCGAGTTTTTCCTTTAAGTGAGTATTCAGATGTGTGTGAAAGCTACAAACATGAACAAACCAAGTGAAATATTAAAAACGCTTTAGCAACAGACTCTCAGTGAAAAAATTCAGAAGAAAACATTAGGTGGACCATTTCAGAACCTGAATCAATAAACAAAAATCAATGTAAATTCAAACTAGAAATTTATCAAAAGAACAATGGTTTATGGCTATAAGGAAAACAGAGCTATCTTTTTTAGTTTTCCTTACATGTTATTTGGGGAAGATGTCCCTTGTATAAGACCGGAATAGCTGATATTGGTCACATATAGTCTAAAATAAAAGTGCATTGAATTATTGTTAATTGCCTAATATGTCCGATGCTACTGCACAAAGTTGGTAAACATATATTATTTGAGGGATTTGTTTTCAATATTTTTTGTAGCACCGCCGGAACTCCGCAGTGGCCACCAGTGATACAAAGTATCTACGGGAGACAAATTAATAGCTTTAGTAAATGCTTTTAAAGTGCATCATGATATTATATTTCCTACTATTAAAGTAAAAATAATAAAAGTAATCCTCAAAATGGATAACTAAAGGAACAAGAATCTCTCAAGGTAAATTAACACCTTTCAATGATCCAATTAGAAAACAAGTATCGAAAGAATTTCAATGATATTACAAAAAGTATAAAAAGCATGAGTGTTATCTAAATTAACAAGATCAATGAGGTCTCAAAGTAATATCTGCATTATATTTTAGATTATAAGTGCGACATTTAATTTCTTGTGATCTGGTAGTTACAGAGTTATTTGACTTTAACTCAATGCTGATTAAAAGCTGCAAATCTTTCAACCTCACAATTCTTAATAAGGTAGTAAAAGAAATTTGCAACATGCTCAAAGTATAATGTGGAGTAAGCAACATCAGAAAACATCTGTATCAGCTTCTCGCCAGAGGATATTTGGAACAAGCCAACATATGCATCATAAAAAAATCAAGGATGCACACACACACACAAACACACACATCTCTCATCATCCTCCATGGTCCAGAGGTACCATGCTAGCCTTTAGTTCCCGAGGTTGTGGGTTCAAACCCAGCGAAGGGGATGAATTTTTTTGGGTGTAAAAATCCTTAGCATGGTTTCCTTCAGAACGGAAGTAAAGCTGTGGACCTGTGTCGTAGATTTGTGGCACATAAAAGAACCTCAAGTCTAATAAAGAGACCTGTGAGCAAAATTTCCGGTCTTTCATACCCAATATAGAATGGGACACAAGAGCCATAACAGTTAAAGAGTGTCCATAAATAATCTGAATTTCATTTTCACACACATCTCTCTCTCTCTCTTTCTCTCCCTCTCTCTCTGTCTCTCTCTCTTACAGAATGTGTGCAAATACACTAGAAAAATATTTGAATCAGAAACATTTAGTTAATGTTACATCAATTAAATGCAAAACTCAAACAATCCATTTGAAATTCTTAACTATTGTAGAGAAGCTCATGGTTAAATACCAATTGCTCTATTCAGGTATTGTAGTATTTACTAAGTTACTGGACTTATACTTAACATCTCATTCTTTCTTGGCACACATTGAAATTTTCTGTTGTACATAGATATAATAATGCTTCATAACTTGCCACACATTTTCTCATCACAGATGGTATATCACACTGATATACCACAGTTATATGTCCACAGTTTAAGACTGGTATGTTTAATATTTCCTTTGACATTTAGTGCTAGATTTGTATCTGTTAAATGGCATAAATCGAACATAAAAGCTACATTCTAGATTATGACAATTAATATCTGATTTTCATATCTTAGCTAGAAAACCTGCCACAGCACATGCAAGCTGGAAGATGGCAGAAGTGGAAATAAAACGTGGGGATCGCTATAATTTAACCTGTAATGCTAAAGGAATGCCAACTCCTTCCATCACTTGGGAAAAGGTAAGTAATAATATACTTCTGTTATGAGAAAAAGGGAACATTTATTTTATTATTATTATTATTATTATTATTATTATTATTATTATTATTATTATTATTATTATTATTATTACGAAATTAAAGAAGCTCCTGAGCAAATAGTGATAGTGTTGCATTTCCCTAGGTGGCGTAACCATAGTCTTTTGAGCATGACCATTCATATATCACACACTCATTCTCCAGGCTCATGTCTCCCCTGAAGGTGAAAATATATGGTGATTGAGTTTTTATTTATGGACGCCTTTAACTGCTGTGGTTCTAAGCGTCCCATTCTGTATTGGGCGTGAAAGACCGGTAATTTTGCTCAGAGGCCTCTTTATCAGGCTTGAGGTTCTTTTACGTGCCGTAAATCTACGACACAGGACCACCGGGTTTACTTCCCTTCCGAAGGAAGCCATGCTAAGGATTTTTACGCCCGAAAAAATCCATCGCCCTCCGCCAGGTTTTAACCCGCGACCTTGGGAACTAGAGGCTAGCACGGTACCACTAGTCCACGGAGGACGACGAAACTATATGTTCAAAGTAGTTGACTTCTTTGGGATAATTTGGGGTACTTCTTAATGTTGAGCTTTGGAATGGCTGCCTGCGGTCTACAAAACCTTAGACTCTTCAGATGGTCCTCTAAGGTTTGATTACAAAGATGTCCAATTACAACAGATATGCATTAGGAGGTGTAGGTCAGCCTCCTATCATGATTTCATTAACCTCTAGAAGACAATCGGTGTGTGGCAGAGACCGAATGGCATAACTGTGAAATTTTTTAGTCTCTGGATAATGAGAACCCAATTGTTTTCTTAAAGTCAATAAGCACTGGGTACTGGCAAAAATGTCCAGTATGTCGTCAATCCAGATATTAGGAAACAAAATTCTTTAGGGTGACTATGTATAGCTTTCAATAGTCCATACAAAAGTGAAAGTCTCTGTTTTGCTTCTTGGCCAGACTGTAGGTAAGGGCTGGCCGACTCTTCAATGAATCTCTTAGATCTCATATCCTCCGGCACATCCAGCACCTTCTCTGGTTTCATGGTGGGATGCATTTAGGTGTGTGTTGAATTTATGGAGTATAACTGGAGTCAATATGGTGGAGGACTCGGTTGGTGCACCCATAATCATGTCCCCATGCCTGTAAGTGACCTAGTATTGTCTCACGGGCATCGAGCATACTTCAGTTGAGGTATGGCCAGATGGTTGACCGTTATCATGACCAGAACTTCTAATTGGCAATCCAGTTCTTGCAAGGGTGCTGTTTGTTGGTAGCTGTCGCAGGGCAACAAGACCATAGCAGGCTTGCACCTTCCCAACTCTGTGTTTGGATATCTGGGTTTACATTGGTCAGTTTTTAGTAGACCCACTGTCACTTTCTGTAGCACCCTGGAGATGCAAAGTTTCTGCGTGAGCATTTGCCATCCGGCACAGCAGTTTTCAAATTGTGCCCTCGCCACCATCCCTCTCTTGCTTGCACTATTTCGTCTTGTCTCAAGATCACCTTGAAGATTCACAGCTGTTCATAGAACCTTCAGAAAGTCACTTCATCTCATGTAAATTGTAGAACTCTGTTATCAATGTTGATGGTTGCCTCATGTCTCCAGAGGGTATCCTGTCCCAGTATCACATCCTCAGTCTCTTTCAGGAAAAAACATGTGTTATCTGATAATGCTTCGCTTAGAGCCAATTCTAACATTCCCTCATATCCACAGATAATGTGTTGCCCATTAGAAGCTGGTAAAGCCGGCCAACATGCTTTCTTGATTGCAAGCCCTTCATGATTTCTTGATTGCAAACCCTTCTCTAAGTAAGGTGTCATGAAAGCATCAGTATCCACAAGTACATGGCATGTCTTCCCTGGAATGCAACTGCCTTATAAGAGGCTACCTTCTGTTTTACTGCTAGGGATTTGTTCTGTTTTACTGCTAGGGCTTTGTTCTGTTTTAAGGCTTGCAAGTTCACTCAAAGAGATGGCAGTGACGGCTTCTACATGTTCCTTGTGTCAGCCCTTACTAATTTTCGACCATTTATTGGTGGAGTAAAAGCAATCTTAATTTTTAAATATTTCAGTGTGAACACCTTTTGTTTTCATTTCAGCTTATCCCTACACACTCAATTTATGGACTGTGGTGAGGTCCTTCCAACAATACATCATCCTAGGTGAAATTGTGTAGCTGTCAGCTTGGGTGTTAGTAACAGCTTATATCCTTTTTTCCAGTGGATATTTGTCACAGAATTTCTAATTAAAATTAACTACATTAAAAGTGAATAATTTGCATGCTATCAATATATTCAAACTGGGCATCATTCAGACAGCACATATCTTTACATATGCATGCACACAACCAGTAAGGTCATCAAGAATTAGCCCACATAATCCCCGAAGGGCAAGGGCCTCTTGACTGGCAAGGTGGCTGTTATGGCAATCCCACTTAGCCAGTGCAGGAAAGATCCTCATTCCTCCATTGCTGCTTCTACCAATAGTTTCCACTCGCATTGGTCCTTAGTCTTACAGATATAAGTCGTTCTGAAATAACTTGTTTTAAATATGCTCCAGCCACTTTAGTGGAAGTAGAACATTGTTTTTTCGCGATGAAAAATGTTCTCTCTGACAGGCTGCTGACCACAACAGTTCATACCTTGAAAAACATCTTGTTGTTGCTTGTAATCAAGAAACGTAGGAGCAAGTATTTTATGTGATAAATACATTATTAAGTACCTTAGATAGCTATTTTCGTTAATATTGTAATTACTCCCTGTTTTCACTTTTAATAATAAATGCCTATTTTAATTATATTACTGCCTATTTTTGGTATTGCTTTGAATGGAAGCATGAAACAATATTATCATCATTTCAGCTTTCTCAATCAAATCTAAATTCCAAATTAAGTAGTTATATATTTTATTACATTTAATTTAATTCAATTTATTCATTCTTTCAATCTTACAGTACAATGTACAGTAAAACCCATATTTAACAAGTCTCAGGAGGAATTAATTTTTTTCCTTAGAAGGAGCTTGGAATATGGTTGAGCTTTCACTTGCCAGAAATAATATGTAAATCGTGTTTTTAAGTATTTTAATAGCAAAACATTGTTTTCAGAGATTTTAAATCTTTATGACGTAAACATGTAATACTAAGAAAGGAATTTAAAGATTAATGGAACAAAATGCAGTAAATTAAAGAATTAATACAATAGCTATAAATTTATATTAGTTTCAAAAACAGAAAATACTGATATTAAACACTGCTTCATGGTCAGCCATCTGCGCTTAATCTGCAAAAAACAAACTGAAAGTGGATATCAGATTTACATATTTATCATTAGATGTGAATGCAGGCTGATTGTTCAGTATTACCGGTAAAGAAACAAGGCAGTAAAGTTACTAGCTTTCATTTCTTAAAGAAATTCAGCAGAGTAGTCTGCTTCCTCCTGCCCAGGTATTCCTGCCCACTTAGAATTCTGTGTTCAGTGTGATTAACGATGCTGAGTAGCCCCTCATCAATAGGGAAGGAGCATAGGTACCATCTCATGACATCCAATTCTTCCACTGCTGCCGCAAATGTTGCTTCATTGCCTCATTGCTTAGCTCAACAACGTCCACAGATGCTTCTAAGGTTAGGACACTGTTATCACAACTTACAAACTCTTCAAAGGTACTTGCGCCCCCCTGTAGCATCTCCCACACTTCCTGCATACAAATTTCTTCGGTATCATTGTCCTCGTCGAAGGCAGCGGTGCAAGAACCAAACCCAGCTTTGCCAAAGTAATGCTGTATCGTGTCTGGTGTAAGTAACTGCCATGCAGCCACAAACACATGCATTCCCTGGAGTATGTTCAAATGCATGTCTTGCTTTCTTTCTGAGAAAGAAATGACTCATTGCACCAGGGCTTTCCTGTACTTAGCTTTAACAGAATTAATAGTTACCAAGTCTGACGGCTGGTGCAGTTTGCTGGTAAAATTGTCACTTTTATGTTCCATAAGAATGATGGCTCTGATGGATGAGCTGCACACCTATCTATCACCAGAGCAATCTTTCATCCCTGAGATCCCATTCTGGTATACAGGCTTCGTAGATATTTAACAAATATTTCCGAAGTCAACATGAACTTTTCTGGAAATCGTATTTGCACGGAAGTGTACGAATATTTTTGAAACACCTCGGGTTTTTTAACTTTCCTATGATTAGCGGAGGTAACTTTTCAGTTCCGTCACTATTTGCGCACTGCAGAGCTGTGAATCTTTCTTTGCTTTTTTTCCCGCCATGCAATTTTTCACCGCGAACTACATAAATCTTGATCAAGAAACGCAAAAGTTGTCCACGTGTAAAGTTAGCGCTATTTGGCGAAATTTTTCTTTTAGGATGTTTCCGTTGATAGGAACATTGTCGCTTCTTCCGGTCTCAAACCATTTTTTAAAATGTTTTCGATTTCTTCAAATGTAGAGCTACGAAAATTCTTTCGCTTCTTCACCGCGGATCCGCACTGTACTTCCGTGATCAGAATAGCAGCTTTCTGTTTAAGTACCTCGTCGTCATATCGGTCAAAGAAACTGCACCGTTGTTTGCCACGTCTTGAATTATTGTAATCTTGTTGTGGATGGCAAGCTTCTTCCGTTTAGCAGCCTTTTTTTTCGAATGAGAAATATAAATTATTATCACAAAGACAACACAACTTAACACTCCGCCTAGTGAACTTTAAAATGGAAGCGGAAACCAAACAGAACTCGGAAGACAAGACACGGAAGTTGACAGGTTTGAAAATGTGATGCAGAGCTGCCAACCTTTGCATATTAATGTGAACTAAAGCGGACACGAAGTGACGCCTGGAGGCTAATGAATTTGAAAGCATCCAGAATTGCGTAACGTTGCTCATTACAGCGGAGATAGCGTTAACTGCATTCTGAAAATTTTAATTCACTAACTACGCAGAAGCTGCGCGATCGCAAATTCGAGAAAAATATTTTCATTAAAAACGGGCTTTTCGTTAACGTGAGATTCATAAAAAGTGGGTTTAAATAACATTACACTTATGGACTTTTGGCAGGGCTTCCGAAAACGTCTGTTAAACACGGAATTTCGTTAAAAGTGGTCTTGTTAAAACGGGGTTCTACTGTACATTTATGCAGGATATGTCAAGATGATAAACATATTTAGTAAAATTTACCAATAATATAAACAGAAATTTTATCAATTTACATGTGCAATTTAGTTCATAATTTCCAATTTGCATAAGATGATAAGAATATACAAATTAAAAAATTGTATTGCAATAAATACAAAACTTACAGACTACACATATGGGTGTATATTATACTGTAGATATTTGTCAACTGGGTAAAGGCAATTTTCCTGCAGAAAATTCTTTACTTTTGATTTAACTATATCATGTTTTTCTATATCTTTATTGAATTTAAGGGAATTATAGATTTCTGTGCTGGAATGGTGAACTAAGTTTTTTATAAAGATTAGTTAGTACTGGCAGAAATTAAGTGCATATTATTAGTATTTATAGTGTTATGTTTGTATTTATTTTGATTTGTTTATAAGTTTAGAAGTGTTTGCTTAGAAGTTTAAACAATTGTATTGCAATGAATATAAAACTTACAAACTACACAGATGGGTATTTATTAAATTATAAATACTTGTCAACTAAGTAAACTGAGTGATTTCCTTTTTGTTTTCACAAATACCACTAATTATAACATATAAATACTTGCCAATGGAAATACATCTAACTTTTTGAGTAATGGGTTACATGAACATGACTTCTTTTTACCTCACATTACTCAAATAGCTTGTTTCTGGTGAATTACCCCAAAATATTATGCCATATTTTATTATGATGTGTATATGAGCAAAAATAAACCATCATAACTACTTCAAGACTGACATTTTGAATTAACTTTCTCAGAGCATATATGTTTTCATTTAACTTACTTGAAAGGTTTGTCTCATGTATTTTCAGATTGTCCTGTATCTATAAGCCAAGAAAGTTTTTTTTCTGCTTTGTATGTTATTGTTTCATCTTCTAACTTTACTGCTGGGTTATATTCATTCATGCTTTTCATAATATGAAAATTAAAAAAAAAATTTTTTTTCAATGTTTAATAGCAGATTGTTACTTTTTTTACCCATGACACCAGATCATTTATTAACATTCTGTAGTGAAAGATTTAATAGTCTGTTATTTTTTGTTGTTACAAGTAAACTGGTGCCATGTGCAAATGATACCGTGCTGTGACCTTGAACATTGCTTCATATGTCATTCATATACAAAATAGAAAGAAATGGGCCCAAAATGGATCACTGAGGAGCTCCGTATTTTATATCAAGTGCCTGCATCTCAAAAAAATTTTAGTACAAATTTGTGTTATTCCTAATATATATTATCTCTATTACTTGCTTTCTATTTGAAAAATGCAATGCAAATCAATAATATAAACTGTACCTCAGATGCTGTAACTGAATCATTTGCTTCAAAGAATTTGGTGGTCTGCAATATCAAAAGCTTTGCTTAAATCTAAGAAGATGCCCGTGTTTCTTTCTTTAATGTCTACTGTTATGAAAACACTACATAAAAATGAGTAAATTACAATTTCAGTTAATGTTTTATGAGTAAAACTATGCAGGAAATCAGAATTTAGGTATGCTTTCATATACATAAAGGAAAGTAATATTTTATACATTATCTTCTCTAATACCTTTGAGAACACTGTTAAAATTAAAATGGAATAGTAATTAGCTACATCAGACCTTTTTTTCTTAAATATGATTTACTGCTGCCACAGTGTTTTCAGAAAATGTCGAACATTGTTGTTTTTTTATGAAAACCACAGCAGTGAATGTGTGTTCCCCAGTATTTTATTTCATATAAAACCCTGACTTTCATGTTTAACATTCCTTAATTTTATGCTGAATGAAAAATTAAATTCTTCAACTTTTAAATGCATTTTTATGTTGATGTAATATTTTTAGTGTTACTTATGACTGCCTCTATGGTCTGATGGTTAGCATACCTTCTATATCCAGAGGTTACAAGTTCAATTCTGGCTGGAAGAAGGGAACTTTTCTTTAGTCAGGATTATTCCCCATCCTCCCTAGAGTCTGAAGTATGAGCAAGAGTGTAAATTTTTGTTTTAAATTAGTGTTTAAGTAGAAAATCGAAAGTAAATAAACCCAAAGATTAACACCACAGTAAATGAGTGAACATTATTCTCAATAAGCAATTAATTGTTCCAAAGTCAAAGCTGCCATTTGGGCTTAGGTGTTAAAGGTGGCATAAAATGAACGAATACAAAAAAGTACTGCTTATTTTGGATCCCCTAGATATGCATAACTGACGGTCAAAGTCTACACGGTAAACATGGAAACTTTTATGGTAAAATTAAAATTGCTGAATTCAATAAAAAATACCAGAATTATTCCCCAAAACTATATAGCTTCTATTAATTATTGCTTATACAGTAAAGTACATGATCTTCAGATGTTGAATACACAATTCTATGGAAGTGCCAACATGGATTACATAGACTTGAATCCCAGTTGTAAATCTCTTTGTTATTTCAGGATGATAAAGCAATAATCAACAATGAGAGTGAAGGAGTTCTGTTGCATAAAAACAATACTGTATTGTCATTTGAAAGGTTTGCAGAAGAGAATGAAGGCTCTTACAAGTGCATTGTTATAAACAAAATTGAAACTGATAAATCTACATCCATAAAGCTGTCACTAAAAAGTAAGTGATCTTTATATTTCATTCAGTTAAACTTATAATATTAGGAGATTTAAAAGTGATGCTTACTTTTTTTTATATCTTTCTTTCTTTACTTACTCCATCTCTATTATAATTCATTTTCCTCTCTTCCTCCTCTTCCTTCAAAGATTCAGATTGAAAACAATTTTTGGAAGGATTTAGGCATAATTGAAGTACTTCTCTGGAATATACCAAATATAAGAATGGTGGTAAATCTTTGAAAATCCCAGCACAGAGCCATGAAGAATAACCTAAGGAATTCCTGCTCGCCAAATCAGTGAACCAATGCCCCCAACTAATCATAGTAGTACTTTTCTGAAGTTTAAAATTGTTCTTAGTTATGTAAAATTTGTAAAATATTTAAAATTTCTTCTAGAAGCTAATAGTTCATCTATCACATTATCAAGGTTAACAAATGAAGGTAATGAAGGAAGTATGCTGGCCTTAAAATTCCACACTCTTTCCATGCAACGGCAACGAAATGTCAACATGACTTTAAAAAATCTGATGTGTTACACTCACATGACTTTCTCTACTCTTGTACAAACTATTTATACAAATGCTTATTCTCCATCTACTTCATGTTAATCGAGATAAACATTTGCAGACTCTATCTTATTGCTAATTTTCTTGTAGATGTAAAGGGAATATATATTTACAAGGGCAATATAGAAAAACAGTAGCCTTTAAGCACATACATATCTCTTAATAGCTGGTTGCTAGGTGCAGCACCATTCCCTTTGCCACAGATTAATACTCTTTGCATATACAAGACAAAAAAATGAATAACGAATTCCCATTTGAGAAAATAAGTATTGAAAAATTTAAGAGAATAACAAGCAATATGTCAAAAATGGTTCACTCAACAACAAAAATGTATATCACATAAATTGTGTATTTTAACGCTATCTACATTTTTTGCGTAGTAAAATTTTATCTTTCTCTTGTGGTTTATCAGTTATGCAAAAGTCGTTCACAATGAAGAATACTTTTGGAGATATTCCCAGAAAATTCAACATATACATTTTATTTACCATGAAAATATTTTAAACATATGATATTTTAATCAAAATCGTTAGAGCCGTTTTTGAGAAAATTAAAATTTTCGAAAAATCTTCCATGTAAAGGGTATCCTGGGGTGGGGGATTTTCTCGAAAATCTTTGTGTCGCATCTCTGGAAGATACTGAACCTAAATACCAAGTTTGGTGTTTATCCGACTGTTCGTTTCTGAGTTATGCTGTTCACAGACAGACACACACACAGACACACAGACACACACACGGACATGTTTCCAAAAATGTTATTTTTGGATTCAGGGGATCTCAAAACATGTATTTCCGGTGAAATCTCGGTATCGAATTTTTGGGTGGAATACAATACTTCCCCTACTTACTATACGTAGTAGAGAAAGTAAAAAATGACTAAGCATTGAGCAATTCAAACCATTAATAATGGATATTTTAGAAACATTTGATGCCACAAAAACAGCTATTTGAAATAAATTGTCTGTTTTAAGGGATCTACATTTTTCGCGTTATCTATTACCGTTTATCAGTTACATAAGATTATGCAAAATACCTTCTGAATGAAGAGGAATTCACAGGCTACTCCCAGAAAATTCAACATATACATTTTATTTGTCATATAAATATCTTTAATATATGTCATTTTAATCAAAATCATTAGAGCTATTTTTGAAAAAATTAAAAGTTTTATGTTCCATGAAAATGTTCCATGTAAAGGCTAGTTTGGGGTGGGGGATTTTTTTAAAAGATCTTCATGTTCCATCTTTGGAAGGTGCTGAACCTAAATACCAAGTTTGGTATTTATCCAACTTTTCGTTTTTGAATTATGCTATTCACAAACACACACACACACACAGACATTTATCTAAAATTGCCTTTATTTATTCAGGGGGGCTCAAAACACGTATTTCCAGTGAAATCTCAATATTAAATTTTTGGGTGGAATGCAATACCTTCTCTACCTACTATGTGCATGGTAGAGAAAGAAATTAAGAACACATCAAAGGCATTGAAATATTTGATAATGATTTTTTCCCTGATTATGAACAGTAACTATGGTTTGATATACTCAAGCAATCAGATAAAGAGAACCCCAAAATCATTATATTATGCAAATATATGGCTAAATATAAATTTGACTCACTACTTGCTCTTGTAGTCAACATACAAGGTGCAGAGCTAGTCACCAAGTCTTTTCTGAGGCAGCAGGTTGATCCAGCTAACCTGAAATTGAGCCCTAAACAAAACCAACTAAATAAAAAATAGCACCCAAAGTGACTCTAGAACTTTCACCTATAGTGTGCATAATATGCAAACTGCCCAAACTGAATTTAAATAAATCAACATACCATGTGGCATGCATTATCAAAACGATAAATAAAGGCATGTATATAATGAGACAGGTTTGATAGACATGGATAGTAAAACTATGATGCATGTTTATTATTCAATCATATACTTATGTATGAGTTATGGTATTACACTGTAGGACAGCATGCTATTTTGTGAGACTCAGTATCATTCTCCTCTTTTCTCCCTCCAACTTTGTGTGTTGGTGTGATTGGACTTTACAGTGACAGTGCTAATAGAATAGAAACTCCTTGGATGGTAGGCACACCAAAGAAGGGAACAGGAGGATGGGTTATACCTTATGTACCCTCCAGTGGCAAACCTGTTTTAGAAGAATATTAGGCAGAGGGAAATGGAAACAATTTTTAAACTGCAGAAAACCACTATCAGAATAATAGGCAAAATAAGTAAAGAAGAACTTGAAGATTATTTAAGAGTTTAAACATTTTAAGTATTTTCTATGCTTCACATGAGTATGAGTATGTGAGATGATGGGGGAGCACAGCACTGTCCTGCACTGCAACCTTTGCAGATTGTTGCACATCCCCAGTCATATTAGCATTGTTCCAGAGATCTGACATTCATAATGAACTGAATTAGACTCTGGACTGTGATGGTTGAAAGCTCCTCCAATTTTGGATATTGACTTCCAAAAATGAGGGGGTTGTTGGTGAGCAAGTGTTAAGTATTCACATAATGATGGGCAGCTGCCTCATCTTCCTCTTGACACCATTCACAGGCAGAATTCACTTGCTGTCCCATTCTTTTCAGGGGCCCTCTAGGGGGACAGTGTCCTGAAGAGACCTGTTGCCCATGAGAGCTTTTCCCAGCTTAGTTTTAGCAGTTCTCATAACCTGCTTCCATTCAATCTCCACATGAGAGGTTTGGAGTGTCTGAAACCTACAGAGGAGTTCCAGTATTTCTCGTGAGAATCAGTCCCTGATAGCCAGATTAATTGGTCCTGATAGCCCCAGTGCTGGTTCAGGTCCAATAAAAGATTTGCAGTTCCCTTCCTAGAAGCTTAATCTTCTCTTTCATTGCCCAAAATCCCCACATGCCCCAGCACCCACCTCAGATGAACTGAATTGTGGGTAACTAGCTCTATGAGGGACTTAACCAAGAGGTGATTGAGGGCCTTCAGACCTGCTTGTCTTCTGAGAGTATAAGAACCTGTCTATTTCTATAGCACACTTCCACACACTAGCTAAAGTAGCAAATATCTCTGCATGAAAGACTGCTGTGGCATATTTGCCCAACCTAAATGATGGTTTGGTTTGGTAGAGTCAGGCTGAAAAATTCAAGGACATAGCTGGGATTTGAACCACAGATATTCTGATTTTTGTATGGTTGCTCTATCCAACTGAACTACCATGCCAACATCCTAACACAACATTAAAGTCCACAACTGACTTGAATTTAATGTTGTTCGGGCATGTTGCTCAGTTGGTTAGAGCAGCTGGATGGGAACCGGAAGATCTGTGGTTCAAATTCTGGCTATGACATTGAATTTTTCAGTCTGATACTACCTTTCCAGCCATGTCCTACACATGGCTTGTGTGAAAGAACAATTAATTACCATTAATTTGGTACCTTTTCCATTGAGTTCAGTCCCTGTTCCAAATCTGATTTTAGAACTATCAATATATCAGATTGGGCCTTCATTTTCAACCTGTGCTTCTCACTCATTGCATTTTTGATAAGATACAGTGAAAGTTTTGTCAAACAAAAAAAACCTTTATTTCAAAATGTTGGTCCTCATACTGCGTAGCTTAAACAATGTTTTGTTCCAGGGTAGTTAGAGGTGATCTAAATACCCATCAAGGGGAACTTCAAGTTTCATGCTTTAACCTATGGAATGCCCCAAAGGCCTCTGCCTCAACCCAGATGGATAAGGGGGAGAGTTTCAATAGCATTTCCATGGCTGCAGTAGGAGTAGCTCTCCTAGTCCCTGTAATAGCAATGTAAAACAATCTTTGCAAGTTCAATTTTGTATTGCCTTAATTTAACTCTTGGTCATCACCACATGCAGTGTAAGAGAAAAGGGACAGTGCAGACATGCACACGTACATGCGCGTGCACGCACACACACATAAAGGGTTTCATATTATTGAGCCTAAGAATTTGAGTGTTACCAGACTTTTAACTAAACTATAACTTGCCTTACTATATTTAAGTATAAAAAGAATTCTAGGAGGAAGGAGAATAAAATTCTTTCATAAAATTAACATTTTAAATCAAAGGAAATTGTTATCTAGTCAAAAGCCCATCCATTTTGGGGGAAAAAACTGACTCCTTTTGAATACTATGTTTGTACTTTATAGGATTTTATTGAAAAAAGTTACAGATATTAACAGAATTACAGAAAACTCACAGAAAGTATTTTTAGCTAGATATCATTTATTTCTTAAGAGAAGAGAGCGTGTCTGCTTTTAAATGCTACCTTCAATTTTTAATCAAGTAAAATAATAATAAATAAAATCTATTAATAAATAATAACAATTATACAAATAAGTAATAGTAGAGATTGGTAATTTATCATATGTAGCACATAGATTGAAATCTACTTTTACTAATGCTTTAACTATGTGTATTTTTGCAGGAAAACCATTGCCTCCTTGGTTGGTGTCCTTAACAGTAATCTGCCTTTTTGTCCTTGTTGTGCTGTCAGTTATTCTTATAAGGAAAAGGCGCAAAGAAAGGGTAAACAGGAATAGTACCTTGTTATACTTAGTATACTCTCAAGTAAGGATGCTAGATTTTGAAAACAAAAGCTAGAGATAAATTTTTGTCTTAGTGTAAAAATCACTAGAGGTTTTAACTAGACTTTGAGGTTTTAGGAAATATCATTTATTTTGATTAGACTTGTATGAAAACAGGGTCCATAAAAATAATGTACACTCATTTTAAGATATAAAATCTGCATATTATTTTCAGAGTTGCACTGAAATCTGTGGTGTTTTCTCAAAGATGTGGTAATCATATGACTCTTATAAATAACATGTGAAGTATGATTTTATCTCAAAATGGCCAGGTATGCTTGATTTTTAAGAAATAGAAGATCAATTTAAGTTTAAAATGGTTCAGGTTTGAAAATGTTGTTGAAGTTCAACATGCATGGAGGCATGAGTTTGCAACAATACCACCAACACACTTCACAATTATGCAGCTTTGTGATAAGACTGAGAAGCATGGCTTCAGCATATGATAAATGAAGATGTAGAGTTTGTGAAGAAGATTGTGTGGTCCAATGAGGCCCAATTCAAACTGGGGATCAGAAAGTTCACATTCATGTCAATAAGGTAGTAATCAACCAAAGGTAAATGTTTGGTGTGAACTGTCATCTAGGAGGTTAATAGGACACTTCTTCTTCTTCTTCTTCTTCTTCTTCTTCTTCTTCTTTGAAGGTACAGTTATTGACATTGGGTATCTGGAAATGGTAAGCACATCAATTTTGTCAGCTCTACATCCTCTTTATGGAAACAATGAGTTCTTCCAACAATATGAGGTACCCACACACTGCCAAGTGGTTTGCTGGCTTTCCTAGACAAGAATGTGCAGGGACATTGGATAGGAAAAAAAGTGCATGTAAGTTCCCAGCACATTCACAAATTTAACATCTCTGGACTTTTATCTTTGGAGGATCTTGAAGGATGCTATGTAATGCAGGAAAGAACCTATACTGGAGGCCCTTTTCAAGAAATTACAGCAGCATGTGTAAAAATCTTGATGGTCACGTTGACCATTGTTATTTAGCATCCATTTGCCATTTTGTTATGTTCAGAACATATGCTGAATAGGTGTAGGAAGCTTAGCTTGTATTAAATCTGTAATACCTATATAATTAAGTTCAGTACTACCACAGAATAAAGAGTTTATGTTTGTTAAAGTGTATATACAATTTTTTCATGGACCCTGTATTTTATATAAGGAAATTAATTTAATTTCTGATTTTCCAAACGATTTATTTTTTTTAAGGTCTTAGAAATTAAATACCATTTAAATCTAATGTTAAAAGAATTTTGTGTGTATTGTTTCTCAGATTTTTCAAAATAAATTAAATATACTGTTATAAATTAATAGACTTTCAAATAACAGTCAAATACTTGTGAACTTCCATTTTTGCTTTAACTTTACTAGCAGTAAATATACTAGTAGGTTTCTGACATTGTCACAAATGCATAAATGAACAAATACATATAATATTTATAAATCTGTAGGTTAGAAAATATTTTCATTTACAGTGGAATTTTTGTACCTCGTAATATGTAGTATTTAGTTTGTTATACAGAGTCTGTCACTTTATAAAAATACCTTTATCAGTAAATTTTTGGTAGTCCATTCTATAAAATAAACATTTTTATTTCTGGTGTTGTAGTTATGAACATTGTTATTCTTCATATTAAGCTTATTTACATAAAAAAGAATTGCCTTATATGTGTTTAATGGATAAAGTACAAAGTTCCTTGAATACATTTACACAAGAGTCTGAAGTTTTTAAGTTAAACATCATCATAATGCACTTCTTCTGTAGGATGAATACTGTATATCGATGAATGCTTGGTCAGCTTCCTCACATTTTTATTCCATAGGATAGCTATGGATAGGTAACACCATAGTATGGAATTTTTATAGGTTAGAATCTCTGATTGGTTTACAGTGTCTCATTAGAAGAATAGGTTTGCTGATTTTTACTTTTTCTACTGCTTATCCACATTCATCCTTAGTAAGTAGAGGACATACTGCATTCCATACAAAAATTTGATAATGAGACTTCACCAGAAATATGCACTTTGAGACTCTCTGGCTAAAAAAGTACATTTGCAGAAAAAGATATGCATGTGTGTGTGTATTTCTGTGAACAACATAGCTCAAAAATGAAAAGTTTATTAAATATCAAACTATGTATTTAAGTTCAGCATCTTTCAAGGATGTGAAATACAGATTTTTAAAATCTTTATTTTTTATTTTCTCAGTAATGGCTGTAATTTTTAATTAAAACAACATATTTTAAGATATTTGCATGACAAATAAAATGTATACATATCTTGAAGTTTCTGGGAATAGCCTGTAAAGTCCTCTTCATTCTGAATGATTTTTCTTTTCTATAGTTGGTAAACCATAAGAAATAGACAAAACTCTTACTACTTAAAAAATGTAGATCTCCTTACAGCTTCATCATTTTTATCAAATGACATATTTTGTGGGCATTAACCATTTCTGAGATTTTCTTTGTTTGAATTTTCAAATACTTATACTATAAACGAGTAAGCAAGTGCAAGCTGTATTCATTTTTTCTTGTAGTCATGCAAGGAGCATGGAATTTCAAAACCATCACATAGGGACTCACCTTGTAACAATCTGGCTATTGTTTTAGCCTACTGTCCTTATAACTACAACAAAATGTGTAATCCAAGTTTCTCTCTCTTAGCAAGAAGTAAGTAGACTAAGTTTTTGTAAGAATAATTTGTAGAAGAATGAGTAATGAAAGCCATGTGTATGCAACATATCAGACTTTTTATACATGGGCTGCACTAAACATATTTTCAGATATTGAGGAAATTCACCCTTTCATATGGAATGATTTATTAAGTGAAATATGGGCTTAACAATTGTATGCTTACAATACTTTAAACTAATGGGGCTTATTTCATCTAGGGATGACTCATTTTTTAAAGTTGATATTACACCTACTATCATTCTGATGTTAGTTTAAAAATACTGAGAACCTTGTGTGGGAGTCAATGACAAAACTTGCAATATTCCAGTTAATAGAAGATTGTACAACAATATTAAGAAAGAAGTTACTGAAGTGTTCATTAAGCAAAATAGGATTGCTAATTGTTCTTCTATCCAATTGTGGGTTTCTTTATTTTGTCAGTCTTCATTAATAAATCTACATGCTGTATTTTGTATGTTATTGGATTTATTGGTTTCATTTTTATATGTATTTACCCTTATATGGTAGTTGAAATCTTTTTGCTTGATAGTTTTGTAATCTATTTTTTTAAATAAGTGCCGGACCAACAAACAACCAAACAAAATAAAAAAAGAAAGAAAAAGAAAGACACATTGGTTTAAATTTTAATCTACTGTGTTTTTATCAAAGTTGATTTATCATTTGTAATTCTTTCATAAGTAAAAGATAATTAAGGGTCATATGAAATTTCCAGAATTATATTGGTCCACCAATTTCAGTACCATTTCCTGGAAAATAATGGATTTTGGTCTGTTATTACAGACCAAACTCACAAAGTACGTTTCTAAGGGGTTGGTGTCCTGTCATGCCATTGGCATATAGGGACACCCTATTTGTACCTTCTATAATCAGGTTAGTTTCTACAATCATTGATTCTGTCACTATGGATTCAAGGTAGCACATGTTTAGCCATCACCCATAAATAGTGACATACTAGAGAAGCAGGTTGCTACAGGTATGAAATGGCCAACAATTTTGTACACAGACCTTCTTTTACAAGGTATAAGGTTCTTTTACATGCAAATAAACATTTCCCAGGACCAACAGCTTTGCTTTCCTTCCGAAGAAGTTGTGCTAATGATTTTTACATCCAAAAAAATCCATTGCCCTCCACCTAGTCTGAACACACAACTCATGAGCCAGAGGCTAGTATGGTAATCACTAGACCATGGAGGATAAAAGGATAAAGTGGAGGAATTACTATAAAATTCTGATGTGACAGATTCACATTACTTTCTCTACCCTCTATCATTTTTTGTGAGTATACAAACTATTCTTACTAAAGCTCATTTTTATATCTACTATGTTTTAATCCAAATAAGCCTTTGTAGAAATAGGTACATTACACATTTTGTTATTAATATAAAGAGAACAGCAATAGTCAAATGTTTAAGAACTGGATGTTATATGCTAGCCTTAAAATTCCATACTGTTTCCTTGCAATCACAAGAAAACCTGAATTATAAGTAATAATACAAAACCAGTTGACAGTGAAGTATTTCAAGCGAAAGTAAACAAGGAGTAGGAAAACTCTCGAAACATGTCCAGGTACTACTTACTTAAGTGAAGGGTGTAAAGGAGTTTACCTACTCCTTGTTTACTTTCAAACAACTGAATGTTGAAAGAAACAAAAAATGAACAGTTTGAACCATTAATTCTGTATATCTTGGAAATGGCTTATTCCACAAAAAAACCTTATTTGAAATAAATTGTGTGTTTCAGAGAAATTTACATTTATTTACTTTTTATTTTTTTGTACATTTTTGTCTATCCCTTAACGTTTACCAGTTGTAGAAGATTATACAAAATTTCTTCTGCATGATGATGGTTTCAAAGGCTATTCCCAGAAAATTCAAGACATACATTTTATTTTTCATGTGAATATCTTTAATATATGGTAGGATTTTAATCAAAATCATTGGAGCCATTTTTTTAGAAAATAAAAAGGGTAGTTCCAAGTAAAGGGTAGTTGAGGATGGAGAGATTTTCTTGAAAATCCTTGTGTTTATCCTTGGGAAAATACTGAACTTAAATTTCAAGTTTGGTACTTATTTGATATTTCGTTGTTTTTTTTTTTTAGTTTTTCTGTTTACAGACACAGATGGACACACACACACACAAACACACACACACACACACACACACACACACATGGATATTTTTCTAAAATTGATCTTTTTTGGATTCAGGTGCCTCAAAACATGTATTTCTGATGAAATCTCTCTATCAAACTTTTGGGTGGAATGCAATACCTTCTGTACCTACTATGCATGTTGAAGAGAAAGTAAAAAGAAAGATATTCTAGAACATGCTATGTTAATTCCATAAAAATATGAGGGAAAGGGGTAAATTAGTAACCGTTATTCCAGATTTAAAAAGTACCTATGCAATGCCAGGTAAACGAGCTAGTATAAATAAACTTTAAGATTAGGTTACTTAGACAACTTGTAGTATTGCAGTATCATTATTTTGTTTCTTATAATACATAATACACCAGAAATAACTTAGAGCTGCGTAGAGCAGCAATAATCTCTACAGACAGCACAAATACAAATGTAGTAAGTTTAAAATTCCTAACATGTTTAGAGATTGAAGAAGGAGCTTGCAATGGCTGGGTTGGCTAACTTTGAAAAAGGAGTGCCAGAATGTATCAATCCTGATCTTCCAGTGGATGAGCAAGCAGATCTTTTACCTTATGAAAAGAAATGGGAATTTCCTAAGGAGCAACTTCATATTGGTAAGTGCATTAGCTCTTTCCTCCAGAATGTTTCCTTGAGATTGCTTATTCACAAAGGAGCTTTTATTTATATGTATGGAGAATGTTACAGGATCCACCCAACAAACTTTCAGGGGTTACAGAGATATGGTATAGGAACACCTTGATATATGACACCTATGAGCTTTGATGACAAAATTTGAAGTTGTATAATGTCTTTTCATTTGAATATTCATAGTGATAAATGTAAATAAATAAAGACTTAACACAAATGTGACACTGGTTTCTACTCTGAGATAGTTTACTTCTCTTCCGCAACATGAAAGTAGTTAAGATTGTGTTATTTTCAAAGTTATGAGCTTTTCTTTTTCTGGAAAAGTGCTCTGTCAGCAAGGGCTAGTGCACCACTGATACGTCTACTATCACATGGAGAATCATACATATCAGAGAGACAAACAATGATTAGCTATAGTAATAGTGCAATCATTAGGTGCTCGACTGTCAATCTGAAGGTGTTGGATTCAAACCCCATACAAGTGGTTAATATATCTCTCTCTCCCCCCCTCTCTCTCTTTCTCTCTGTCTCTCTGTCTCCCTTCTTCCCTCCCTACATTCCTTTCTTTCTTCTTTTCAAACAGATGAATGGTATATGTTTAAAGTGAACACAATTTTCATTTATGATGTTTCTTTCAACGTTTAAGTGCATTTTACAGATGTATTCATATGCAATGTTTGAACATATTGCTAAGAAGGAATTACATTTTTATCATATAGTAATAGTGCAATCATTAGTGTGCTCGACTGTCAATCTGAAGGTGTTGGATTCAAACCCCATACAAGTGGTTAATATATATCTCTCTCCCCCCCTCTCTCTCTTTCTCTCTGTCTCCCTTCCTCCCTTCCTTCCTTCCTTCCTTTCTTCTTTTCAAACAGATGAATGGTGTATGTTTAAAGTGAACTCAATTTTCATTTATGATGTTTCTTTCAAAGTTTAAGTGCATTTTACGGATGTATTCATATCAATGTTTGAACATATTGCTAAGAAGGAATTACATTTTTATCATATATACATTGTAACATAATAGGCAAGGACATGTATGCAGATGGGCATGAGTACTTTCAAGGTCATTTCAGACTAATAGTGTATGTTTCACTACTGCCCTTTGTGTTACTGGAACTGGGTTACTCACATTTGGTGCAATCATGGCTAATGTTTACTTCCTTTCTGAGTTAGCTGAAATACATTTTATTATGGGGAAGTAGGAGGTAACTCACATGAAGTAGCACATCTCTATGTAATGAGATATCCTCAAACGCAAGAACTGTATATCATTCTACTTTCCAGTCTATCCAGCAGCGACTACAGCAAACTGGATCTCTGATGATACATAGATCTAATATTGGTGCAAACTGAAACCGTTGCATATAGGTTTCCAGGAAGAGGTGTTCCAAAGGATTCAAAACAATCCTTCAACTAGTATGAATGCTGCTGCATGTACTATGAGTACAAATCATGTCAGCATATGGTGTGTAATGGAGGAACACAGACTTCATCCCTTCCATCTTCTGAAGGTACAAGCCATGGGTCACCAGTGGACTGTGGTCCCTGAGTGCAGTTCTGTAAGTGGGCCTCTGAGCGCCATGATAAACAACCAGACTTCTTTTTCCAAGTGGTCTTCACTGATGGGCAGTATTTCACAAGCGAAAGAGTGGCATTAAACCACATCTGGGCTCATGTAAATCTACATGTAGTTATTCAGAGGAACTATCAATACATGCTCAGCAACAGCAATTGAGTTGGTATGATGCTTTGATGATAATGATGATGATGATGATATTGATGATGAACCTTGAATGGCCTTGTTATTAGAAGCCTGCACATGTCTCTTAGAGCTCTTTGTGTCTCTTATCCTGGGCATTAAGCAAGTCTGATGGTCCAGATAAAATGGACCACATCCTTGATATCTGCCCTTCTTATATCCTTAGGTTCCATGAAAAAGGATCCTAGGTATACATATCTATGCATAGCGAATTCTTTGCATTCACATAGTATATATTGTAGGGTTTCAAAATCCCTTGCACGTTTCCTACGTAGTAGGTCTTGAGTATGTTCCATGATGTATAAATGTCTATGCAAAGTGTTGTGGCCAGAAAGATATCCAACAATTCCTTTGAGCTTAAATTCTAGTTAAATTCAGGAGAAACTCACTCAGTTTCCTGCTAGACCCAAAAAGGAACTCACGGGTTGCCAGGCAGAAGTTGTTTACTCCAGATCTCAAGATGAGCCCTCACCATAAGCTGAGTTACCTCATACTTGCCACTTCTGGGAGACACCACAAAAGGGCTTGGGAACAGATAAATCAAACCCTTCACCCTCTCAGTAAGAGTGTCTGCCATCTCATTTCCTCTAATACCTGCATGCCTGGGGACCCAAAAATGAGTAACCTGAGAGATGGCACAGAATGTATCCAACACCCGTTGGCATTGCCACACCAATTTGGATGTAGTTTTGACCACTCTAAGGGCTTTCAAAGCTGCCAGGCTATCTGAGCCCATCTGCCTGGCAAATTATAAATATGCATAACACAGGTTAACATTGCATATATCTCAGCCTGAAAAAACAGTGGCAAAATTTCAAAGGGGAATGGCAACCTGGTCCTAGGCCCCAGGCCCCAGTCCTCAGCCCCTGTTCTGCCCCCAAAGTGCAGATAGCAGACCTTATTACGAGGTGTATAGCATTTCACTACCTAAAGTCTTAGGCCTCACCTCCTCCTGCAGACCCACAATACTTTGTGGTCCGTCTTCACCTTATAATCCACATGCTTTTTCCAGTTCAGCCCAGCATCCAGAATAACAGTAGATACTCAACCATTAGCTTCAATTTCTTGCCAAACAGAAGGAGCTCTACCAACCCTAACAGCCTCCTTCTCCTTGTGAAGTTCATTATTTCAGTCTTTTCAGGGTTAACAAATAAGTATGTTTCTTTACACCACTCTAGAGTATGCAGGGAGCACTGTATGAGCTCCAAGACAGTACTCAGGAATTTTCCACTTGCTAAAAGGTATTTCGTCAGCACACATGTATCTCTTCCCTGTTGAGTCTGTTTGGCAGATCAATCACTGCCAGACACCACAGACTGGGTGATAAAACTCTGTCATAAGGACAGTCCCAGGGCACTGATGCCCTCAAGGTCTCACTCTCCAGAGCCACCACAGCCTGATGGCCTTCCAGGGAGGTCATAATCCAGTTCATAACCGCCATACTGACTCCTCTACTCTGCAGACACTTCCTAATGGTGCCTAAAAGCATATGATTAAAGGCACCCTCAATAAGCAGGAATACTGCCGTGGCCAGTTCTTCACAGACTAGTGTACCTTCCATCTTACCAAGAGCTTGTAGAGCACTGATTCTGTGTATTTTCCTGGCCAGTAGGCATACTGTTGAGGATGTATGGGACTGTCAACCAGCACTCCATCCCTCAAATATCTACCTAGGGTCTTTCCATCTTTCATTCAACAAGAAGGATGTTAGACTGATAGGACAAAGATCCTTAGGCCTGCATGAGGGTTGTCTATCCAGCTTAGGTATAAACCCACATTTGACATGCCTCATAGCAAGACAGGCCCTGAAGATCCTCACTAGGTGAGGAGAAGCGATCTCCGAGACCTTTTGCACAAGAGCTGGGAAGATTCAATTCTCACCTGCTTTTATAGGCCTCAAAAGTAAGAACGGCCCATTTAACTTTTTTTAAAAGTTACAATCTCAGAGATCACTTGCCAGCCTTTACACAAATGCCTGCATGTCCCAACTGAGATTGGTTCTTGATTATGTTATACAGATCCTTAGAAATGAGTTTCAAGTAACAACCTCAAGGTTTCCCCCTCTGATTGTATCACTGTATCAGAGGAGTGCTCCAAAGGGGCCAACTTGGCCCCACCTCCAGAGGCCAGCAATTTTTGCAAGTGAGCAGCACTCAATTGCTTCTGAACATTATCACAAAGGTGCCTCCAAGATTCCTCAGAAACCCTCTTGAGCTCTCTTTTGTAGGACTCCCAAGCTATCTGATACTTATTGATCTTATACGCATTATAGAGCCTACGTGTCTTTTTCTTAATGGATCTTAATAAAGGATTCCATCTCAACTTGTCCTTAGACTGAGCCTCATGTTTGAAGGGGCAATTTCTTTTATAATCAGAGACTAGGGTGTTTGTGAAAATCTCCACTCCAGGACAACCATATTCCTTAACCTGATCTGGGGTCCATTCTTAAGCCCAACTTCCAGGTCCCCTCTAAAAGAGTCCCAATTAGCCCTCCTAGGATTCCTGAATTGGCGGTCTTTCCCTTTTCTCTCAAGATCAAACTGGATGTGTGTATGATCGGATAGGGAAGGTTCAGGCCAACCCCCCCCCCCAATCCTTAACTTCCTCTAGGATCCCAAAGGATGCTAATGTCAAGTCTAGAACCTCCTCCCTCTGATAATTCATAAAGGTCAGAATGCCCCCTTGATTCAAGATCCCAAGATCCATTGTGCTCAAAAACTTGAGTAATGCCTTCCCTCTTTTACTAATGTCTGCACTACCCCAAAATGCTATGGTGGTCATTGGAGTCACAGCCAGTCAATAAGTTGAGATTCTTAACCTTGCAACACAATGCAAGGTGTCTGATCTCCTGCGAAGGAGGAAATTCCTCAAAGTCTTAAAAGAAGTAGATTGGGTAGACTACCACTTGTGGCAGCCCACCTTTTTCATATCTCACCAGAACCATCACTAGATCTCTCGTAAGAAAGTCTGGCAGAGCCCAAGTTACTGTGTCTTGTCAAGGCACATGCTATGGGTTTTACATCTGCTAGAGTGCTGAAAATGGAGTAACCCTTTATTTTAATCCCATTATATGACACTGCCAAAGCCAAGGTTCTTGTATTATGGTGACTTTTAAATCCTGTGCCGTTATGCTACTACACAGAACTCTCAAGACAGTATTACTGTGTTGTAGGTTAGCTTGAATGAATGAAATCATTGTAGTGTATCTTACTACCCACTTAATCCCTCTCCATTAGAGGTCAGTTCTCCTAAGGAAACCTGGTCCCTCTTTGGGATAGCTGAGAGGCAAGGTGTGCTCACCTTTTTAGCCTCTCTTTTGTCTGTAGGCAGAGTTTCCCCAGCCAATTCTTTTCAGAGGACCCAGAAGGGTCAGGCTCTGGCCCAGCCGTGGCTTCTGGAGTGTCCTCTATATGAGGGCCACCTCCTTCCCCCATGCTCTTGGCCAATAACGTAGCCCTTTTCCTCTTCTTCTTTGCTCCACTCTGCCACTTTGGCTTCAACTTTAGGGCACTGGCCTACCTCACCATTTCTCTCAAAACACCAGCCTTGCCATCTGTCTTTGAAGGCAGGGCTGCTTCTCCATATCTCCAGAAGTTACAGTTCCTACCTCATGATCTGTGCTCTGGTTACCAAGCGCAACAGACATATGTTTGTTAGCTCTGTATAGTTGGTAAATATTGAGTAGTCTTAATAAGTTTATTTGTGTAAAAGTTACAATGGAAGAAATAAAAAAAGAATTTATCTGTGTGTGAGTGTTTTTCATATCACAGATATATTAGTTATAAGAGTATATTATTAAATTAAAGTAAAAAGTTTTTAAATTTGAAGTGCATCTTAGTGCTTCTTTAAATTGCCTGCCAGTCAGTCACTATTGTGTTTGGTGCGGCAGCTGTTTAAGTTCAATGGCCACAAATGTGATGTCATCTGTTCTTGTGGTTGGTATACATTTCATGAAATTAGAAAACCTGGGAGAAGTTTTGGGATATAACTTTGATTTTCTATTAAGTGTTAACAAATTATATAACCATCTGAGGTAGATGTAAAGTAATAAGGAGGGTTTCCCCCTTACATACATATATATATTGAAATAAGTCCTTGCCAACCAAGATTTAGTATATGTAGACCACCACCAAAAGTGGATGGGAAAAATGATAAAGATGTTGAAGGAAAGAAGAGGGGATAGTAAAAGAAAAAATGGAAGCAGGATACAGTTATACACACTAAGTGTAAAGAAGGAAGTGAAATGGAAATAGCAAAGAAGAATAACATTGAAGACCTGATATATGAGCTAAATTCCATTGTGGGAAATGACAGCAGAATAGCAATGAAAAACAAAGATAAAATGTTTCAACTTATTTAAGAGGTGCAAAAAATTCATCACAATACCATTATACAAAAAGAAAAGGTAGTTATATGGAGAGAAATGAGTAAAAATAAAATCACCTCTTCTTCTTCTTCTTCCCTAATATGGATTAGACCTTTAAGCCTGTTCCGAGGCTAAAATTGCTCTCTCCACCTCCTATGGGGTCATCCAATATCTCTTCATCCAAATGGTTCATAAACTGGTGCTTGCCATGGTAGTCTCGAAGGCTCCATCCTTAGAATGTGATCTTTCTGCTTATTCTGATACCTTTAAATTTCTTCCACTATTTTTCTTCATCTAATTCTTCTCTTATATCTACATTCCAGAGTCGATCCTTTCTGCTTACACCCAATGCAGACCTTAAAAATCTCATCTGAGATGCTTCCAATCTTGATTTTTCTTTGTTTCTTGTCACCCATATCTCACATGCATATTTCAATGCAGGCTTAGATGCTATTCTATATAGTCTTACTTTAATATCCTTCCTCATATTTCTACCAAAGTCGTTTATTATGTTTTAATGTTTTCTTCCATCTTACTGATATTACGTTTCCCAAATATTTGAAGGTGGACACCTGTTCAGTTATTTTCCCTCTGATTACAATCTTAATCCAGACTTGTTCTTTACCTATCCCAGCCATTACCTTTGTTTTTCTCCCGAGATTTCCATATTATATTCTTTTATTATCTCATTCAAATTAAACACTGATTTTTGCATGTCTTCCTCTTTCTCTACCAATAACATCTGGTCATCTGCAAATATGATTGCGTCCACATTAGTATTATTTAATGTGATTCCTTTTGGTTTACATATCATTCTCCACTCTTCTATTATTTTTATTCAAATGTAAGTCAAATAGAATGGGTGTCAAACCACAATCTTGTTTCAATCCCATGTTAACACTTAATTCTTGTTTTCCTTTATCTGTTGTTATCTTGGTGTTACAGTATAATGAATGAATTCCATTAATCAGGTTCTTATATCCTTCCAATATTTGTCACCTCTTCATTTGATCAACCCTATCATATGCTTTTATGTAATCTAAAAATAATAGACATGTTTTTAAATTATATTCTGTTCTTTTTTCTAAGATCTGTTTCTCAGTAAAAATTGCATCAATGTGTGATCTACCCTTTCTGAAACCATTTTGTTCTTTACTTAGTATTGTTTCTGCTATAGATTGTAACTTTTTTATATATTTTGTATGCTGTAACCAAAAGGAAGATTCCTCTATAGCTTCCACAATTGTTCCTTTCCTTTTTCTTATAGATGTTTATTATTTTTGCTTTACCCCATTCCTCTGAGAGTTTCCCTTCACCGCATACCATATTCAGTAGTTGAAATAGTCTTTTTTAATCTCCTACCTCCATACTTCCACAATTCCATATTTATATTGTCCACCCCTGATGCTTTTCTACTTTTTGCCTCTATTAAGGCCTGTTCCAATTCTACCATTGATAGCTGACTATGTTCATTGAGGCTTTTTGTCATTGTGGTTTTTCTTTGTTGTTATTTATTAATAGTTATGCATAATATTCTGGCCATTGCTGTTTTGAAATAACTTCTATGCTTGCTCTGTCATTTTCCCACTTTCATCTCCTCTCAGAGTTTTAAAAACTCTGAAACCAAAGCATTTAGCATGTGTTACATCCCATTCTATTCTGCTTACAAACTGATCCCAACTTTGTCTTTTTATTTGGTGTGATAATCTTGTAACTACAGCTCTCTGCTTTTTGTAGTTTATGTAATCTTCCTTGTTCTTATTCCCCAAATAAATATTATATAACCTTTTCTTCTGTGTAATTTCTCTTTCTAGCTCTTCATTCCAAATGATCAACCTGTTCTGCCTACATTTGTTCTGTGTTCACAATGCTTCCTTGGCCGCACTCTTGACAGCTGTTTTGATTCTTTGCCAATCACTATTTGTATCCCTACTTCTTCCTTTTCGTTTTTCCTCTAATCTCATTTGATATAATGTTCTTATACTGGGTACTTCCAAAAGCTGAATTTTATATCTCATCTCTCTGTTACTCCTGTACCTATTCTTTTCTTTATATATTTTTTTGTCTTATCTTTGATATGACAATGTAATGACCACTGTCAATTTCTACTCCTCTGTACACTCTGGTGTCCATACACTTAGGCCACATTTTGGCATTTGCCATAATAAAATCAATTATAGATCTCCTACCTCTCGTCCCCCACGTAAATTTATGCACATCTTTATGTTTGAAAAAGGTGTTTGTTACTCTAATGTTATTAAATGTGCACCAATCTCTCAAATATCTACCATTGCTATTTTCTGTTGTTTCTCCATTTGGGCCTGTTATTTTGGTAATTGGCTTATTTCCCACTCTTGCATTCATATCCCTGGCAATTATTACACAGTCATTCTTCCCCGTTTTGTTTATACATTCTTGCAGCTGTTATAAAATATCTCTGTTCTTGTCTTGTCTCCTTCATTGGGGGCATAGGCTTCTATAATCCAGCAATTATCTCTTATAGTTCTGAACAATAAGGTTATTATTCTTTCATTCACCCAGCTGTATGATTTGATTTGTCTTTTAAGCTGGCCATTTACCATTATACCTACTCCTGCTTGCACTCATTTTTCTGTTTCTACTCCGGAGTATAGAAGGATATAATCCCCTATCTCTAATGAACTTCTGCCTGTCGTTTTGGTTTCTGATACTGCTGCTATATCAATTTTGATCTTTCTAACTTGTTCATTACCTCATCTATCTTTGGTCCAATACCTTCAACATTCCATGTGGCAATTGTCACTGCATTATAACTTGTTTTCCTAGTGATTGCACTATTGTTGTCAATGTTTGGGTCTGTCCGGTTAATTCCTGTCTTAGCCTTATGAGTAGTATAGTGTTTTACCTGAATGGGGAACCAGCCCGATGCACAACCCCTACTCTGGGGGACTGGATTTTACTTTGGAGTTCCTTCTCCTAGCTGGCTGCTAAAGTGGTCCAACTCCCCCACTGGTTTTAATCCACCCCAAGTATTTTACTTCCTCTGTACCCTCCATATCTGGTGAGCATTTCCCTATCCACCACCTGGGGAGGCGTCCAATGGGAGACCAGCTACTCCACATGGAAGGAAAACCCAAGCTTCAATTAAGACTTTTGCACAAGCAGTACATCAACCATTACCAACAGGAAAAAATTGCTAATTCAGAAAACCGTGGAACACAAGAAACATATTTTGTTTATTTCTTTTACAAATAATGCAGTTATGAGATGTTTTAAAAAAAACAGTAACCACCAACCTGAACCCAGTTAAAGAGAAAATAAGAATTTGTAACCTACGACCAGCAGGAAGGAGCCTAATTATGGAAATGGAAACAGAAGAAGACCTAAAAAAAGAGATGAATTGTCAAGGTTTGAAAGCTAAGAATATTAAAATTGAGTTGCCTAGGAAAAGAAACCCACTAGTTATTTTATATGATGTTATATTTGGTGCTACAGAAGAAGAAATAAAGGGTAATATTTATGAGCTGAACCTTTCAGCAAAAATGACAAGAGAAGATTTTGAGAATAACTTTAAACTACATTTTAAGACAGGTTCGAGAAACAAGGCAACCGTACATCATGTAGTGGAAGTGTCAGGTAAATTAAGAAATATCTTGGTTGAAAGCAAGATAATATATATAGGTTTTCAGGCAGTTTCAGTAAAGAACTATGTATCTGTAGCCAAATGTCTTAAATGCTATGATTATGGACATGTAGCGAAGTATTGCAACAAAGAAAAAGAAGTTTGTGGACACTGTGGTGAAGAAGATCATGCATGGAGAAATTGTAACAAAAAGGATCAACAAGCCACATGCATACCATGTGCTAGAAGGAAGAAAGATTGTGGGGGTAAGGAAAATTGTCCGTCATACAAATTAATGTTGGATAGAATTTTAGAAAGAACAGATTATGGCAAATTTTTATAAGGATAGATGGAGAAAAAATAAAAGAAAAAGAAATATTCTGTTTAAAATTCGTAAAAATATAAAATGTGTTATCACAGACAAACTCAAAAAACAAATTGAAAGTAAGGAAGTTAATACAAATTACTCTAACACAGATGGGAGATATTGACAATAATATAATAAGAGTGGAGCGTTAATACACCAAACAAAAGATGAACATAATCAAAATAATGAAATTAATAAGACAGAGAAGATGCTGGAATTACCACTAAAAACAAGAATACATACAATTGAGCAAGAGATGGGAATTAATATAAAAAAGAAAATTTCTGTGGATTATGATGCTGTCATTAAGAATGATTTAAGTATCGAGGAAGAATTAGAAAAAGAAGAAACATAAGAAATATAGGAATTAAATTTTTAGAAAATGTCTGAAAAAGAAGAGAACTGAAAAAGACAGTATATGGATTAGAAGGTAAGAATGAGAATAAAAAAGAATATAATAAAGAGGAGATAGGAAATTTTACAGTTTGCGAGGAGGATTTAAATGATACAGCGTTGGTAGAAAATTACATGCAGGAAACAGTGAGATGGTGTCAGTGCTGCAACCTATGGTTAATGCTCCATAATGATGAAAATTTTAAGCTGACACTGCAATTATCCAGGCTTGAGGAAGCAAAAACACTGATCACGGCATTGAAACACATAATTAGGATGACATATAAGAATGGAGAAGAAATATTATTTCCTTCACTAGATGCTGTTGACAGAATTGAGCTTAAATCTAAAAATTACCAACAGAACTGCTAACATTATTAAATTTACTGGAACAAGTATATGTAAGAAGGGGTGAAGAATATAATATAGATGAAGTTTTCAGAGATTTTGTTTTTTGTTATGGTATAGTAGTTTTTGGTCCGAATCAAAACTGGCCACATTGCTATGTGCAGGTTAGGTATGAGGGATCAACCTATAAAAAACCCACAGCAATAATACAAAAGAAAGGAATTACAGTTATTAAACCAAATACTACATTGTTTAAACCCAAAATTGAAATTTTAAAAACAAATAGGTACAAAGTACCAAAGAGTTTTGAAAATTTGGGAATATTATAAATGGATTTTTAAATGAGTTAAATAAAAGTAATAAGGAAATGAAATTAAAAATTAACATATCAAAATAAGAAAACAAACTAAAATGCAGTCCTGTAATAAGAATATGGCAGTGGAGGTAAGAGAAAATAGGGCAAACTTTTTCGAAGATGAGAAGGAAGAAATTTAATACCTTAGTAAGAAAAAGAAAATGACATTTTTAAGTTTTGCACAAATAAATGGTCAAAGGAGTAAACTGGTTATGATGGAATTAAGAAAGATATTTGAGGATCTCGATATCGATGTAATCTGCATCCAGGAACCATATATAATAAATGGCTGTGTACCACACTTGCCAATTTTAATGAGACAAATTGTATTAGGTAAAAATGCCATGGCTGCAATAGCTGTAATAAATCCAGAACTACAAGTAATTAATTTAGTGCAATATTTGAATAGTCATGTAAACTGCAATGAAAAAATGCACAAAAATAGCAAAATTATATTAGTAATTATTTTTAATACAGGCTATCCATGGAGCCCTTTTTATTCCAAATGAAAGATATCCACAACAAACCAAAGATTATTCATTTGTGTGATTGTAATGCCAAATCGAAATGTAAAATAATGGATGAGAAGGGTGAAAAATTAGAAGTCATTTCCAAATTGGATTTAGTAATTTTAAATCAAACATACAACCCCCCCCCCCAAATGAAAATATTGACATCACACTGTGTTCAAGGAAAGTAGAATTTAAAATAAAAAATTGGAGGGTGGATCAAAGACTGACATGTGGCCATAATATAATATATTTTTATTATAGCATTATAGAAACTAAAGCAAAATGTAATAGAAGAGGAGTTTTGTTATATAATTATAAGCAAGCTAATTGGCAACCAATGAAGGAGGAGTTTTGAAACCTAAACCTTAAATATAGTGAGCATTCAGTTGATGAGGATGTAAAAGTATTAACCGAGACCATTAAGATAGTAGTTAAAGAGTACAGTTCCAAAAATAAGACCCCAAAAAATCTTCAAAAAGTATGGACAGATAAACTGCAAAAGCTTAGATCATTAACCAGGAAATTAAAAAGAATTTACCAAACATCGATTAGTTTTACAGAAAGGGAATTTAATTTACAAACATGCTGAGAGGCTAAACAAAAATACAAGGATCTATTAGAAGAAACTAGAAGGAAGTATTGGGAGTCTTTTGTTGAAGACAAAATTACACAAGATGTATGGGGCCTTCCATATAAAATTATTATGAATAAAATAAGAAAACCAGAAATTACAACAACCCTTGATCGAGGTGACGGTACTATGACTGATAATTGGGAAGAATCGACTAAATTATTATAGAATACCTTATTACAGATGACAAAGTTGATATCGACAAAGAAATAAACACCAGAAGTAGGGCGGAATTAGAAATATCCTGCAATAATGGAGGAATTATATTTCTAATAGATATGCTGATACAAATTATATTCAATACCCTAAAGGCCAAAAAGGCAGCAGGACCAGATGGGATTATGAATAAAGTGCTGTTTAATTTAAAAGATGAAATAACCCCCTTCTTGCATATGCTTTTTAATGATTGATTATGGAAAGGGAGATTTCCAGACATTTGGAAAGAGGTACGGCAGTAATACTTAAAAAATAAAATGATAAGGATTAAAAGAAAAAAAATCATATAGAGCCATATGTTTATTAAATACCATGGGAAATAGTTTAGAACAGTTAATCTATAAAAGAATTGTGGAATTGAGAGAAATGATTGGGGAAAATGATAAACAATTCAGATTTAGAAAAGGAATTTCAATGGAGGATGCCATTATGGAGTTATTAGGAGCTATTGAGAAAAGTAAAAAAACCACATAATTGGGGTATTAATTGATATATCTGGAGCATTTGATAACTTATGGTGGCCTTATGTTTTTGACATGCTTAAGGAAAAGAGTTATCCACAGAACTTGTGGATAACTTATTGTACAAATAGAAAAGTATACATTATAGGCATTAATCAAAAAATCTGTAAAGAAATCACAGAAGGGTGTCCTCATGATTCAGTCCTGGGGCCCCTTTTTTGGGACATAGTGGTGGAAACTTTAATTGAGGAAATGGAAAATGATAACAATATATCAAATACGACTGCATATGCAGATGACTTGATCTTTATAATTAAAGGTCAAAATAGAAGGGAATTGGAAACCAAGGCAAATAAATTGACAGAGAATTTAAGTAATTGGTGTAAGAAATCTAAACTTAAAGTCTCATCCAATAATTCATGTTATATATTATTTAAAGGAAATTTGAAAGAGACCTGATTATTAAGATAAATGATGAAAATATAAGAAGGAGAAAAGATTCCAAATATTTTGGCATTATGCTGGATGAAAAATTAAAATTTAAAAAACATACAGAATATATTCGTCAAAAATCAGAAAAAATAATGCTGTAACTTGGTAGAATTATGCAGAACGATTTTAAATTGTTGTTGAAAAAGATAACAACCTACCAGAATGTAATATTTGCTTCCATTATAACATATGTGGTGGGAACCTGGGCAACCAGGATAGATGATGTAGTTATCAGAATATTATTGGGAAGGATGCAAATAAAAATATTATTATGTTTTACTGGTGCTGTAAATACCATGCCAACAATGGCTTTATTAATAACAATGGCAGTATGGCCAATTGATTATTTAATACCTTTGAAAGGAGCTAGAAAAGATTTTCAAACGGTACAAAAAACTAATTGTTAAAGTGCAATAGTTTATTAGATTTTAAGCAAAATTTGAAGACAAGATGGCAACTTGAATGGGAGGAAATAGAAGAGGGAAAAAAGGTTTTTTCAGCTATTTTCAAATGTTCAAGAAAGACTACAACTAACACACATACAACCAATAGAAGGATTGATACACTTTATTATGGGACATGGTCCATACAAAACAAATTGGAATAAAGTTAACAGAACAAACGATGACATATGCAATAGTTGTGGAATTAGGAATACACCAAAACATACAGTTTTTTAATGTTATAGATACAATCAACTTATATTAGAAGAAAGGATACATTTAGGAGGATATACCCTGTATATAACCTTAAGACATCCTGATTTAATTAAACCTTTACAAAAATGAACAAGTTATGTAAGTAAAACAGCATGGGAAAAAGATATATTACCAAAAGTAAGGAGGGAACAATTACAAAGAGGGAGAGAGGAAATTAGAAGATCTGAGAGGATTACAATAATAAATCAAAATGTAGACATGGGAGAAGATAGAAGTAAAAGTGAAGAAATAGTCAGTTTAAAAATTGTTGACATTGATGAAGAATGGAAAGGAGGAGGAGGAGAAATGCATAGAGAAGTAGGTTTTAATTAAGACGATGGGAAGGAGAATGAGGATGGAGGAAGAAGAAGAAAGGAGAGAAGATGATGATAGTGTTGGGGTGCAGGTTTACCATTATTGGAGGAGTAATAAGCAGTTTCCCATCTTTGGAGGAACAGCTAGCAGGTTTGCCATTGGAGGAGCAGTTAATGTGGTTTGGGAGGGATAGTGAGTGGAGTTATGATGATGTCAGATGCATGGAGGTGTGAATTTGTTATTATGTTATTAATAGGAGAAGAAGTTTGGTATTTATGTAGGTTGGAGGTGGGGCTGATGTTAGAATAAAATGGAGGATGTGAGTGAAGTGAAATGTTGTGGTGTAAAGTGAGTGAATCTGTAGTATAGAAGAAAGAAGGTTTAGTGTTTGGTTAAAAGAGGTAAAGGTTTAGTACATAGTGATAAAATTTAAAATTTATATATAAAATAAATAAGAAAGAACATAATAGAAAATTAATATGGAGATTAAATAACATGTTATAAGTAAATAAATAAATAAACACAAATGCACAGTTAAAGATATATTTGAGTTCAATAAAGCTTAAATTACTATAAATAAAATAATTATTATGAAAACAATGGAATGTTATAAATAGATAACTTTAAATTTATAATTTTTAATTAAGGAAAATTTTAAATAAAATATAAATATAAATAAACTTATTAAAATGATTAGTAGCTTAGTAGAACGTTTTGTACTGACCACCAGTACATTTTCATCGTTTCCAGTGAATATAGTTAAATAGGAGTAGATAGCAGCTGGCTACCAGTTGCTAAGTTTGCTGGTTTCCAGCAAGTGTAGATACTTATAGAATTTAGAATTTTAGTGAAGTTTTTTTATGCCTTTGCTCTAATCTAATAACTTCTATTCTCTTTCTTTCTTTTAGTTTTATTCATTATTTTGCAGACATTGTGTAGTTTGTAGTTATTTTATTTGAAAAAAATGTGTAATGTAAACTGTAAATGTGTTGTGAGAATAAATGTAAATTTTGTATGTGTGTCCCAGTATAGTAACCGAGGTGCCAGGATAGTACATTCAGATTTTATTTATTATTTAGTTTTTAGTTCCTACCTCATATGTTCACTGAATGACTGTGTCTCCCTTCGGGACCATAGCTACCGCTTCTTTTATTTTAATACTCCTGGAGTCCCCGGACGGGCTTTCCAGTTTTGAAGGCAGGAGCTGCTTCTCAATGTCTCTGGGAGATGCAGCTCCTACCTCAATTGGTTTAATATGGATAGCAGGGTGCCTCTTTGAGGTCCCAGCTGCTACTACTACTTTAATTTTTATTCTCTGGGAGTACTCAGAAGAGCCTTCTGGTTTGATCTAATCCAACCAGGCAAAGCCCCACATGGCTGGGTAAGACTTGCTCTAAGAGGTCGTCAGATATCTCAGAGGCTCTGCTAATGACACATCTCCCATATGCCATGCACCTTAGTGAGGAATTGATTTGTAGTCTCCTATTACTAGGGATCAGAGATTTCGTTTTATTTTTTGGTAGAAAGCAGGGTTATTTTTGGAGAATTTCGTGTTATTTTTACTAGTTTTTATTATCATATTTTGGGATTTAAAGGTACTTTTTCATGAAAATAAATTATTGAAGAACAATGTGGAGTTTTATTTTAAAGAACACACATTTTTATCCTTCAATTATCACTGCAGAAGGCATAACATGAAAGAAAAATACATATTCCTTTTTCTAAATGTCAAAGGAGAACATTGTCATAATGTTTGCATTTTCTTCTTTCCTGTTGCAACCCAAGTCGCTTAAAACTCCTGAGTAGCAAGAAAAGAAACTTTCAGTCAACATTAGCACATGGATACCACACTGTCCTGGGAGCTCTGCCACTAACTCAGGATGACTGACAAGCAAACTACGCAGAACTTTCATAATATTTGTTTTTTCATCTCGCAACATAATTTTATTGGGTTGCTGTTGAAGTTCACTGTACCCTTTTATGATCACTGAATCATTCACATTTTTAAAGAATGGAATAGACTTCATTTTTTTCCCTAGTACTGAATCGATATTACTGTTAATGATGAATACTGGTCTAAACACTTCAAGTGCTGTATACAACTTATTAGCAGGGTCTTCAAACATCAGTAACTGTAATTTTGTAAATGCTAATGCACAGCTGATCTAGAATATCCTTAAACATCTGCGCTTCTGATGCAATTTAGCTTCTCTTCTGTTACACTAAAAAAAATTCCCTTCTTTTGCTACTTCAAAATTTTTCAATATTTCCCTGAGCTTTCCATAAAGTGTAGGAGGACTTTTTGGGTATGAAGATTCTTCTAGTTCAGTGATGTATTCCACTAAATCATTGACATGTTCCTTGACGAATGTTGCCTCTGCTGAAATTGTACTTACTTCATCATTCGTCAAGTGATTTTATGAAATCGACACCAACATTGCTGACAGAGTCCAGATCTTCTAACTGCACGAACACAATTATATCATGAAGATGCTTCTAAACATAGAAAATGACCTCGAACTAAGTATAGTATAGTATAGTATTTATTGTGCTAAAAGTTTTACAAATGTGATTGTCTACTGCACTTTGACCCTGGTCCCTCATTCAGTAGACAATCACTACAGTTTATTTACATTTTACAATTTCTTGTCAATAAATTATCTTGTTTTTTTTTCAGTTTTTTTCATGTGCCATTTCCACTCGTTTTTCACTTTTCATTTATTGATTACTTAACGATCACACATTCACTATAGTTTTCCATTCAAAGTAAGATGCGCTACCTCTTACTTTTCTCTTTCCACTATCCAAAGCCATATTTTTTACTTTACACAAAAACTGTCCAATGCTTCTAGTGTCCTTACATATCATTTCCATCATAAGTGTATTTCTATCCCCCTTCAACCACTTCTTATTAAAAAATTCTTTTCTCCAATTTTCTGTTCCTTGGCACTTAAATACTATGTGTTCAATGTCTTCATTACCACCACATATCGGACATTGGTTCTGAGGAATATACCCTGTCTTAACCCTCTTAGCCTCCATGCTCCGGTTCTTAACCATGCAATAGATTCTCTCTCTTCTTTATTTACTATGTCTATATATTTTTCCCTACCCCATGTATTTTTCATTGGCCTATAATAAACTAATGAGCTCTTTTTGGCAATCTCACTGAACATGTTTTTATATTTCAATATCTTCCAGTCTTTACCTCGCCTTTTTCCAAAAATGTTTCATGTTATTTTCTCTCCTTCTCCATATATCTCCTAACCCATTTTTCTCCAAAATGTTCCATAATTTACTTACCCATCCATCATTCATTAAGCTATTCTCTTGGTATTCAATACATTGTCTTAACACATTACTTTTTCCTAGATTTAAAGTTCTGAACCAAAATTTCAAAGCTCTTTCCATTATCTCCCCCTTAGTTGCCACCCTGCCCATCTGTAATTGTGCTACCTGTCTTACAATTGACTTTGGTAACCCTAGTATTTCTCTACAAAACATCCTGTGCACCACATCTATACTTTCCCATCCTCTATCTAATCCCCATATTTCTATACCATACATCATTTTTGCCTCCACAACCATCTCATAAACTTTTTCCAGCCATTAAACATTTATATTAGGTACTCTATATTTGCAGCTTCTAATTGCTGCCATCGCCCCTTTACCTTTTGCCAATGCAAACTTCTTTTGTTTCTCCCATTTATTACCTCCATCTATTTTTACTCCTAAATACATACAGTCACACACCACCCTGTAATCTTTATTCTCTCCCTTCCACTTTTCATATTTGCTTAATTTTCCCCCCATTTTAAATACCACAATCTGTGTTTTCTCTTGATTCACTTTTAACCTCCATTCTTTACAATATACTCGAACTAAGTATTCCATCTTGTCAGCACTGGTACTGGAAACAGTATAGGTTTCTCAGATGGATAGTTTTTTGATAAACTGAACATACAGGTGCCTTCTCGATCTCGTATTGAGAAACACAGATTTAGCCTTAGCTACAGCTGCATTACATTTCGTCACTTCTTTCCTGAATATGCATCCCACCAAATGTAGATGGTGTGCCCAACACTGAATGTGAACTGCATCCACTCTGAGGAAGACTGAAGCACTTTCTCATGTATTAGCACTGTCCCTTAGCACCAAGATAATGTCGTAGTTAATAGAGTACTTCTGTACAGAATTAAGTATTGCCCTGTTGCATGCTTTTGCATCAGCTGCTTCCCAGAATATGTACATCAACAACATACAACTCCTGCTGTATTTTTGGTTCAAGAGGACGAAATAACACGACAAATACACATACCCAGCCAATCTGTCATTTCATCACATAGTAACACAACCTTCTGATTACAGACCGCTTCTTTCACTTGTTGATCTCTTTCATCTCTCGTAGTGGAACCTACTTCTCTTAACAGGCTAACTTGCGGCAAATTTCCAGCACCTGTTAAAAAAGATGTTAGGAATTAATGTTATAAAGTTCCGTTTCTGAAGTGACAAATAATAATGATGATAATAATACTAATAATATAATTTTGGCACTGGTCTATTGAACATACCTTCAATAAATTCATTCATTATTTAATAGCAGGGTGCTCCAATTTCTCTAGCAGTATATTCCTTTAAGAAAAGACACTGTAGTCCTCTTGGCAAATTATGCCTTGCAATAACTCTGTTGTTTGCAGCAAAATTACTCTGTACAATACTCTGTTCTCTCTTATGAAAAGAGGGTGTACTGGCTGTAGATCACCTCTTCAGTCGTGTTTCTCACTTTGCACATACTTGATACACGTATGTTTTGTATCCCAAGACATTGTACAGTTACAGTATTGATACATTATGGTTTTTTTAATCAGATGCATATAACAGGGCTGTATTTAGAGGGGGGTTTAGGGTTCAACCCCCCCCCTGAAACTTCTGACAGTTTTATTTATTTAAATTCATAGCAAACAAATATGGAAAATGTCGTTGGATATCAGTAGGTCTATTGCTAGTAGCACATTTATAAGAAAAAGGAAAACTTAATACGTCGCCTTACAATAGCTAAGGTGGCCATAAATTCCAGTTTTCGAAGCAGTCTCCATGTTTTGTGCTATAAGGTGGAATATCCTCATTATGGTGAGCTTTTCTTGTCTATATAATGTCTCCAAGCAATTTTCTTATCCATGTAACGTCTATGTACAGGGAGAGCCAAAAAACTACGAACCGGCTGCGCGATGTTTTTCCTGTCCGCGACCTCGGCGCTCGTTGCCGTTAACATAGAAAACCGCGGATGAAACCATACAACATTTTTAAAACTACTTTTAAAGGCTTTACTTACCAACTTTATGAATAGAGATGCTGAAACTGGCCACCGTCGTTGTCCATACATTCTTGGCACCTCTTTACATCACTCGCCGAAGTTCACATTGAGAAATGCTGGCAATTTCCTGGCGGATATTTTGTTTTAATTCTTCCAGGGTGTGTGGATTTGTCTTATGCACTTTATGTTTTAAGTTACCCCAGAGATAGAAATCGCAGGGGGTTAGGTTGGGGGACCGAGGGGGCCACAAATCTCTACTAATAATTCTCCCCTCAAACACACTTTCAGTTTTTCTCATCGAATTACTGGCCGTATGAGCTGTTGCAGAGTCTTGAAAAAAAAAGGCAAAATCACGCTTTCTGTCTGTTAATTCTCTAAAAACAAGGGGCAAAATTGTATTCACGTATGCACGGGCTTCAACTATCGACTCGAAAAAAAAAGTTGGTAAGTAAAGCCTTTAAAAGTGGTTTTAAAAATGCTGTATGGTTTCATCCGCGCCTTTCTATAATAGCGGCAGACGGCAACGAACGCCGAGGACGCGGACGGGAAAACACCGAGCAGCCGGTTCGTAGTCTTTTGGCTCTCTCTGTACTACGGAGTAGGTACATGGTAACTTTGTGGGGTACTGTTAAGTTTAGATCTAGTTGCGGAAAACCCTCCCCGAATTTTTTTTCTGGGAATGGGCATGGCATATAATCTGTCGTTTTTAAATTCAAAAGCCTTTCCTTTGCACTAATGCTCACCTTGGGCGTAATACTAAACGTAGAACACAAAAGAAAATACAACAATGCTTAGCAAGACAAGCTTCTTAAGCAGAATGGCGCACGCGCATGATTCGAGGTGATGAAGGGGAGAACAGTTGACCTTGTAAGACCTGTGATGCAGTGTTTCTAACCCTAGCAACAAGTCACCAGGCAAACACCGTGAATTCGCATTATTGTGCACATAAAATTTATAAAATTGACATATTCGCGTTATTGGCTCATTTCGTTTTATTTCGTGAAATAAATCTGTCTAATTTTCGAATTGTTAACAACGTTATGTATAAGTAGCTGTTTCCAAAGCATTTTAGGAAATAGTTTTAAAAAGTCGGCGTTATCGCAAGTGCGAAAAATGCAGGTCCCTACTTATTAGTTACTCAGAGACAGGCCTGTCCAGCATGTCGGTAGTCAGCCGACAACTCTGGTCAGGTTCCGGCTATCCACCACCCATTGACACATCTTGTACCCACTCAAGGTCCAGCTTTAAGGGCTTGCTTAAGCCACTACAGACCCCCCCCCCGCACTGCAGATATGGGCTGTCATAGTTTCAGATTACATAATCGACCCATACCTTCTTCTGCAGTGATAAAATGGGTACATATACTGCTATTTCTCGTTGATGTGCTACCTAGGCTCTGGAAGATGTCCCTCTTGGTTTACGATTCCAGATGTGGCTCCAGCATAATGGAGCTCCTTCTCACTTCAGGGATGTATCTGAATAACATGTTTCCAGGACATTGGATTGGATGCAGCACTGATATTATTTAGCCCCTACATTCCCCCTGGTCCCACACCTTCAGATTATTTCCTGTGGAGACACATCAAGAGCCTTGTGTATGAGACCCCTATACAACTTAGATGAGGATTTGCCAGCAAGGATATTGGCTGCCTGTGACATTATTTGTAACACTCCAGGCACTTTCAAAAGGACATGAGATGGATTTATTTGAAGATGCAGACTCTGCGTGGATGTTGGAGGACATCATTTTCAACAATGTTTATTGCACTTTTACTTGAAAGCATGGGCATCAAATTGATTTCTTTAACTTTTCAATTTTATTCTCTACTTTCTTCATTTGTAGATTATGAATAGGTTTATTACTATCATCACCATTATCATCATCATCATTATAATTATTGATATTTTGGTTTGATCATACATGACCTCCAATTCAAGATATAAATAAGAAGTTTGGTTATCTTTATTCTTTCAAATGAATCAGAAATGTCCTCCACTTGGAGTGTGAACAATCTACAGTAATTCAGTTTCCCTATTCCTTTTTTTTTTTTTGGTTTTGTTTGGTGCTGAAGTTTCCTCCATTCTAGGTATGAACAACAGGTTTGGGTTCCTCTCCTTTATTTCACTTTCTTTCTTTTTTGTTTCTTCTTTATTGTTTGCAACCCCCAACTTAGGTTAGCAAATAGCAAAATCAATTAGCTTCACATGTCTACTATTGTTTCTTACTTTCACATATTGGAATGTGCAAATAAGCAAATCACTTTAATTTGCTATTCCTTATCACTTCCATATATTTCATTAATGATTGACAAATTTGTTTCTCTGTAATTTTTCTTCAAGAGCACGACTTTAATTTCCTGTATTCTTTCTCTAGTATCAGTCTTTTGCATCCATAAAGTTTGTGGTGTACATTGGCCTTTAAAATTAATTTCCTCTGTTAAATTTAACAGCACTAATTAGCACATGAAATTGATTGTGTGTGGTTTCTCATGATATATAAATTGAAATATATGAAAAAAATAAAGATGAAAAAAATTTTGTTGTAACTTGAACCTTCGAGCTGATCCACCATGTTAAACCCAACTATGAGCTCTGTAATCTTTCCACTTGGCTATCTTGTCCTTGGCTTTCTATGGCCATGATTACTTGCTAGCAGCAGCAACTCAGGGAAATTTTATCCTGGCTCATTATTGCAAACAACCATGAACTCAAAGACCATAAGTGTCCTGTATTAAAGTGCTCACCTAACACTCCATTAATTTACTTAATTTATCAGAGGGCATATATTCTTGCTCTTTACTTCCCAAATAAATTTTTGTTTGTTTTTTTATTTTATTTTTGCTGTGTATGTATTATTGATCTTCCATCGATGATAAAGCACACATTGGTTAACAAAATAACAATAATTAAATTAGTTTATAAGGTTCCTGATCTCAAGTTGAAGCTAACATTCTGCTAAGATACCTGTAACTTTTTATTTTTCACTGATGTATGTAAAATAAAATCTAAGTACTTTTTAAGTAGCAAAGCTCTGAACACAAATACTGCAGTTCTGGTCTTTTATATACACACACACATACACACACATACCAGATGTTAAAAAAAAAGTATTCCATATTTTGAGAGGTGGTAGTGTGGACCAAAACAAGAAAAAATGGCTAGTAAACATGGGCTCTTAAATGCACACCTTAAGAGCTATGAGCTCTTGTTCATCTTTGCTACTATGAAACATCTCTTCTCTTGCAAGCTCTTTGCTATTACGTATGTATGTACAACCTACACCTACAGCAGGCAGTAAACAAATGAGGACACATTATTCTGTTATTGACCATGGATACAGCATCAGTAAACATCTATTAATGTTGTTACTGTTGTAAATGCTTTATTGTGCTAAGAGTTTTACAAATTTGATTGTCTACTGCACTTTGACCCTGGTCACTCATTCAGTAGACAATCACTACAGTTTATTTACATTTTACAATTTCTTGTCAATAAATTATCTTGTTTTTTTCCCCATTTTTTTCATGTGCCATTTCCACTCATTTTTCACTTTTCATTTATTGCTTACTTAACCATCACATATTCACTATAGTTTTCCATTCAAAGTAAGATGCGCTATCTCTTACTTTTCTCTTTCCACTATCCAAAGCCATTTATTTTTTACTTTACACAAAAACTGTCCAATGCTTCTAGCGTCCTTGCATATCATTTCAATCATAAGTGTATTTCTATCCCCCTTCAACCACTTCTTATTAAAAAATTCTTTTCTCCAATTTTCTGTTCCTTGGCACCTAAATACTATGTGTTCAATGTCTTCATTACCAACACATATCGGACATTGGTTCTGAGGAATACCCTGTCTTAGCCCTTTTAGCCTCCATGCTCCGGTTCTTACCCATGCAATAGATTCTCTCCCTTCTTTATTTACTATGTCTATATATTTTTCTCTACCCCATGTATTTTTCATTGGCCTATATCAAACTAATGAGCTCTTTTCGGCAATCTCACTGAACATGATTTGTATTTCTATATCTTCCAGTCTTTTCCTTGCCTTTTTCCAAAAATGTTTCACGTTATTTTCTCTCCTTCTCCACATATCTCCTAACCCATTTTTCTCCAAAATGTTCCGTAATTTACTTCCCATCCATCATTCATTACGCTATTCTCTTGGTATTCTATACATTATCTTAACACATTACGTTTTCCTAGATTTAAAGTTCTGAACCAAAATTTCAAAGCTCTTTCCATTATCTTCCCCTTAGTTGCCACCCTGCCCATCTGTAATTGTGCTACCTGTCTTACAATTGCCTTCGGTAACCATAGTATTTCTCTACAAAACATCCTGTGCACCACATCTATACTTTCCCATCCTCTATCTAATCCCCATATTTCTATACCATACATCATTTTTGCCTCCACAACCATCTCATAAACTTTTTCCAGCCATTTAACATTTATATTAGGTACTTTATATTTGCAGCTTGTAATTGCTGCCATTGCCCCTTTACCTTTTGCCAATGTAAACTTCTTTTGTTTCTCCCATTTATTACCTCCATCTATTTTTACTCCTAAATAAATACAGTCATGCACCACCCTGTAATCTTTATTCTCTCCCTTCCACTTTTCATATTTGCTTAATTTTCCCCCCTTTTTGAAAACCACAATCTGTGTTTTCTCTTGATTCACTTTTAACCTCCATTCTTTACAATATACATCAATTGCTTGTAATGATTGTTTTAAACCACTTACTGTAATAGATCCTACCACTAGGTCATCTGCAAAAAGAATGTTGTTACTGTAAACTGTATTCACAGTTCTGGATAAGTGCAACAGATATTCTTATTAGTTCTATTGGAATCATTTTGTGTTTTTATATGTTTGTGAAATGCTTTTACATTGCAGTTTTATCTTTAAATCTTTGGTGTATGCAACCCCCATTAAAGATGTACAAACACTACAGGAAGGCATCATCAGTACCTGCCTGCTGGAGCATCCGTGTTCCAACCTGGAGTGGTGAGAGTGTGTGTTTCCCTAAGACATCAGACAGAAGCCTTACTATGAAGGGGCACCATATTGATAACCTCCATTAGCAATGGTTTACAAGTGCAGGTCATATGTAATTGCAAGCAGATTACATTAGAAGCTATGCTTTTTCCAGTAACACAGTAATGCGTCCTCATTTGTTTACTGCCTGCTGTAGGTCATACCCAGGTAATAGCAAAGAGCTTGCAGTGGAAGAGATGAGGTTTCACAGTAGCGAAAATGAACAAGTGCTCATAGCTCTTTTCTTATGCATTTTACAGCCCATGTTTATTGGACTTTTTTTCTTGTTTTGGTTCATACTACCACCTCTCAAAATATGAAATACTTTTTCTGTAACACTCTGCATAAATTAGGGGACAGAAAATTGTCAGTGTTCTTAATAATTAATTAGCATTATAGAATATCTTCCTCTGTTTAGCATCTGCATAGAGGCCATCCCATAGTTTTGGACACACTTGTTATATTGCTAACTGAAACACAAATGAAGGTGCTTATATCTATTAGAAGAACTTTAAATACTTTGTTACAGAGATCTGGCAACATAGCATGATATCTCAGGAAACAGCATTTGAGACTCATCTACGTAATATTAATCAGAAGAGCCAAGATATTCGTAGAAAAATTTGCAGAAGAAGAGGCTATTAGTCTTCACATATGCAGATTGCTGAAAAGACATTTTTTAACAAAATGTTCTAGAAAAATGCAAATTGTAACATGGCATGAATACTAGGATTATCATATTCTTTTACTGAAATGTAGGACACAGTGTAGTGTCATAAAACTCTTTAGCATTATAGGAAAATATAGTAAGACAGTAATACAATTAAAATACATGCAGTATACTGTATATTAGATATTCTCAAATATTCCACAGTAAATGGAATAACCTTCAGAAAAAATGTCATTAATATAACTCTGTGAATAACTATCATTGTATAGAACATATGGTCTGTTTGTAGTACAATCATGAAACAGTACACAGCTGAGATTTGGAGTTTACCTATATTTAAGGAGCTGTAGGAATAGCTGAGACTGTTAACCATTAATTTGTTCTCTCCTCTTGTTGTCCATGGCATTGATATAGCAACATCAATGATATAGTAACCAATATGAGTCATGTTAAGTACAAATCTATTATGTTTGGTATTTTTTGGTTACAATCATTTGCATAGTTCCATTGTGTACTTCAAGCATAGCAATGTTGAAAATTTTTCAACTATATCTTTTGGAGGTCTAACAACGGAATGTTTATACTACTCTTCCTCTGCTATCATTATCTTCAATGTTCACAACACTCTTACATTGCTTGTGCTTGTTCTGCCTTTCTGCTACATATAAACTACTCAGAATTATAATGCCTGCTTATATGATGGTCTCTCATTCGGTGGTGGCAGCCAGCCTATTAGGCCACAAGGGTACACGACCTCTTTCTTACTCTAGCTCGCACATATATTATTTATATTATTATCATTGATTTTTAACTTTATGTTTATAACATCTTGAAATAAAACACTTTTGCTTCTGTTTAAAAAGAGAAATATCATTGAAGAAAAATGAAATCCATCACTCTGTAGAACCTTAATTTTCAGTGAAATGCAAAGTTTTCCATTTGGTAAGACACTGCATTCTGTAACTAAGCTGCTAATGCTTTAAAATAGGGTCTCTTTTGCCTGTGGTTACATTCTATGAAAAACAGGTAAAACTGTTAAGGAAAGTGCGGTCACAGAGAGAAGTGCCCATCAGTGAAGACAAGGACAGAAGAGAATATGCATGCATCCCACACTGATTGCTGTTCTGGTCTGGGTTTGTATTCTTTCTTTGTCTTGCTTCCTGTTTGTCACTTTAGATGCATAGAGCTGGTCAGTTCTTAACTTCCAGTAACAGTGAATATTGAATTAGTTGTATTTAGTTTGTTTTATTTTGAGTTTTCGTGTAAAACCATTCCAAATGATTTGTTAGATGCAATGCTTCCTTCTGTCAAAAGATATAAAAGATGAGGCCAATAATGTAGATTATTTGTCTATGCAAGTAGGCTAATTCCTGTAAACTCAGATAAACATAATTTGATGGTAAAATACTGGAAAGATTTTGGGGATTTCTTGAAATTCATAATAGGATTGGTCTTGGCTTAGCAGCAAATATTTTAACAGAACTAAAACATGTCAGAGTAGATAAATTTTCAGACAAACTCATCTGTCAAACATAAAATGGTTATGAGGGAGCTCAATCACAAAATTGTAATTATATTCATTGTTACGGACATTAGGCTAATTTCATTCTACAAAATGCCACCTCTTCCCCCTTTCAAAGCATGGTATTTTTCCAAGATATTCAAGGCATTGGCCCCTTTTTCTCAAAATTTCCCAAGAGAATGGATTATTTCAAACAGTTTGTGCAGAAAAAGATTGCTTCTGCTAGCCCCACTAGATGGTAATTTCAATATAGAACACAAAATAGCTTGCTAGAGTAGTTTGAGCATACACAAGGTAACAAATTTGATGATAAAAAATACAAATGCTCAGTCGGTATGACTTGTGCTAACTTTGAAGGACCCTAGAGTTTTTATTTTGGCTAGAATTTTGCTATAAAATTATGCCATACATAATCATTTTTGTTTATTCTTAGCTTGATCCAGTTAAGAAGCATTGATTCTTTCAAAGTTAGAGATCTTTTAGATAGCTTTTTTGTCAGTGTGTTTTTGTTCGGAAAGACTATGAACAAGAATCTGTTACCAGTGAACCTAGCCACAAGAGAACATGTGATGATGTTGTGAGTGTGACAAATAATTTTATTGCTGCTCTGGTAATCTTTGATATAATTATCATCAACATTAAAGAAAGGTAAAGGTGTTTTTTGGTCATTTGAGTATCTCAAAATTGTTTGCTGTAAACACTCTCAAAGAATATAAGTTAACATTTCCAGAATATGACTTTTAAGCTACCCTCAAAGCATATCCTAATGTAAATGTGCAAAAATTGAAAACTGACTTACAACCTCCAGTATTCTCCAGAAGATCTGCATATTTTGGGTGCTGCCTGCCCTCTATTAAACTTCTTGCAGAACAACTTGTTGCTCATCTTCTTGGAATGTGATAGTATGCTGAAAATAATCATTACCCACCCAATTTCAACAGTGAAAAGTGAATAATGTTTTTCAACCTTAAAAAGAATTAAGACTTTCCTGAGAAATATGATGGGAGCAGAGAGACTGACTGCTCTGGCTATGCTCTCCCTAGAAAAAAGAATGGTATGCAATATTCCCGACTTCAATTAGAAAGTTATAGAGGCATTCGACACAACTAAGGAGAGGAGAGCAGAGTTGGTGTACAAAAATTAAATGGTATGTATCATTACACTTGCACTGCTAACAATATTAGACTCAATGTGTGACCCTCTTAATTTATAATTCAAGGGCTACAACTGCTTTCATTCAAAACCTGATGTTTCTGGTATGTCTAACAGTATGATGTGTCATATCTATTATACACAGTGGAGTTTATAAGGCTGGCTGTCAGAGCACTATGGCAAATAGTGATATACTAGTTCCTGTTGTTTAACTTCATCAAGCCCTTTAGCCTTATATCACTGATTGATTTTTAGCCTAGGTAGGTACACAGTTTCTCAAAATGTAGGTGTTCGAGACTGTTTAGAAATTACTACCCTCATAAAGGCCATGAAATAAGAGTATCATGGTTTTTAAGCAAATAAGCAGCATTAAAACTGCAATTTTCTCTAGTTTTAATTATGGTTCATGTATGATTGTGCTAATGTAGTGTATTAATTTTTTCCATAGGGAAACAGCTGGGTGCTGGAGCTTTTGGAATGGTCTTTAAAGCAGAAGCGGAAGGTATCATTCCAGGAGAAAAGAGCACTACTGTGGCTGTTAAGATGGCTAAGAGTGGCTTGGTTGATCGCAGTTATATACGTGCACTTGCCTCTGAACTTAAGATAATGGCTCATCTTGGTCAGCATCTTAATGTTGTCAACCTTTTGGGTGCATGCACTAAAAATCTTGCTCGTCGAAGTAAGTGTCCTATTGTGATTCATAAAATAGTATTACATAGAATAATTTTAGTTTTATTAAGCTAAGCAACGTGAATAAAAACCATTATCTGTCTACACAAGAGGGTGATTCCAAAAATAATTTACACTGTGCATCTGCTCTGGTATCCATAGGGATTATGGCATTTCAAAAAGCTAACAGCTTTGATATACTACAGTAAACATTTATGGGGTATCTATCAACTATCTTTATGTTTTCAAATGTATATAACAAAATAATAGAGTGAGAAGTCACAGTTCCGTTTTCTTTATTTAAAGGAAGTCTCTCAAAGTTTTGGTTGCTACCTTAGTGCACCTGTACATACAACACCCTTTTTGCCCATAGGATATCAAGATGAGCAGATTTCCTGAATGTCCACTCTAGTACCTCCTCAGTAACTATTGTGACTATTGCTTTGTCATAATGGCACTTGCATTCGGTATACATCATCCTTAATATAACCCCATAAAAGGAACCCCGCACCATGGTGGTGGACAAACAGCATATGGGCAGGTTTTCTCCAGGTTCTCAGGTTTCCTCCGCCATTCATTCCACCAATTGCCCCTCATCATCTTCCTTTCATTCATCTCACTGTCATCCTGGCTGTTCTCTTGATCCATAGTCTGTGCTCCCTAACAGGCATCTGACCCCAGGACCTGCTTGTAAGCCCTGGAGGTGTAAGTCCTAACAACGGGAAGGGTAAACAGAAAAAGAAGAAGAAATAAAAGAAAAACAAAAAAGAAACCCAAAGGGGTTATGCTGGGTGATCTAGGTAGTCAAGTAATTGGGCTATTCTTTCTAAACCATCAATCAGGAAAACGTTCATCTATACATATACATAAATTCCAAGCCCAGTGAGATGGTGCATCATCCTTTTGGAAAATATCTGCCTGGAGAATCTCCACTTGCGGTAAACCAAACTGTTCCAGCATTTTCAGATAACAATTGAAGTTAACAGTCTTTTCAATAAAGAAAAAGAAAGTAATGATGCAATTGTGTCCAAAATCACACTACACATAACCTTTAGACTATTGCAGTCAATTTCATGCATTTTGTGAGGCATTGTGACAATTATGTCCCCAATTGTCTCCAAATGTGACAATTATGTCTATTCAATGTGCCTAAAACATTAAATGCAGCCTCATCATTAAATAACACACAGCTGAGATATATATTCTTTTCATCAATTTGATAAAGCATTTGAATTGCAAGCTCTTCATGTACATGTTTATTTTGTTGTTTAATGACATTTGGTTACTACACTTTGTAAGCATAGAGTTATGAATGCTTATGCAACACTTCCTGTATGGTTGAACATGCAAGATTCAGCTACTGCAGTATGAGCAGATTCAGTTTGGCTATGTACAAAAGCATCATGAATGTATTCAATATCCTCTTCACTAGAGATTGGTTAGTCAGCACCATTTCAGTACAGGACAGAACCAGTTTCCATAAACTTTCTCTGCCATGCCTGGGTGATTCGTCTTAATAGTGGTTACTTTCACACTGCGTATGAAATTTTGTTGGACCTGTATATCTGATTTTATATTTATGAACATGAAACACATTTTACTTCCTCTTGTGGAGTAGTCATTTTGTGGAAATGTGACCTCACCTCTTCACCACTTACTTGGAACACAAATGTAAAACAAGACTTTGACATAGATGCTCTATTATATACATCATTCTATTGTTTATATTTAAAGTAAAACAAATCATTGACAGGGATGCTCTATTACACACATTATTCTGTTATTTATATTTAAAGTTGTAAAGATAATGTGATAAAGATAAGTTGTAAAGATAACCTATAGAAATAGTCTGCACAAAACTAACTAAGGACTGTACCTCTGAGGCAACTAGCAAAGTATGGATATTTTAAAAGTAGGTTTTATGGATATACTCATACATAGCATATGGAATTTAAATTTTGGGAGAAATAAGTATAATCTATATGGATAGATAATTAAAAATACCTCTATCCCAAAAAAAGAGAAATTTCACAGTTTTGGAGCCTATCCTGTACACCCTCCATTGTGATAGCAAAGTGTTGCCATCCAAATCTAACAACTCGGCTACTTTGTATACCTGATAATTTCCATACAAACTATGACTCATATCACTACATTTTTCTTCTTCAAACACTGAAAAGCACTTCAATACTTCACTTGAAGGAAACCTCCTTGCCACTTCGTTTATCAAACCCTGAATTATTTGTCCTCATATTTCGTTAAACCCTCTGTCTTCATTCTTTTGAGATTTGCATTTGTTATATGTTAAATATCTATCTTTGAAAAAATTAAAGGAAAATATAATCTTTCACGCACATTCCTTTGAAAATTTGTATTAAAGAATTAAGCATATTAGGCTTATTTTTTATTTCACAGCAATAAACTAACTCCTTTTACATTGTACTAATGGGGTACATTGCACATGATACATCTAACAGAAATCCAATTATAGAATATTTTTTTCTCAATGACAATTTTCTATTGTGCTGATTGCACATTACCTTTTTCCTTATTGGGTTATTTCAGCTAATGAATTACAAATAATTTCAGTAGCTACCATTGAGTGGTGTTATTTACTGACTGTATATTCTCTATTAGTCATGTGACATGTTGGTTGTTTTTGGTGCCTAAGTTCAGTCATCCTTCACCTGGCTTCAGTAGTTCATTTCTGTCATTGTGAATGGACACATCTTTTCTTTGGTGAATTTCTTGTATGGCTTTGTAAGCCAGATATTTGAATTGCCAGTAGCTTACTGACTGGATTATTCATCGGGGTTTATCAGTTTTTGATAAAGATGTTTTGTTGACCCATAGACATGATTTATATTTGTCAATGTTTTATCATTGATTTTGTTCTGGCCTGGTCATTTGATTTTTATATGTAATGTGTAAGTTCTACTATCCATTTGGGCAATATTTAATTGTTTTAATTCTTGTGATTTTGTTGAAACTTTATCCAAATTGTTTATCTGAATTGTTAACTTGTACAGTTTTTAGATAAATTGTTAGTTTGCTAAGAGCTTATGTAAGTTGTTAATGTATTCAGAGTTTGTCCAATTATCTACATTCTGTGAGGGACTTAACTTTGTGGCATCATAGGAATTATTTCTTAGTGCCATTGATCTGATGGCTGGGCAAGTATGAGGTGAAGCGCTATAATGATTGAGCTAAATGGGGCAAATCTGTTATGTATTTATGCTAAGATAATTTACCTTATCTCTCCCTCTGCAATAACTATATGATTTATATGTAGTAAATAATGGTTACTAAAAACTTATGAGTATGAACGTTTTCTGTGTTCATGCTGAATATGATGAATTATGTTGCCCTGTGGCAAACATTTGTTAATTAAACCCAGTATACCCAAATTTGACTGTTATGATCAAATGCTTGGGGGCAGTCCTATTACGTTTTATTGGTCTTGCTGTCACCCATATCCAAGGTCTAAACACTTCCCAGTTGAGCACCTCCATTTTGATAATGTAAGAGAGACAATTAAGAGTTCACCATAAAATCCTGCTAATTTAGGATTGTCTCTACTTACTAATTCACTGTTTTCAAATTCAAAGATTAGGTATTGTATGATGCAAGGAAAGTCTTTGAAAACTGTTAATTAACAGTTCTCATTAGAAATTCAATAAATAGGTTTGTTTTTCTTTCTTTCTTTCTTTACTTTCAATCTGTCTGTGACATCTATAACTGCCACAATATGCTGAGTTTTGCAGCTATAAAAATTTATTGGAAAGTGTATAAGTGCTTCTAGCAAGCATTCAAAATTATTAACAGTGTTCATGATACTGAAAACTTGATTTGAAACAGTTCATTCTGTGAAATATATAATGTACATTAATGTGAAGAGCTGTTCCTTTTGATTCTAACTGAAATGTCTTCATGTTTACTGGTAAACATGCAGCCCTGTTCAAACCAAATCCCAAAAGTTTTTCTTTAAGCATTTCTACATCTATGGCATCTTCTGAAAAGGCTTAGATAATTTGCTTAAGCAACTTGGCATCATATTTTCCACAGGTATTAGTTTATTGAAGCAGCAGCAGCAAGCATAATTCTGTTTGTTAACATATGTAACATATAGAATTAAATGTTTTTCAGCAAACTTATCCATAGATTCATCCATAGAAGCTGAAAAACAGTCAGTTACTATGGGAAAGTTCACTAATTTCTAAGGTAAGCTGTTCTATAATAAAATTAGCCACTGTTGTGGTGGTTTTGTCTGTATGTCTAGGCCATTTGTGATCTGTAGACTTATAAGCTCCAGATTATCATAGAAACTTAACAGTTTTGTCTAGCGTTTTGATTTTTGATGAACAGTCTCTGAACACATTTCTAGAGTCTGTCCTTTATACACTTCATCCTGTTGCACACTGTGAGAATGAGCATCACTGTTTTCTTGTTTATAGATAATATCAAGATTCTTCCTTTTATTCTTCTACATTATGCCATCTTTTGACCAAGGTAAATCACTAGATTAATAGAGAATGTGTACAGAAGTTACAAACCGTGATGATTTGAATTAGATTTCTTTCATGCACTGGAACTGTAACACGGATACACTTGATACAAATGTTTAATACAAACATTGCACAGCATTACTTGAGTTTAATTTTCATTGTTTAATAAACATTAATCATGCTCAATTCTTTTGCCAAGACATCCAAAACTATTCAGTGGTCAGCATCTTCAAGATCCAGGATTATCTTCATTGCAGCCTCCTACAACATTGTATTCATTAGATAATGGACACTCTGCTCCACCATACATAACAGGCTTATTACATCTAGGCTTCTTTTTAGGTTTCTGCTGCCTGTCATCTTTATCATTGACTGATTGATCACATGTATTTGGTACCAATATTGATTGTACATTACTATGGTCTGCTTTATAATAGTAAGTAAGCAAACCTTGTTTTCACTATGTGTTTCATTGCTAGTTTCTTGATCCCCCATGTGTATAAATGCTTGCAGAGACAGGCCCAGCTGGCAATTAATAATCTGAGATTTCTTTTTGAACTGAAGCTTTAATGTGAATATGTGCAAGTAGCCATATTGCTGAAGATCTGATGGTCATTCTATTACTTCTGTATGCATTATTGCTGTTATTTTCATAGCACACAAACAATAATACATTATTTCTCACAATATATGTATTTACCACTTTCATTGTGATTTTATAATGAAAGGATTCCCCGCACTGAAAAATTTTGGTGAGTGGGGGTAAATTTGCATTTTACAATATTAAAAGACCAGAATATAATTTTAAAATATATATTGCAGAATTAAACTTCAATAATGAATTAAATATCATCAATCAGCTTCCATAATATTGGTAAATTGTCATTAAACTTCAAAGCAATTATTTTGAATAATGTTTATGGAAGTTGATGTTGATAACCTGAAAAAAATAAAATGTACAATAAGTTTGTAACTCTGTGCATTATTTCTGGAATATCCTTACACTTAAACAATTTAGAGGGCATTTAAAGTGTTAATTACTTCTCAAAGTGATTAAATCTTTTGAGGAGACTAATGTTGTGCAATTAAAAAAATGTAATATGAGGTGTGTTTTTAAAGTAAGTACTGATAATTTTTTAAAAAGTAACAGAACACTATTTTGCAAATACTTTATTAATAATCACCACTGTTATTCGGGCAGTTGTTGTAATGGGAAACCAGCGTTTGTTTGCCTTCATCAAAGAATGAAGGCACCTGTGATGAAAGCCAACTGTACACATCTTATTTCAAATAATCATTGAAATATTTACACCACGGAATTTCTTCAGATGAAGAGCAGATGAAAATCACTTGGTGCCAAATCCGGACTGTAGGGAGGGTGCTGAATTGATCCCAGCCAAATGATGCAATCACATCTTGAGTTTCTTTGTCTGTGTGTGTAGCCAGGCATTGTCACTCATTAGTGTTTCCCCATAAACCTCATACAATTCGCGATGAATGTTTGCTGGTGTAACATTTCTCGCATTCAAAAAATGAATCACTGACCTGACTTTACAGTCAGCAGGTTGTTTGATTGCTTTAAAAATTTCAAAATGCTCTAACAACAGGAAAACACAAAGTGGCGAATGCTCACAGCTACATCTTCCTAATGAATGTAGGAAGTGATCACACATGCTCAAAATCACGACTGTAGCATTGCAGTGGCAAAATATTAAAATGGTACTTACTTTAAAAGCCTGCCTCGTACACAAAGTTCTATTAATTTTCCAAGTCATAATGCTGTGCATACTTGCCCTAGCTTTTAGGAATTTTTTAAGGTGGGATAACCCTGAAATTATTTCCTTTTATTGAGGGCATTAAGCAGAACAACATGCCTAGTTTCACTTCCATTTCATGACTGACACCAATGTGACACCTCTCAGATGTTTTCTTGTTCTTTATTCATTTTTCACAGTTAAGTCAAAACACATGTTTTGGTTCATCACATGAGTGTTTCCTGGGGTTCCCCTGATACTTATTGTATATCAGTTGCTGATCGGGGCAGGTACCCTGAGTATGTATTTGACACTCATACCTCAGCAGTTTCAAAGTAACTGTTTCCCAAAAAAATTCAAATGCTTGTAATATTTTTACTGGGTCAGAGGAATTGTTTTACACCTTAGTTTCCAGTAAAGGAACCTAAATTAGACTTTCATCTTTTTGACTCCATGGTTCCTTCTATATCATTGAACATTTCAATGTAAAGACTAGTGTGAAAGAAAACAATTATCACACATAAACTAGTCCTAATAATATGTTAACTATAAGACTGGAAATTAAAAGTACCTATAACACTACAAGTTACCTTTAAGGTATGATATCTCAGAATGGTAATCACATTGGAGTTCACCAGATTACATGAATCATATGAAAGAAATTTAATATACGTTTAAATGTCTCATCAGCTCAGTGCTTGAGCATTCATATGGAAAGCTGAGAATCCCCATTTCAAGTCCTAGCTTGGAAATGAATTGTTCAAATCTAGATAAAATTTTCAACCTTAGCCAACAACATCCAGTGTGAAAAAAGAAAAGCCCTAATAAAAAGTAATTAGTTGAAGCCCAAACATTAAAAGCATTTGCAACATTATAACTCACCTTTAAGGGATGATATTGTGGACTATTTCAAATTGTCTTGGAAGTTCACTGGAATATGTGAATCAGGTGAAAGTAACTTAATATCTGTTTGGTTGTCTTGTCACAGTAACTAAAATGTAGGGCATTGCTGAGAAAAGCCAAACAATCTGTAGTTTGAAACCTGACAGTGACATTGAATTTTTTGAATCTGATTCAACTTTATAAGCTTTTCACAAACTGCTCATGTATATTTACAGATGTGCTAGTCATTCACTTTGATTTACCTCTTTAACCTTATGACCTGTTATGTCACTTATCATTGTCAATCAATAATTTCAATATTGCAATGAAATTGTTTTCTTGGCATTGTAGTGGAGCTGCTGGTAATAGTGGAGTTTTGCTGCCATGGTAATCTTCATGACTATCTGTACAAGCGACGAAAATCTTTCATTGATCAGATAGATCCACAAACTGGGGAAGTAAACTTGTCCATTGGCAAGGACAAGCTGTCAAGCACAAGAAGTTCTGACTATTCTAAGAGAAGAGAGTAAGCATAATACCAAGATATAATATATTATATATTACCTAACTTAGTAACTGAGTACAAGTATATAAAGAGTGTACAAATGCAAACCACAAAATGTGCTAAATTATGAGGAAAGGACTAGGGCCAAGACTTATCATATGACTTCTTGAGACAACTGAAGTTTACAGCAGAAATTAATGATGAATTCATGGCACCCGTAGGTAATGCTACTCAGGAAAAGAGGTTTTTGTGAAATGATAACTAAATGCTTGATATGTTAATACTTTTCCTTTATTTACATTTAATTCATGAGACTTTTATTTCAAAATTTTCACATTGATGTTTTCTTTATTTATAACTTGTGATGAGGCCTCTGCTACATTCTTTTCCTTTAGCATAAATCCAAATTATTTTTCCAATTAGGCTATTATCTTTTCTTTACTGCAGCAATGCATAAATTCTTAACTACAAGAAGCATAAGCTAATACCAATACTTCAATAAAATTAAATGTAGATACTTTCTATGTAAAGAAATGCAATACTCAATGTGTATCTGTGCAGATAAATTAGCTTCCTACCTATTTGCATGACTTCAATGCATGTAGTACTCTTATGCCACCTTCTATGAATTCTTCCCAAATTCATTGCCTAATTACCATGGAGACCAGGTCCATCTCATGCAATAACCATTATATCTTCTACTCTGGTTGTATTTATTCATTGCTGATTTCCACTTCTCTTCTGTGATGCTCAGCAAGGATACTATGGTGTCCCTTTTTGTTGTTGATTTTTCTCCTTCTTTGGCTACTGAATGCTATTGTGTTTCAATTTTTTGTTGCTATGTCATTCAACTATTTACATTACTCTTTGCTTGTTCCTCACAAAACCATTTTTGTTTAATTTTTACTTTCTCTACTACGTATAGTAAGTAGGGGAAGTATTGCATTCCACCCAAAAATTTTATACCAAGATTTCACAGGAAATACATGTTTTGAGGTGCACTGAATGCATATAAGGTATTTTTGGAAACATGTCCGTGTGTGTGTCTGTCTGTGAACAGCATAACTCAGAAACGAACAGCAAACTTGGTATTTAGGGACAGTATCTTCCAGAGATGCAACACGAAGGTTTTCAAGAAAATCCCCCCACCCCAGATTGGAACATTTTTCATGGAACATTTTTCAAAAATTTTAATTTTCTCAAAAATGGCTCTAATGATTTTGAATAAAGCACCATAAGTTTAAGACATTTTTATGGCAAATGAATTGTATATCTCGAATTTTCTGGGAATGTCCCCAAAAGTATTCTTCATTGTGAACGACTTTTGCATAACTGGTGAACCATAAGAGATAGACAAAATTTTACTACACAAAAAATATAAATCACGTTAAAATACACAATTTATGTCATATACAGTTTTGTTGTTGAGTGAACCATTTTCAAGATATTGCTTGTTATTCCCTTAAATTTTCCAATACTTAACACTTTTTCTCAAATGGGAATTCGTTATTCTTTTTTTTTTCTTGTTTTTTTTTTTTTGTCCTGGTAATGCAAAGAGAATGGAATACTCCACATAGCAACCACCTCTTAAAATATTTGACTATCGCTTAAAGCCTACCAATTCCCCTTGCATCTACAAGAAAATTAGCAATAAGATTAACATCTCGATATCTCGATTAAGATGAAGCATAAGGAGAATAAGTGTTTGTAAAAATAGTTTGTACAAGAGTAGAGAAAATCATGTGAGTACAACACATCAGATTTTTATAATAAAAGTTATTTTGAACTCAGTATATTTTGGACTGATTGACCAAAAGTATCCTTATAGTATTACAAAAATGCAAAAGAAGTTTATTTGATCATATCCTTTGCCAGCATTTCATTGATGTTATTTATATTGGAAAAATACTAAATAGAATTCTGAATTAAATAATATGGGTTAACTTATTTTATTTCTACTTCTTTGCTTCTCTTTATTTTCAGCACTTTTGTTTTGTTTCTGATCATCCTATTGTTACTTACATTAGGTATTTGGTTTTTCGTTTAGTAATAATTGAGTCAACCTGCTAATGCTTCTGTAGCACAACTCTTCTTCTCAGATCTCTTCCAGAACAGACTTGTTGCCTCCACTAATGTTTAATTAAATATTGCTGACCAAGCATGAGAACATGATTATTTGGCATCAATATATGCATGTGTGGTGTTAGCTGATTCCACAGATCCTGAACACAGCTATTAGAACATGCAAGTGAAATGTGGTATAAACACATTCTTTGCTAAAGGTACTATTTGTTCTTCATCATGGTGGACTCTGTAATTTCTGAACCAAATACTATATTTCAAAGCCATTTTAAGACTTGAAGGAGTGCTATTTGAAATAAATAGATTAGGTATACTAATAAATTCAGCATTACCAAAAAGGGGAACTCTGTAAAGATGTGCTTTGTCCAGGTATAAATGAGTACACTTTGTTTTGATATTTCTTATTATTTTCATTGGTATGAAATAAGTGATATTTTAAAGTTCTAAATATATAGAACATTTTACAGTAACATCAATGCAGCTTCCTCAGTATTTGGAACCAATGCATCCCAAATGTCTGGTAGCAGAGAAAATTGGCAAAACAGAGGATTAATTCCTTTTTCACAATATAAATACAGTTTATTATTATTATTTATCCAATATTTGCAATTAGTATACTTATACTTTTGCTAGAAACAAGTAATTCATAAATATAAGAAGGAGCAATAAATGCAGTTCACTATGAACTAGTATTAATATTTGTATCATTATACAGGGTAGAAGGTGATCTATGATCATCCTTGAACAGGATGACTCTTAAATACTCTTTCAAATATTTCTTAGAGGAAATTGAAAGATAAATATTTTCTGTGTGTTTAAATACACTTTTAATTAAAACAATTCCATTCTTTCTATTGTTATAAGATTTTGAAAATTGTCTCAGTTGAATCTACATCATTAGCCATGAGACTACACATGACAACACTGTAAGATCAAAACAAATGCACTTCAGCTGTTTGTTTATAAGTAAATGCACTTCAGCTGTAGTTTATTGCACTTATGGCTTGTTTTTGAAACTGGACTATCATTTACAAAATGACTTACTTTACTAATGGCAAGTATCTTGAAATGCTACTCTTTTATAGTGAAATACATTCTAATGCAGCAGCTGCAGCAAGAATTTATCGAGAAAGATTTCCAAATAGACAAGCAGCACATCATGGGACATTTGTTTTCATCTGTCCAAGAGTTCTAGATACAGGAAGCATATCTCCTCATGTTGAAGGTGTTGGAAAAAATGTTGCACAAGAAGAAGAAGTAATCCTTCACTTGGTGGAAGAAAATCCTGGAAGCAGCAGCCATGATATAGCTCACACTATTGGCGTATCCTATTCAACTGTTTTGAGAACTTTAAAAGAGGAATTGCTAAACCCTTATCACACTCAGTGCATCCAGCATCTCTCTGAAGCAGATTATTTGCCAAGGGTAGCATTTTCCAAATGGTTTTTTCAACAAGGAGGGGACCTTCCTCACAAAATTCTTGCAATGGATGAAACAACATATACCAGAAAAGCAGTAATTAATTCCAATAATACATACACCTGGGGTTGCAAAAATCCACACATAATAAGACAAGAAGACAGCTTTCAGCACAGATTTTCTGAAAAGGGCAGAAATCATAGGAAATGCATTAATCTATTCTTCCTTGGGTTTTGACAGGAGTCAAGTATCTCCAGTTTCTTCAAGAAACACTGCTATTTCTGCTTGAGGATGTTCTCCTGGTAGTAAGAAATGATGTATGACTATTACATAATGGTGCACCTCCACACATAAGTAGAGCCATGTGTGGCCATCTACACAACACCTACATAGAATGCTGACTTGCTCAGAATGGACCAATAAGATGGCCACCAAGATGTCCAGATCTAAATTCAATTGGTTTTTTTCTTAACGGCAATATGGAAATTTGTGTATGCATTACCAAAGTACCTGATATGGAAACAAGAATAGAATACTTCAAGCAGTGGAAGAAATATAAAACAACCTGAACATACTCTGTAGAGTGCAGCAGAATTTGAGAAAACATTGTGAAGCATGTGTGTTGGTGAGGGGTGCACATTTTGAACAATTTCTGTAAACATTAAAAACAAGTTCTCACTAATTTTCTGTTCTTGTTATGTTTTAATTATTCACAGAGTTTTATAATTCACAAAGAAAGGAATCATAATTTGAATTTGGGTTTCTAAAGCTTTTATTTAGCTTTATAAATAAGTGTTCCTATTAATAATTTGCATAATATTGTAAATGCTTCCTCTGTTCCAATTCGTATGATATTTAGGTTACGTTACAATTATGTGTAGTTTTGTGTTTACCAGATGTGTTTATTTGTTCACTGCCATAGCAGCAGTAGCTGAAGAATTAAAAGTCAACCTGCAGAATGTAAAGTGAACCTGTTTAATTTGCTGTGTTGCTATATTGAGCAAAATAAAATATAATTATCTCAAGAACAGAAAACTTTATGGAAAAAATGTACTAAGAAAAAACATAATCTTTTATAGTTTAAAAGGATTATCATAAGTCACCTTTCACCCTGTATGTAAAAATAGTTATTGCATTGATCTGTATTAATTTTTCTAAATATTTATCTTTGTAACTGAATTTTCTAAACTGTATTTTGCTATTGAAGTATTTCAGCATCTGTTAACAGAATATTTGACCTTCTTTGCATGTGGATATGGAGCTATTTATGATAACATTTTTATTAACCACAGATGCTTATTTGCCAAAGTGTGGTACTGAAATTTAAACTGAATAATATTAAAACAAATGTATGTTTAAAATTATCTAATTTCTGTACTTCAATACAGGCTGGTGAGGTTATTTTCTCGCTCTACAAGTGAAGCTACAATAAGCCCACCATCATCTCCTGCACGTATTAACAGCAGTTCTTCACAAGAAAGTAAGTAGGAATTCACAACCTAAGGTTTCTGAGATTGTGAATGTTGAAAAGAAAAAGAGGTAAGAAAGAAAGTTAGATGTTACATCATCCTCAGTGCTACTTGTAGGACAAATTCAAACCTGGGGAAAAAATAATATATAGGCACCTTATGTAGTAAAACAGCAAGCATTGCTCTCTTAGAGTTATCAGCAACAGAGAATGAACTGTAGAATATAGCTAAACAAAAAACTTTCTAAACCGTTTACAGAGGAGCAAAGTACTGTAAGTGAGCTGACCTTGACAAATATATGGATAGATCATGATTATATTAGTTGGACATTATGACCAGTAATACCCCAATATTGCTTAGAAGTGCTTGTTGCTATGTTATAGTTTGTAATGTATATCACGAGGAAGGCTTTCAACTCAAACGAAAGTTTTACATTCTCTCCCTCCTATTTACAATAAATAGAGGAGTTATTGTATTCCACCTAAAAATGTAATATCAAGATTTCAGTGGAAATACACCTTCAAGGTATGCTGAATTTAATAAAGCATTTTAAAAAAAGAATGTGTGCATGCATGCTAATTTAAGCTGAGTATCCTCCAACAATGTGACACAAAGATTTTAAAGAAAATCCCTCATTACAAATTTCGTTTATTTGTAAAACTGTTCTTTACTTTGTTATGTTTTCCAAAATGTCTATCCGTTTGGATCAAAATACCACATGTTTAAAATATTTGCATTGTTAATAAAATACATATCTTGAATTTTCTGTGATTTGTCTGTGAAGCCTACTTCATACTGACTATAATTGCGTAATTTTGTATATATAAGTTACATAACTTGGAAATCATAGGCAATAGGCAAAAGCTGACTACAGGAAAAATGTGCAAATCATTAAAATACTCAATTTGTGTCCAATAAGATTTTTCATAGTATTACAAATTTTCAAAATATTCAATGTCTCAGCTTTCGCAAGTATGCCATCTGATGTCTACACTTGAAAGTTTACAATTACAGTATTCTTCTTCTTTTTTTCATTACAAGCGCCAGTTCCATTTCCATGCCTAAACATTTGAATGCTCTTCCAGTATGTTTTACATAACTACTATGTTTTTCAAATGGGATGATGTTTGTCCTTGAGCGCGGCCAGAGCGGCAACCAATCGGAGTTCCGCTGTGTTGTCATATTGCATTCGCCGTAAGCTAAGCGTGACGCGTGCTAAGCGAATGTGTTTCTAATAAATATAATTTGCGCTAAGACAAAAATTCAAATTTTGCAAAAAGTAACCCACTAGAAGGTAGGGAGTAATTTTCGTAACACAACCGTAAAAACCACATATTTTTAGCTCAAATAGTTTTCATAATACAAACAAATAAACATTCCCATATGTTATAATATAACCACGTAAGCACTGTAATGGTCACATTATTTGTATGTATGCATTATTGTATACATTATGTATGTATATATATATATATATATTATTGTAATTATACAGAACTACTGACTTGATGGTGATAAAGAATTATGTTGTAAAACCAAGGCGTTTGTTAAAGCTGAGAGAGAGCAAACAGCCCACCCAGCTCACTTGTGTTACTTGTAGAACCTGCAGAACGTGAGCCGTCACATGTTTATGATTGTGTGTTGCTTTTAAATCTGGGTTGGAGTTTGTTCACCCTACACAGTTAATATCAGTATTCAGTTGTTGTTCAGAGAGCAAGCAGCAAGAGTAAAATAGTGCAATGACTTATTGTGGAGAATTTAGTGGCGAGTCAAAGAGGCAGGTATTGCGAAGTCAGGCTCGAAGTATTATATTTAGGGTCTACTCGTTTTTTAAAAAATGTAACAATGAGGAACACAGAAATCAACTTGATTTCAAATATCCTCAACAGCTTACTGCTAAAGCGTGTGGTGTCGGTAAAGCAAGTGTGTCTCGCATTTGCGGAGAGGCAAGAAAATCTGTTCCCAGTGATGCTCCAGAGTTTGTATCACCCAGAAAGCACATTGGACCTCCGAAGAGGATTACAAATTTAACTGACTTTGACAAGGACGTTGTACGCAGAACTGTGTTCGAGTTTTATGACCAAGGTGAATTCCCAACAATACAGAAAATAACTTGTGCCCTTAGAACTAAAATATCATACACTGGTTCAAATTCATCTACTTATAGAATTTTGAGAGGATTAGGGTTCAGGTACAGAAAGACAAATGATGGGCGACAATTTTTAATGGAGAGGAGTGACATTGTTGCGGCAAGAATAAAATTCTTACGCAAAATGCACGAAATTCGAAATTCTTGCGATACGAGACCTATATTTTACTTAGATGAGACATGGGTAAATAAAAACCACACTCAAAATTCAATCCGGCAAGATTCCTCAAAAAAGGGTGGCCTGAAGGTACCTGTTGGAAAAGGCAGTCGACTTATCATTTGTCATGTAGGGTCCGCTAAGACAGGATTTGTACCTGAAAGCAAATGGATTTTTCTGTCCAAAACCACCTCAGATTATCACGAAGAGATGACAGCTGATACGTTTAAAGAATGGTTTTTGAACAGATTCCTAAATTATTTAGAAGAGGGAAGCATAATTATAATGGATAATGCACCATATCATTCGGTTATTGAAAACAAAGTACCGAATACTGCCAGTAGAAAGAACCAAATTGTTGAATGGTTGCAAAAAAGGGGGTTGAATTTTCGGCAACAGAAACTAAAAATGAGTTACTGCAACGAGTACTTCCATTTAAAAACCAGGGAAAAGTGTGTCAGCTGGATCAACTTGCAATGGAAATGGGACACGAGGTAATCCGCCTCCCCCCTTATCACTGCCAGTATAATCCAATTGAGTTAGTATGGGCTCAAATAAAACGAGGGGTTGCAAACAGAAATAACACTTTTAAACTGACTGACGTTGAACGTCTTATTCACGAAGAAATTGACAAGGTAACTCAACAAGACTGGGAAGCCTGCGTGAGACATGCAGAAAAACTACAAGACGACGACTTTTGGAAAGAAATAGGCCGTGACGATATTTTGGAACCTATCATCATAAATTTGCAAGACTCAGACGATGAAGACAGTGTCAGTGACGAATTGCCTCTTCACGTAACTGATGACAGTGATACGGATGAGCCACTGGCAGTTCCATTGGATTAAAAGCACAGGTAATTCATAACCTATAATTATATAACACTTAAAAAATACGTACGTAGCATGCGAGTATATTCCCAATTATGAATTTAAACACCAGGAGAATTATAAAAGTTTAGATAATTCATTTGGGTTGCTTTACGTCGACCATTCTAGCGACAGGCAGATGTGAGAGTGAGAGGGAAATATGAAAAGAATGGGGGTAACGAGGTGGCAACGCTGTGCACGCAAATGCACCTCATTGCTGTAGCTCAGAACTCTTCCCATTTGAAACTAATAATAAGCACTTATTGATTAATTTTAAATCACTCCCACGCAAAATGTGTCATGAATCATGAACGGTTAGAGGAATCGCTTTTTATAAGAATACCATAGCATATAACAGTTATATATGAATTTGTCGCAAGTAGAGAAAGCCATATGAATGTTTTATATCAGATTCTTTATTATCTGTATTGTATTTATTGTGCTAAGAGTTTTACAATTTGATTGTCTAGATTCTTTATCAAGAATGTTTGGTTTTTAAATGCTGACAAAGCGTGTGATGTCACTGCCTATGTAATAAATAGTTTGATAGATAGAAGCCCTTTTGTGTTTTTAGAAATAGATGACAGTCATATACAAAGGGACTAACACTGAGCAGAATATTATACCAAACACATAGGATAAAATAAACATCAGAACAACTATTAATTGGTACCTAACATGTAAATTTATGCTTAAATTACATTCTTGAAATTGGTAACATGTATGATACAAACTAATGAACACTTTTGCAATTCTGATATACTAGGTGTGGCAATAAAGAAACTGTACTGATTTTATTACTCATTTCCAACCAGTTCAATGGTGAAGAGGAGAGTAGGGCATTGAGCTGTGGACTTCCCACTAAAGTCACGCAAAGGTTCATTCATGTAAGACAGATAGTTTGGCCATGAGCATTGTTAGAAGCAGATTGTGTGTCTGAACTTCATCAGAATTATGCTGAGTGCTAAAATGCAACATGTAACATCAAATTTCTCTCAAAACTTGAAACATCTGGCATAGAAACTTACAATTTGTTGACAAACGTTTTTCTGATCACTGCCTATCTTATACACAAGTTTTTGGGTGGTTTAAGAGCTTTAAGGATGGTAGGGAAGATATCAGTAAAGATATGAAATCAGACCTTCCCTCCACTGTGAAAACTCAAGAGAATAAATGCAAACATTGATAATGATCCTGGTTTCTTCCAAAAAGTAGTTACAAGTAACAAAACTTGGATTTTTAAATATAATCTGGAGGCAAAGTAACAATTCAAGTATTGGAAGAATCTTCAATCTCCTAGGAAGAATGAATATGACTGAATAACATTTATTTCTGAATATTCAGAACTACATAATTACATTACATGCATTTTAGACTATAATAACAACATTTGAAAATATTAGGCTATTTATGCTATAAATTCACTTCTTGGTTGCTTGCCTATGCTAATCTATGGTCTCAATGCACACAACTCCTTGTTTTCCGTTTATAGGGAGAATTAGTTAGATATGGTTTAATCCTGCAAAGAGAAGTTCTGAATAACTCTCATGACCATCAATTCATTCTACAGACCTGAAATAATATGAGGCATTAAACTCGTGTAAAGAATTCTTTCTTTAACTGATTATCAGTACAATTCCAAGACATTAAATATTTAATTGACCTCCAAGAGGGCAAAAATGCTAACATTTTCTTTTTTTATTTTACAGCAGGAGAGTGTGACAGAATGTTATTAAGTAATGGCAGTACAGAACAGCCTGAGTGGAGAGTTAAGTATGGAGCTGATTACCAATCAGAACAGAGTAAACATATACCCATTTGTACCCATGATCTACTCTCTTGGGCCTTCCAAGTTGCTTGTGGAATGAATTATCTGGCCTCACGAAGGGTATGATACAAATGTTTTCAGACTATAAATATGTAAACAAATATTCAATGATTATTCTGCACATCCATTTCATTGAAAATATCACCCTATGCAAAAGCAGTATAACTAAACTAAACTAAGAAAATTACATTTGAAAATGTACAGACATATTACAGCCCATGTTACAAAATGAGGCAAGTAGACTCCCCATAATTTCTTCATAATTTTTAGATTTCTTGTTTTCCAGAAAGTTGCAACATACATTTTCAAATGCATTCCAGGCTCTTCTCTCAATTAAATTCCATTTATCTTTGAAATAGTTGCTTTATTTGAGGTCCAATGAAAATACCATCTTTTATTTTGGCCTCGCTAATTCATCAAAACTTTTCCCTCAGGTAAGCAAATCCTGAAACTTCTTTATTCATTGCCTTCACAAACTGTTTTATTAAGCCAAGCTTAATGTGAAGAGGAGTCAGTATAATTTTTGTCAGGTTGACTAACACTTCATATGCGACATTTTTTTGATCTAGAATGTTTTCTTCTCAGGGTGGTCATTTTTTCATAATGTTTATCCCCCACGCAACTGTCCCACTCACATTTGAAGCAGTTGAATTTTGTATACCCCTATTATAACCCTGTCAGAAATCTACAACTCTAAGGTCAGCACATATGCCCCATTGATGGTCATCATAGTTTATTTTATGTAAAAGATATTGCATATTTGTATGTTTCTTTCATTTAATTGAATGTGCAAGAGGTATTGATGAATGAGTGCATGGATGTATGTTACCATTATTTAGCAAAACCACCTTAAAGCTAGTCTTATATGAGTCAATGAAGAGACCCTACTGTTCAGGAACATAATCAGGTTGAAGTTCTTCGATTAAAGCATTAATGTTGTTACAGTACACAGATTGCCTCCCATTGAAAGGTAGTTTAAAAATGTTGCCTGTCTCTTCAGTAGTATAAGTCCCGGATGAGCCAATTGGATTAACGATAATCCTGCCGCTAGGGGCGCTAGTGTCGCTGTTAATCCGCGGATTAAGAGCGACGGCGGTAAGTTTGAAAAGCGCCATGAGCGGAAGGATTATCGTTATTGCAATTAGCTAATCCGGGACGAGATAAAAGAATTGAGGATTAGGGAGATGAACGAAAAACAGGAAGTGACGTGGAGTGTTTTGATTGGTAAAAATAAGACGAAATGTGATTGGTTCGTTAATTCGGGTGGAAGATGAAGGAAGGAAGGAAGATGAAAGAGTATGGAGGCCACGTGATGGAGAGGAGCGGAGCGGCGAGGTGTTGTCTGTGCGGAGGTCGGGACTGAAAGAGGGAAAAGATGGCGAACGAGGGATAAAAAGTATAACAGAAAGTGACGTGTGAAGTTGTGATTGGTGTGAATAAGAAGTGATGTTATTGGTGGAAAGGAACAAATGAAAGCTGTTGATTTGTAAGAATGAGAGAGATTATGATTGGTGGAAAGAAAAAGGTGTGAGAGTGGGGTATGTTGGAGGTGATGGGAAAGGTAAGTTTTCCTACCAACAAGATTTGCAAAAGTCTCTCCAGAACTCATCAACAATTTTTGAACGTTCGATGGTAGTTTTCTTGAGTGGATAGAGAGATGGGGCGATATGAAATGCGGTGGCGAAAATGGGAACTAAACAAGATGGCGGAGACAAGAGGTCTAAGGACGAGGAAATTTCGAGGTTAGTGGTCAACATGGCGGACGCAAGAGGTGGGGGCAAGGAGACGCGGTGGTGAGAATGGGAACAAAAAGAAGATGGCTGAAGCAAGAGCTTAGAAGAGCAGATTTTGAGGTTAAAATAGTGGGAACTAAAAATGGCGGAGGGTCGGCGACAAGGAGATGCGGTGGCCAACGTGAGAACTAAACAAGATGGCGGACGCAAGAGGAGGGTAAGGAGATTTGAGGTTAAGATTTTTAGGTTAAAACAGGACGTAAGCATGGGAACGAAATCCAATATGGCGAAGGCAATGGTGTGGACGAGGAGATGTGAGGCGCGGTGGCGAAAATATGAGCTAAACAAGATGACGAAGACAAAAAGTCTAAGGACGAGGAGATTTCGAGGTTAGTGGTTGTAAGAGAATTCTTGCTTACGTAATATGTTTTTACGTAATTTGTTGTTGAGCCCCACGTTGTGGAACCAATATGCGACGGTATTGATGTTGTATTTATTTAACATTTAACTGCCCCACGTATGGGAGCCAATATGCGACGGTTGCTGCTTTACGTAATGTTGTTTACATCACGTGTGTTGAAGCCTCCTTGTGACGTCATTCTTTGTTTGGTTTGTAGCTCTCTCTGACGTTAGCAATTTGTATCAATTAGTTTCTGAAAGAATTTAAGGTTATGTATATTGTCCTCCGGCTAGCTATCATCTTTTCTTGGTACAACTTGTATCTCTTGCAGGGTGTGAATCGGAAAGGAATCTTTTATTCAGAAATGATACTGATGAAGAAATTGTTTTTATAACTTTTATTGCCGAACACGTTCACTAACACTTTTTACATATTGAGATAGATACTCGCCAAACTGAAACTGTTTGTAATAACTTCTCACTTTTAACTCACGTACTTCGACTTTGTGTATATTTAACTGTATAATATTTTATAAGAATTCTCTTAATTCTGTTGCGCGTAACTTATGACGAAATGAAGGACTGACTGGCGATATATAGTGTACTGAGAATTCTGTTGAACTGGGGGACACGCTACCTCGGCCTGGCTTATTTATAGGCTTGCCTTAAGATACGTCTAAAGATTATAAATGAACTGCCATTGGCTAATAAAACGCGCCAACATTAGCGTCTATTTTACTATCCAATGAAAACCACTAATACATATTTCTTTTAGGGAACATTCTAGAAGCTTTTTACCGAAAAGGCGCGAAACATTACGTAACTTCCTGGTTCCCGGCAATGACAAAAAACTCACCCCCTTACTGCATTATTGCGTTATTGTTGACAGTTTCAGTAAAGCCGTATATTATTATTTACCAATAATAATTACAATTAATAAACATCAGAAATCAATGTCACATAAAAATACATATTCATATTATTATCATTATTTACATTTAGGTAATTTATGATACAAATTACCGTATCATATGCCCCACTAGAAACATAATTATAAATATTTATAACTTGTTTAGAAATTTTAAAATTGTGTTTTTAGTCTCCTAAATCTTGGAACACACGCTATCACTTTCACTTAACACTTCACACGCATTTAACACACGACATGTTTTTCCCCTATCTCGCCACTACTTACTGGCTTTGGTTTAATTAATTTAGATATTAATCTGACATCACAAAAAAAAAATTTTTTATAGCAAATACTTTACCCTAAATTATTTAATCACAGTTTCAAAATTGTTTACTCTCTTACATTGTTGACAAAAATTTATACATTTAAGATTTTTGTAATTATTACACATATTTACCAAAATATTCACCCTCTACACAAATATTTACATCTCTTAAATCTAGGCACTGTTTCACATGTTCTATTTACTGCATAAATATTTTTTTAATTATATTTACCAATTTTTGTAATTTTGTACTTTATCTTAACAATACTCTTGTAATAGTATTTATGTACTTTACTTTAATATAACATCAGGCTTTATTTCACATGTTCAGTTACTAATAAAATGTTATTTTCCTCTCAAACAGTTAATCATGACCACAATTTATTTCTCCATTCACATGACGTACATTTTTATTTAACCCTCTTACGTTCCAATACATTGCTCTGCATTTCGCCTTTAACTATCCAGCATTTACTATTTATCATCTTTGTCTTTTATTTCACCATGATCTTCATGGTTGTATGGTTTAAGCATCTCAATATGGAACTTTCCTATGCTTTTTCGAGTTGTTGGATTACATAACTCATATGTGTTAGTTCCATACACTTCAACAACTTCATATGGTCCATGGTATTTGAGAAACATTCGCCAATAAAGTTTGTTTTCTTTATCCGATAATTTCTTGGTTTTAACCAAAACTAAATCTCCTATTTTGATCCTCCATTCCTTTCTCTTCTTTTCTTCATGTTTAATTTTTCTTTTTATGGCTTTTTTCTTCATCCTCTCGAATGCTTTTCGGAACATCTCTTCTTCTGTTGGTGGTATCGAATGCGCATCTGGAATGGCTTCTGGAATTTTTTTACACATTGTATTGATCTTCTTTCCCAAATTAAGTTCACATGGTTTATATCCTGTCACATTGTTTATGGTTTCATTTAGTAGGTTCTGAACAAAGTTCACGTATCCATACCATTGGGTGTGTTTTTGATGACATAACACCCTTAAATAATTTGAAATTTCCTTAATTTCCCTCTCCACTGGGTTGGAGTTCGGTCTGTATCTTGACGAAAAATATTGTTTAATGCCATTTTCTTTCAGTCCATCCATAAATTTTTTTCCTGTGAAATACGAAGCATTATCGCTCAATACAGATTGAATAGGTCCTTCTTCTATCACATATGACTTAAGTAGTCTATTTAAACATGCTAAACCTGTAGGTTTTCTCAAAGGGTAAATTCTTACATATTTGCTGAATATATCATAACAGACAAATATATATTTATTTCCAAATTGACTTGGAGGCATCGGACCATGAATATCAATACTAATTACACATCTCGGCTTATCCCTTATAACCGAATTAGTTTCAAATGCATATGCTGCATTTATTTGCTTTGCCTTCTGACACAGGTTGCAGCACGATATAAATTTCCGAACCTTTTGACGCAATTTGGATATGTATAAATTCTCTAAAATCATAGAAGTTGTTCGGTCCGTCCCTGAGTGTGCTAACCCTTCATGAAAATTCTTAATTAGTTCCTTTTCCATGCTTTTCGGAACCATTACCTTCCAACTAGGCATTTCTTTTCCATGCTTTTTGTATAATGTCCCATCTCGAATTGCTATAATTTCTTTCTTTGCCTCCTCAATCAATGGTGCATTTTCTTTAAGTTCAAATAATTTTGCATCCTCATTTTGAATTTCCCCCATATTTTTCAATTTTCTAATCATTTCTTTGCTTAAAGGAATTTCAATTGTCAATATTTTGACTTCATTTCTAGGCCTGTCAATATTTTCGGGAATTTGTGGGTTGTAGTTCAATCTTGACAGCAAATCACTGAAGGTATTATTTTTGCCAGGAATGTGGATAATCTCAATATCGAATGCAGATATTGCATGAATGTATCTAGCAAGTTTTCCACTACATAATCTACACCGTTGTATGAAAGTTAAGCTTATGTGGTCTGAATATACTTTCACCTTTTGCTGATAAATATAGGTTTTAAAACGAATTAATGAGAAATATAGTGCTCCAATTTCTAACTGAGTCACTGAAGAATTTCGCTCAATATTTGTAAGTCCTCTAGAAGCTGTACTAATGACGTGAAAGCCATTGTTGATGTCTCGCTGTCCTAAAATTCCGGCATATCCTTGCATTGATGCGTCGACATAAATCTCATATTCCAAATCTTCTCTAGGCCTCTCGAGTAATATGGACTTAGCAAAGAGTTCCTTTACTCTCTCAAAACATTTTTGATGATCCTCTGTCCATCTCCACTTATTGTTCTTTCGGAGTAGCTGCCGCAGTGGTTCTATTTCAGCCGAATATCTTGGTACGAACTTACTCTGAAAGTTCAATACCCCTAAGAGACGTCTAATTTGTTTTACGTTCCTGGGTGGCGGAATTCTCATTATTGCTTCTATTCTTTTCTGATCAGGTCTTATACCTCGTTCATCCACTACATAACCCAGAAAATTTATTTCCTTGACACAAAATTTTGATTTTAGTATGTTCACAGTCATACCATGTTGTTGTAGTTTATTTAACACATAATGGACATTATTCATGTGTTCTTCAAATGTTTGACTAATGATTAGGAAGTCGTCAATATACTTTATTAAAAAGTCATCTGCAGAATTTCCAAAGATACTGTGAATGGCTCTCAAAAATCCACTTCCTGAGTTTTTTAAACCAAAAGGATTTACACAAAAGCGATACTGGATCCCTGAGTACTGAAATAAAGTGTAATCACGCACTTGCGGATCTAATTCCACTTGCCAATATGATGCAGTGAGGTCGATGGATGTCAAAAATCTCCCTCTTGAAAGTTTTGTAATTAGTTGTTCAATTCCCTCACTTTGAAAATGATCTGGTTTCATATACTTGTTGACATATCTACCGTCTAAAGTTAATCTCAAACTACCATCTCGTTTAATACTCCAGCAGATTGAATTTATGTATTGAGAATTACTTTGCTCAATAATCCCATTTTCTAACATGCTATTTATTAATTGTCTAGCTTTCTCTCGAAGACTTATAGGTAAATTGTCATACTTGTGCCTATATGGTGGTACGTCTTCTACTTGAAATGTATGCTGATATACATTACATCTGCCTGGGATATTACTAAATACTGAACTATTGTTCATCAAAACATCATGAAGGATTTGTTTTTGCATTATCGTAAGATTATAAGCTTCTTCACACTTGTGTATTATTTCCTCATTTCTCTTCTCTTTCCTGCTGTTGTTTGTCTCGCTCACATGGTCGTCTTCTGTTTGGATTGTAAATTCCTCTACTTTCTCTGGCATTTCTGCTAGCTGTTGAAAATATGGCGTGGTATTCCCTTCATATTCTGTGACTACCTGCTTTATCTGACTATTTCTATCAGTTTCTGTTATTTGTACAAAAAACTCTTGGTCACAAATATTTTTCTCATCCTTTGTCATCTCGATTACAGAAACTTTTTCTTTTATAAATGGTACCCTTATTTCTCTATCTTCTTTTGTTATTTTTAACTCTTCATGTTTAAAATCTATACATGCTTCATATTCATGTAGGAAGTCACATCCTATAATTATGTCACAAATCAGATGGTTTACAATTAGAAACATAACCTCAAAATTCTCTCCGCCAATAAGTATGCTAAGTAGAGCTTGTGTTTTTATGACTTGTGTAGTTCTTCCAATTGCAACACGACAAACTAAATTACTAGTGGGAAGAGCCATAATCTTGTTACCTTCATTAATCAAATTTATGTAAAATTTCTGTGAGCAAATTGAAGCTGATGAACCAGAATCTATAGTTGCAATGATTTCTTTCTTCGCAATTTCCATTCTAACATGAGGTGACTCAAAATTTTCTCCCTTATCTTTTGTTGCTGTAATCTTATTACAGGGTGTATGTGTAGGTGTATGATTTGTATTGGTAATGGATACTGAATTATTAAAGACGTCCTGAGAACCTACTGCACAGGAGTCTGTTAACAGTTTTCCTGGTTATTTCCATGTTCACGTACGGGACTGCCATTCCTAACAGGCGCTAAATCTATCTCTGTGTCGCTACCATTGTTTTGAGTTCCCCTTCCTCGAGTTCGAAATCCTCGATTTCTGACATTTTGTCCCCTTGGCACGTAATTTTCTTGCCGTTCCTCAGATCTTTCTCGGTTATTATTTTCCCTCCAGTGAGTGAAATTTCCCCTCTGTCTAGTGTACCTCCTTCCATAATTTTGCCCTCTTTCAGGCAATCTTTCTGTCCTGACATAATTTATTTGTTCCTGCCGGCCTGGTCTCCTATCTATCCTTGATCTTTCAAATTGTGGAACGTATGATTGATACCGTTGTCTGGTATTAATTTCATGATGTCTGTCTTGTCCTCTTATTCGTTGATAACTACCTTGGTAATTTCTTCTATCTCGTACATCTAAAAATCTATGTTCCCACTCCCGAGACATATCTTCTTCCTGTTGTTCCAAAGCTGTTATTAATTCTGTCATCTCATAGATGTTCCGTGGTTTTGCAATTAATAAGTAATTTTGTATCCTTATAGGATAATGCCTTGCGAGCAGACTCACAAAATCTTCCTCACTGATTGGAGGTGACAAGTTTCTAACCTGACTTGCATGTTTTAGTAAGTAATCAGTCATCGATATTCCCTCTCGTGGATTAAATTGACCATGACTAAGCATTGCTCGTATTCTTTGCTGTACCGTAACATTCCAAAATCTGTTCATGAATAATCTCTTAAAGGATTCATATGAAATTTCACCCCCTGATACCATTTGTAACCAATCTAAGGTTTTCTGGTCCAAACATCTTTTGACAACTATCATTTTCAATGCTTCAGGTATCTTTTTAATTTGAAAATACTCTGATAATTCTGCAATGAACTGTACTGGACTGGAGTTTTCATTAAATTTTGGAAGTGGAAAATCACTTAAGATATGATTGTAATTTTGCAAATTCCCTATTCCCATATTTAAATTCTCTAGTGTAACTTGTGCACTCTGAGTTTCAGCATTAGCTATAGATGAAGCTGCCGCATCACTCACATTATTTGTCATACCTGAGGAACTACCTCTATCATTATGTTGTACATCTGATACATTTACATCACATATATTTACCCTTGAATTTAATTCTAACCTATTTACAGTACCTTGCAGATTTTCTATTGTCTGTTCCAATTTTTTATTATTCTCATTTTGAACAGTTTGGTGTTTGTTAATTTCAGAAGTTAGCTTTTGATTAAAATCTTTAGACAAATCTTTAACTTCATCAGACAATTTATTTCTCTGTTTTTCTGACTCCTTCTGAATTTCAGATATTTCCCCTCTGAAATTAACTTGCACCTGTATTAAATCTGCATTTGTAGCCTCCATCATCTCTTTTAACTCACTTGAAATGATACTTATTCGGCTACCTAGCTCTGTACATTTTACATTAACATGCTCTATTTTATTGTTAACCTCACTTTTTGGTTGGATATTTCCCTGCTCATGTCTAACATTTTCTGTGAAACTTCACCTATTTCATTTGCTATCATTTCTTGATTTTCATTTTTCATTCTAATCATACTACTATCTAGCTCCATGAATTTCTTTTCAATTTCTTCCCTGTTTTGTTCTAAGCTTTTACCAATATCTTCCCTCAATTCCCTATTATTCTTTTGCATATCTTCCTTTAATTGATCTGTAATACTCTTACTAATATCTTCCCTGTTTTGATCTATTTTCTTACTAAGATCTTCCCTTAATTTCCTCTTATTCTTTTCCATATTCTGAGTTAGTTTTTGTTCTAATTTCTCACTATTCTTTTGCATATCTTTCATATTCTCATTCAAATTTTTCAGCATTTCCATAATACTAACATCAAAATTAACATTTCCTGCTATTCTATTCTCACTTTCTGCACTAAGATTTTCATCTTCAAATCCTAAAAAGTCTGGGCTGTTTCCTGTAACTTGTATTGGATCAGAGCTAACTGTTACACTATCTCCCTCAATAATTATTTCTTCTGTATTACTAGCAGCCATTGTTTTTATTATCCTACCACTCCTAAGGAGCATTTATTTACCTTTTTGATGCTGTATGTTGCTGTTACTTTAATGTCCAGCGTTCTGCCCCATTCTCCTAGATTTGTATGTCGTTTCAGCGTTGTGTTGTGATGAATCTACGTCGTCTTGTAGTTGATCTCGGAATTACGATGTCCAATCATCCGTATAGTCTGTCGTTCCTTTTGTTTCTGGAATCTGCGTCTTGTAGATCATTTCACCGCTGCATTCCTGGTTACTCTGCTTCATTCCTGGTCATCGTTTTCCTTTCCTGGTTATCTTCGCCCCACGTCGTTGGGCGCCAATATGTAAGAGAATTCTTGCTTACGTAATATGTTTTTACGTAATTTGTTGTTGAGCCCCACGTTGTGGAACCAATATGCGACGGTATTGATGTTGTATTTATTTAACATTTAACTGCCCCACGTATGGGAGCCAATATGCGACGGTTGCTGCTTTACGTAATGTTGTTTACATCACGTGTGTTGAAGCCTCCTTGTGACGTCATTCTTTGTTTGGTTCGTAGCTCTCTCTGACGTTAGCAATTTGTATCAATTAGTTTCTGAAAGAATTTAAGGTTATGTATATTGTCCTCCGGCTAGCTATCATCTTTTCTTGGTAGAACTTGTATCTCTTGCAGGGTGTGAATCGGAAAGGAATCTTTTATTCAGAAATGATACTGATGAAGAAATTGTTTTTATAACTTTTATTGCCGAACACGTTCACTAACACTTTTTACATATTGAGATAGATACTCGCCAAACTGAAACTGTTTGTAATAACTTCTCACTTTTAACTCACGTACTTCGACTTTGTGTATATTTAACTGTATAATATTTTATAAGAATTCTCTTAATTCTGTTGCGCGTAACTTATGACGAAATGAAGGACTGACTGGCGATATATAGTGTACTGAGAATTCTGTTGAACTGGGGGACACGCTACCTCGGCCTGGCTTATTTATAGGCTTGCCTTAAGATACGCCTAAAGATTATAAATGAACTGCCATTGGCTAATAAAACGCGCCAACATTAGCGTCTATTTTACTATCCAATGAAAACCACTAATACATATTTCTTTTAGGGAACATTCTAGAAGCTTTTTACCGAAAAGGCGCGAAACATTACGTAACTTCCTGGTTCCCGGCAATGACAAAAAACTCACCCCCTTACTGCATTATTGCGTTATTGTTGACAGTTTCAGTAAAGCCGTATATTATTATTTACCAATAATAATTACAATTAATAAACATCAGAAATCAATGTCACATAAAAATACATATTCATATTATTATCATTATTTACATTTAGGTAATTTATGATACAAATTACCGTATCATGGTTAACATGGCGGTCGCAAGAGGTGGGGGGCAAGGAGATTTGAGGTTAAGATTATTAGGTTAAAACAGGACGTAAGAAGGGGCACTAAATCCAAGATGGCGGAGGCAAGGGTGGGACGAGGAGATGTGAGGCGCGGTGGTAAAAATGGGAACTAAACAAGATGGCGGAGGCAGGAAGTTCAGGTTAGAAATATGAGGTAAACGTGGAGAACTTAAACCAAGATGGCGGTGGCGTAGTGGTGAAAATGGGAACTAAACAAGATGGCGGAGGCAAGGAGTCGAGGGACGAAGAGATTTGAGGTTAGGGCCAACATGCGAAAGATGTCGAACGCAACAGATGGTGACGAGGAGATAGAATTGAGGATTAGGGAAAGATGAACGAAAAACAGGAAGTGACGTGGAGGGTTTTGATTGGTAAAAATAAGACGAAATGTGATTGGTTCGTTAATTCGGGTGGAAGATGAAGGAAGGAAGATAAAAGAGTATGGAGGACACGTGATGGAGAGGAGCGGAGCGGCGAGGTGTTGTCTGTGCGGAGGTTGGGACTGAAAGAGCGAAAAGATGGCGAACGAGGGATAAAAAGTATAACAGAAAGTGACGTGTGAAGTTGTGATTGGTGGGAATAAGAAGTGATGTTATTGGTGGGAAGGAATAAATGAAAGTTGTTGATTTGTAAGAATAAGAGAGATTATGATTGGTGGAAAGAAAAAGGTGTGGGAGTGGGGTATGTTGGAGGTGATGGGAAAGGTAAGTTTTCCTACCAGCAAGATTTGCAAAAGCCTCTCCAGAACTCATCAGCAATTTTTGAACGTTGGATGGTAGTTTTCTTGAGTGGATAGAAGATGGGGCGATATGAGACGCGGTGGCGAAAATGGGAACTAAACAAGATGGCGGAGACAAGAGGTCTAAGGACGAGGAAATTTCGAGGTTAGTGGTCAACATGGCGGACGCAAGAGTTGGGGGCAAGGAGACGCGGTGGTGAGAATGGGAACTAAAAGAAGATGGCGGAAGCAAGAGCTTAGAAGAGCAGATTTTGAGGTTAAAATAGTGGGAACTAAAAATGGCGGAGGGTCGGCGACAACGAGATGCGGTGGCCAACGTGAGAACTAAACAAGATGGCGGACGCAAGAGGAGGGTAAGGAGATTTGAGGTTACAGTACCAAAACACCAAAGGATATATTCCTACGCCAAGCAGGCCCGAAAAATAATTATGCGTGTGGTACTTACCTCTTACTGGTGTTGATGCGTCACCAAAAGCGCAGCAGCTTCACGCGACGCGAAAAAATAAAAGCAAACTGTTTTTGAAAATGCTTAACCAGCTTTAAGATCAACCAACATCACTACGCACTGATATACCTAGGTTTTTTAAAGCGGTACAGACGCCCTTTGCACAGACGTAATTTAACTATACCAAAAACCTGGTACTGGACCATCGTAATGGTCGCTAGCGTACGTAGGAGCAGGGTTCTCATTGCCGGTCGAAAGCGGTCAAAAAAGTGTACGACGCAGGTGTTCACAGTAGCTACTGTCGAAGTCAACCGTCGAGATGTGAATGAACGAAATCTGTTCTTGCCGGCAATCTGGCTCGGAGATGTGAGGAGCGGTGGCAAAAATGGGAACTAAACAAGATGGCGGAGACAAGAAGTCAAGAACGAGGGGATTTGAGGTTAGTGGTCAACATGGCAGACGCAAGAGTGGTAATCAGCAGTCGATGTGCGTCACGATATGGCCGCTGCGATTAAAGAGCTGCAAACTGCGCGATAACTTGAAAAATATTGCCCGGCGTGACGCATTGCGCGGCGCGCGCGCGTTTGCCGTAAACCGTTACAGTTGTCATAGCTATATTATACGTCTTTTTTTCAAGCTCTTTCTATCTTGTTTTCATGGGTTTTCCAGATCGGTAGGTTTTAGAATACTTCTTAGAGCTGTTTTCAGGTTTTCGTGGTTGTCCCTGTCCGGTAGGCAAATGATGAAGTTTTTCTATAATGTCGTCGTTTTCCTTTGTCGGCGCACGGATACTAGGCACATACTCGCACACACACACACACACATTCACACACACATACATTCGCTCACAAACTCTTTCTATTTTTCGGGGTTTTATCTGCTCCGTATACGTATGTATGCTATTTTTCCGTTTTCATAGTTTTTCCCTGGTCGGTAGGCCATTGCTGGAGCGGTTGTCGTACCTCATTCTGTTTTTTCGTGGTTTTCCTTTGTCGGTAGGCTATTGTTTAAGTTCTTTCTCCTATTTCGTGGCTTTCCCTTGTTTGTGGGTAAATGCTGGGTGCGCACAAACCTCTTTTTTTTCATGGCTTTCCTAGTCTGTAGGCGCTTGCTAAAGCTCTTTCTACTTTTTTCGACATTTTCTCTGGTCCGTAGGCGTTTACTACAGCGTTTTCTCAAGCTCTTTCTATCTTGTTTTCATGGGTTTTCCAGATCGGTAGGCGCTAGAATACTCTTAGAGCTTTTTTCAGGTTTTTCGTGGTTGTCCCTGTCCAGTAGGCAAATGATGAAGTTTTTCTATAATGTCGTCGTTTTCCCTTGTCGGCGCACGGATACTAGGCACATACTCGCACACGCACACACAAACACATTCACACACATACATTCGCTCACAAACTCTTTCTATTTTTCGGGGTTTTAAAAAATTAAATAGGCACACACACACACACACACACACACACACACACACACACTATAATAGTAGCGTATAAAAAAAATTAACAAACAAAATCCACACAATGACAAAATTGAAAATGTATATATATTTTAACACAAAAGTGTGCAGTGCAAAAGAAAATAAAAATTAAATAGGCACACACACACACACACATTTAATAGTAGCGTTTAGCGTATAAAAATTTAACAAACAAATTACACACAATGACAATAAAATTGAAAATGGAAGAAATATTCATGACTTCTTGTCTCCGCTATCTTGTTTAGTTCCCATTTTTGCCACCGCTCCTCACATCTCCGAGCCAGATTGCCGGCTAGAACAGATTTCGTTCATTCACATCTCGACGGTTGACTTCGACAGTAGCTACTGTGAACACCTGCGTCGTACACTTTTTTGACCGCTTTCGACCGGCAATGAGAACCCTGCTCCTACGTACGCTAGCGACCATTACGATGGTCCAGTACCAGGGTTTTTGGTATAGTTAAATTACGTCTGTGCAAAGGGCGTCTGTACCGCTTTAGAAAACCTAGGTATATCAGTGCGTAGTGATGTTGGTTGATCTTAAAGCTGGTTAAGCATTTTCAAAAACAATTTGCTTTTATTTTTTCGCGTCGCGTGAAGCTGCTGCGCTTTTGGTGACGCATCAACACCAGTAAGAGGTAAGTACCACACGCATAATTATTTTTCGGGCCTGCTTGGCGTAGGAATATATCCTGTGGTGTTTTGGTACTGTAACCTCAAATCTCCTTACCCTCCTCTTGCGTCCGCCATCTTGTTTAGTTCTCACGTTGGCCACCGCATATCGTTGTCGCCGACCCTCCGCCATTTTTAGTTCCCACTATTTTAACCTCAAAATCTGCTCTTCTAAGCTCTTGCTTCCGCCATCTTCTTTTAGTTCCCATTCTCACCACCGCGTCTCCTTGCCCCCCACCTCTTGCGTCCGCCATGTTGACCACTAACCTCGAAATTTCCTCGTCCTTAGACCTCTTGTCTCCGCCATCTTGTTTAGTTCCCATTTTCGCCACCGCGTCTCATATCGCCCCATCTCCCTATCCACTCAAGAAAACTACCATCCAACGTTCAAAAATTGCTGATGAGTTCTGGAGAGGCTTTTGCAAATCTTGCTGGTAGGAAAACTTACCTTTCCCATCACCTCCAACATACCCCACTCCCACACCTTTTTCTTTCCACCAATCATAATCTCTCTTATTCTTACCAATCAACAACTTTCATTTGTTCCTTCCCACCAATAACATCACTTCTTATTCACACCAATCACAACTTCACACGTCACTTTCTGTTATACTTTTTATCCCTCGTTCGCCATCTTTTCCCTCTTTCAGTCCCAACCTCCGCACAGACAACACCTCGCCGCTCCGCTCCTCTCCATCACGTGTCCTCCATACTCTTTTATCTTCCTTCCTTCATCTTCCACCCGAATTAACGAACCAATCACATTTCGTCTTATTTTTACCAATCAAAACCCTCCACGTCACTTCCTGTTTTTGTTCATCTTTCCCTAATCCTCAATTCTATCTCCTCGTCACCATCTCTTGCGTTCGACATCTTTCGCATGTTGACCCTAACCTCAAATCTCTTCGTCCCTCGACTTCTTGCCTCCGCCATCTTGTTTAGTTCCCATTTTCACCACTACGCCACCGCCATCTTGGTTTAAGTTCTCCACGTTTACCTCATATTGTTAACCTGAACTTCCTGCCTCCGCCATCTTGTTTAGTTCCCATTTTTACCACCGCGCCTTACATCTCCTCGTTCCACCCTTGCCTCCGCCATCTTGGATTTAGTGCCCCTTCTTACGTCCTGTTTTAACCTAAAAATCTTAACCTCAAATCTCCTTGCCCCCACCTCTTGCGACCGCCATGTTAACCACTAACCTCGAAATCTCCTCGTCCTTAGACTTTTTGTCTTCGTCATCGTGTTTAGTTCCCATTTTCGCCACCGCGCCTCACATCTCCTCGTCCACACCATTGCCTTCGCCATCTTGGATTTCGTTCCCATGCTTACGCCCTGTTTTAACCTAAAAATCTTAACCTCAAATCTCCTTACCCTCCTCTTGCGTCCGCCATCTTGTTTAGTTCTCACGTTGGCCACCGCATCTCCTTGTCGCCGACCCTCCGCCATTCTTAGTTCCCACTATTTTAACCTCAAAATCTGCTCTTCTAAGCTCTTGCTTCCGCCATCTTCTTTTAGTTCCCATTCTCACCACCGCGTCTCCTTGCCCCCAACTCTTGCGTCCGCCATGTTGACCACTAACCTCGAAATTTCCTCGTCCTTAGACCTCTTGTCTCCGCCATCTTGTTTAGTTCCCATTTTCGCCACCGCATCTCATATCGCCCCATCTCTCTATCCACTTAAGAAAACTACCATCCAACGTTCAAAAATTGCTGATGAGTTCTGGAGAGGCTTTTGCAAATCTTGTTGGTAGGAAAACTTACCTTTCCCATCACCTCCAACATACCCCACTCTCACACCTTTTTCTTTCCACCAATCATAATCTCTCTCATTCTTACAAATCAACAACTTTCATTTGTTCCTTTCCACCAATAACATCACTTCTTATTCCCACCAATCACAACTTCACACGTCACTTTCTGTTATACTTTTTATCCCTCGTTCGCCATCTTTTCCCTCTTTCAGTCCCGACCTCCGCACAGACAACACCTCGCCGCTCCGCTCCTCTCCATCACGTGGCCTCCATACTCTTTCATCTTCCTTCCTTCCTTCATCTTCCACCCGAATTAACGAACCAATCACATTTCGTCTTATTTTTACCAATCAAAACACTCCACGTCACTTCCTGTTTTTCGTTCATCTTTCCGTAATCCTCAATTCTTTTATCTCATTCTGGATTAGCCAATTGCGATAACGATAATCCTTCCGCTCATGGCGCTTTTCAAACTTACCGCCGTCGCTCTTAATCAGCGGCGACACTAGCGCCCCTAGCGGCAGGATTATCGTTAATCCAATTGGCTCATCCGGGACTTATACTACTCTCTTCCTATAAAAAGACACATTAACATCATCCTGTAGAAGGTTCCACTCTGAAGCCGAGATGCTAGTAGCCGAGCTTTGGTTTTGGAGAGGTTTAAGTCTTGAACAAGGTTGCTTAATTCAGCCTGAGAGATAATGTGAGGATGCTGGTTGGTGAGCTTGGAAAAATCTTGGTTTTCCCTCATACTTGAATCAGCTTCTGGTCCTGGTCTCTCCCCTAATTCTTGTTTTGTCTCAGAATCTAGGATGTAGTTTCCAGGTGGTTCTGGCATGTGAATCAACTCATCATGAGGAACAGGTCTTATTGCTGAGGGAATGTTGGGATATTGAATTTTGTGTTTATTTTGTTTTGAGAAGCCAGAGATATTGACCATGTAAAAGTAACAATTGTCCAAATGATAGCAAGGTTCAAACCATCATAATTGCAAAAGGCATTGTTTTGTGCAAACCTGTTTTACCATCCAGTGAGAGTCCTCGAACACGATCTACAGGAAAAATTTGGTGACCAAACTTTATCTTGGTCTCCTACCTTACAGCCAAAATAAAGTTCATAAACTTTTCTTACAATGGGTGACAGTGTGGTTTTCTGGTTTTTAAATTTTACTTCTCCACAAATGTAACAAAATGTATCAACACTATTCTTATAAACACGTGACGTAATTTACTTTAAAAAGCACTGTAGAAACTAATGTACTACAAACAGGTATTTGCCACTGATGCATGCAGAAGAAGTTAAATAATGTGGTAAAAATGTTCTACAACAAAGAGTACAGTTATTTTTCTGATCATATTCACGTATCACATCTACTAATTTAACTTATCTAAAGACTAAGGTGCTTGTTCCTCACTCAATAGACAGGACAAATCCATTTATGGGATGAGATAATATGCTTCCTGTTTGTCATCAGACAGACTATGGAGGGTTGTGCTTTCTATGTTCCCATTGCAGTGTAAAGGTATTCTTCCAGGCACCATTATGAAGCCTTTATAATCCTATCTAAGGAATTACTGGTGGCAACTATCATTTATAACATTAAAACGAAAATCATAGAGAGAAAGTGCTTTATGTTTACCAAAAATTCACTTTTTTCCAGTTTTGGAAGTACCTGCCTTAAAAATGGTACATGCTAGAGAAATCTCACTAACAGATTCAGCAATGTAGAATACATAAGGTAAACATGATTTTTTTCCAAAGAGGTATTTTTAAAAAAATTTTTTGCTGAACAGTGATATTTATGTTTAACACTAGAAGGACCGATATTGCCTTGCTACCTAGAAGGACCAACAATGGTAATTTTGACTGGTACTTTTTTCAATCTGTTTTTATTTTTCGTTTATAATATACTTTAATTCAGGATATTTTGTGCATAAAATAGTACATTTATTTAATTTTAAAGGAGTTTACATAATGTGTATTCAATAAACAAAATGAATCAATTATCTTTTAGAGTACACTCCCTACAAACATGGGACCATATATATTAAATTGCATCACTTTTTTTAGCATTCTGAACTAATTGTAACATTGATAATAATCCATTCCATTTATGTTTGAGTACACATAACAATCGGTTCAAATTTTGTGTTTAGTCAAATCCATCATCTTGGTCCAAACACTTAGCACACACATACTGAACATTTCCTGAACATGGGCCACACACAAACCTCTTACACTTTAGACACACATTTTTGGTTTTATTAGAACCTTACATGCTTTACATGTCCTATCTTGTTTGGTGACCCTAGTGATTGGATGTGTTGGTTCTTTCCTCGACAGCATATATTGAGATGAGAGTTCTTCTGCTAGCTTCAAAAGAAATTCTCATCTGCTTACTTTCTCTACTGTGACATTCCAGTATAGGATCCATGCATTGATTCTGGCTAGGTTCTGTACATTGAAGAAAACATGCATTAGCCACCACTGGCAATCAAACCTGACTATGTATAGGCAACACATTTGATCTAGAATGTCAGCCCCGCATTCTGTGGAGTTAGAGCAGCTAACATTTTCTAGAAGGAAGTTTCTTCTGTGTTTGTTGATCCACTTCCACGGACTGATGCATTGAACTTAGCAGGAGAACAGTTTTCTTGGTCTTTCCTTGATATGATGTGATAGTAATACCATCAGATATGTAACTTGATGGTGCCGTACATAGATACAGTGGTAGGTTTTACAGAAGCAGAAACCTCTCTTTAGGCTTTCTTCAATGTGCTCACCATGGTTGTGTTCTTCCATTTTAACTGATCAGCAAGATTTTTAGAAGTAAAATGGTTCTCACAAGTAACATTTCTTCCTTTTGAAGTGAAAGGTTGCATCAGTCGTGTGACAATGTGCTATGATGCTGACATGTTAGGTGGCCGTTCCCAAATAAGGAAACCCATTCACTATAAATTTTGTTTCAGAGTCTGCAACAAGCCAGAACTTCAAACCAAACTTAACTGGTTTGTTACTCATATTATGAGTAAGTGACATTGAGCCTTGCATGGATACAGCTGCCCATCTATAGTAATAACAGTGGTGGCTTAATTGCCCAAATTGAATAGATTACATCATATATATATTCTAATTCCTTATAACTTGTTCATATCAGGCCGCACGGCAAGTTCATATATGAAGCTGCTTCTCCCTCAGAAGGCTGCCAGTACAACTCGCTAATCTGCATATTGCTTCCATTTCCCTCTCTGCCAGCCCCACTATGTGTTTTGGCTTACCACACATCCCATCATTTAGGGAACTCACTGCACTGCAATGTTTGCAGTCCCAAAAGTGATGTTAAGTGCAATTTCGTGCAGACTTTCGTGAAATCAGACTGTTTGTGAATATTTTCATGGTGATTCAAACATATACTTGTTTCCTGACAGTAAAGTGTAATCAAATGTGATTTTATATACTGGTGTCAATGGTGTGCTTGTAACAATGAGTAATTCATTCAAGTATTTAAAGTCGCTTCATTTTGGCGCTTTAACACTGCAAGAGAAATGTGACAATAAAGTATGTGGAAGAACGACTCCTGTGTTAAATATTATTCAAACTGGAACAAGCTGCCAAAAACAATATAGTAGGCGTTTCAGTCCTGAAATTTACACAAAATATGAGTGGATATGTGGCTGTGAATTCAGTAATTCCCTTTTCTGTTTCCTTGCCTTTTATTTAGAATTAAAGATGATGCAGCCATCATTGCATGGGTTCAAAAGGGGGTTTCAGACCTGAAGAGACTATATGAAAAATGTCATAAACATGAAATATCCAAAAACCATGTTAATAGCATGCTTAATTTTGCTACACTTGGGTCAGTAAATCTACAGGCATGTTTAAGCCAAGCCTATAAGGAATCAATAGATGGTGACAACAATCAAGTCCAAAAAACTAGGGATACTCATAAAGATAATCAGCTATGTGAAATTTTGTGGTTATCACGAGCTACCCCTAAGAGGACATAAAGAGCATGAAGGATCATAAAATCAAGGGGTGTTCAGAGGGTTGATTAAATATACAGCAGAAATTGATTTCCTATTTAAGTGCCATCTTAACCATTCATGTTTTAAAGGAACTTCTAAGACAATACAAATTGAATTACTTCAGTGCATTCTTGAAGTTTGTAAAGAAAACATCTTAGAAGAAATTGAAGCAGCAGACTATGTGTCTATTATGGCCAACAAAACTACAGATATTTTTGGCATGTTCCAGCTTGTAATAGTCTTAAGGTATTGTAATGCCTTAGGCAGTCCTGTTGAGCAATTCTGGGGATTTTTTATTCTGAATGGGCAAAATTCCAATTCAGTTGCAGAAATTGCAATTTCTGAGCTTGGCAACATATTAAAAGATAAGAAGAGGAAGCTCATAGGCCAGTGGTGGTAAGTTATTAATGGTGCAGCAGTAATGAACGGGCTATCAATGGAGTGGTAGTCTGGGTTAGGAGGATTTTCTTGTAAATCTTCATGTTGCATCCTTAAAAGATACTAAACCTAAATACCAAGTTTAGTATTTATCCAACTTTTCGTTTTTGAGTTATACTGTTCACAGACATACGTCCACACAGACACACAAACAGACCTTTTTCTAAAAATGCTTTTTTGGATTTAGGGGACCTCAAAATATGTATTTCCGGTGAAATCTCAGTATAGAATTTTTATATGGAGTACAACACTTCCCCTAAAAAACTTGCATATTCATACTGCTCATAGAATACACAAATAATTAATTAAAAATAAATTTGTAAAACCTGAAAAAACTAGTGTTTAAAAATTCTTAACAGTGTTCTGAAACTGAAAAGAGTTTATCAATAAAAGCTGTATAATACATACATACATTAAAAGTTATGACACTGTTGCATCTGTTTTCACAGGTTTTACATGGTGATCTGGCTCTCAGAAATCTTCTTTTGGCACAGAATGGTGTAGTTAAAATTTGTGACTTTGGACTTGCCAAGAGCATGTATAAGACCAACAATTACCAGAAGAAAAGTTCGGTAGGTATTCTAATACAGAATTGTCTTTACAAATGCTTGAATTCATGCACATGAATAAGTCGCCAAATAAAAAATATATGTATTTATTTATTTGTTTATTTTTAAATTTTAGAGTTATTTAAGCTATTACAAAGAAAAGAAAACTATAAATTAAATATTGTTTTAATAAATACAACAAATATGTAAACTAAATTTTCAGCAGAATAAGTAACAAAGAATTTTGCAGAAAAAATTAATGTGTGGGAAGCATATTCATTAACAATCTCCTGTTCCTGAAGGTTGTAAATATTAAAATTAAGTTATGCTTGAAATTAGCAAATTCCTTATCAGCTTTTCTTAAAACTATATTTAAGGGAACCACAAATAAAAACAATGATGATGATAATAAAATTGCATTCAGTGCTTTGTAGTTACATCAACTACATATTCAAAGCCATTGTACAACATTGAAATAAAAGATAAATATGAACAAAAGTATATTTGTACATATTGGAGCCCACCTTTATGGTGTGGGGGCAGCATATCTGACTTCCAGTGTAAACTGTGGGTTGCCTGGATAAAGCTTTTCTGGGGTTTATCCATATTCTCATAAGGTGTCAGATAATTCTTAGCTTCAGAGACTTTGGGTTCATTTGAGCATCATTCCACCCACTTCATTCACCATCTCTGCAGACCTGAATTGGTAAAAGGGATTTTAAACACTTAAAATAAATATATATTCTTGGTACTGAATTAAAATTATGAAGTGAAAGTAAATCTACATACAAAAAAACAGTGATTGGTTCTTATGGTTTAATAATTAGAGCATCAACATGCTGTTTCCAGAGTTTTCTGGTTTTATTTCTGGGTAGGATCGAGAAATTTTTCTCTGATGAAGGAGATTTCATATAGAGCCTGCTGTATGAGTACAAGTGATATGATTGCTTTGATGTCAATTCCTGTTACTCAGTAACGAGTTTGTCTTTATCAGGTCTACTCTGGTTAGGTGCCTGAATACATATTTCACCATCATTATGCATAACATAATATATCATAATTGGCACAAGTATATAGCTCCTACAGTTACATGATGTGCTATTAAATATAATAACCTAAACACAACAAAAACAATGTGGTATTGACAAATACATAAATCAAGAGCTGATTTAATAAGTAATGGATGTCTTTATGGAGGAATGCCTGAGGATATAAAATTATTTGTACTTTCAGTGAAGCCATTACAAAGGTTCACACAGGTACTTTTTATGGCCAAACTCAGAAGCCTTATAGGCAAATTGGAAAGGCACAATGACTGCATTGTAATCTGTTTATTTGTTCAGTAGTTCAAAGATAGGGCATCACAGTAGTCAAAATGTGACCTCACAACCAGTTGCACTAGGTTATTTTTAACTAGTCTTTTTGCTGTATGTTTAGGTATATAAATCAAGAAAAATATTTATTATATATACAGTTTATATGACTGCTCCCTTCTAGATCTGAGAACATATGAATACTCAAATTTAATGCTGAATTGCTGTAGTTCATGATATGATCTATTCATTTTTTATTTCTTTCCTTTGATTGTGTAGATTATATCACACAGTGACTTAATGAAATAGGTGGAACTATGCTCATATGAGTTCTTGTCAATAGAGCCTAGAGTTACCTGATGTTTTCTTCTGAGGATAAGAGAAAACCTTTGAAAAAATGTTATGCAGGTAACTCACCCCAACCAAGATTTGGACTTGAATGTGAAGCCGACATGCTACCCACACCATGGAAGTTTATAGTTCATGATGTTGTCTGTCATCATGATTAGATTAGATTACAGTAAATTTTTATTCATCCTGTTTGATCACATAATGATATAGGACACGCCACTTTATATAGTATATTACATAGTACAGTATATTACAAACACAGTCTCACGCATACACATGCACACACACACACACACACACACACACACACACACACACACACACTTGACTGTTGTTACATACTCTCTTAAGTATTCCTTTAATGAATAAAGACATTTTTTTATTAATAACACCTGCAGTTTATTTTTTTTTTAATTTGTCAAAAGAAGAGATTTCCTTGATATCAAGAGGTAATTTATTGTATACTTTAATGCCATTACACATGGGGCTTTCTTCATATAGTGAGGTTCTATGTTGACAATTACTTAGATTACTCACTATTTCTTTTACAATATCTGTGTTTGTCCTGGTTTTTCTCAAATTCCAATAAATGTTTAACATATAATAATATTTTGTTTTATATATGTATATATACACATAGAAAGGGTAAAATATTTAATAAATGGAATAGTGATTTACAGGATTCTCTTTTGCCTTTAAGCAACATATTTCTAATAACTTTTTTTTAATTTTGAAAATAATAGGTACCTCCCTTATTTCCCCAAAATATAATTCCATGATTTATATTATGAGAATATGCAAATTATATGTTTCTCAGAACTTCCATGTTAGCTCTTTTCCTTAAAACATTCATTGAAAACATACCTGGCTCAACCTGGGTGCTAATTTCTCTATCTGCACATCCCATCTTAAATTTGAATCTATCCACATCCGTAATAATTTAACCTGTTCTACATAGCGTATTGGCTTATCTTCTGTTACCAAATGTGGTTCATACTGATTTTTTTTTCTAAGTGTTTAAATGGTATTGCATGTGTCTTTTCTTTATTTGTTACCAAACAATTTTGTGAGAACCATCTTGTTGTATTGCCATTAACATTTGTTAGTTTTTGCTCTACCTCATGTGTACTGCCACTACAAACTAATATGTTTGTATCATCTGCAAATAAGCTGAATGTGCCCTGCTGAGATATTATTAAGTAAATCATTAATACACAAAAGGAACAGAATTGGTCCTAGAACTGAACCTTGAGGGACTCCTATGCTAACCAGCTGCATATTAGAATTAAATATTGCTATCTCCACAAATTGCTTATGATTACTAAGGCATGATTTCAGCCATTTATTGCTACCCCTCTAATTCCGTAATTCTCTCTCTATTTTTTAAAAAGAATATTGTGTTCCACTTGGTCAAATGCCTTAGATAGATCCAAGAATACTCAATATTAAATTCTTTGGCATCCAGTGATGTATATATTTTTTCTACAAAACTATACATGGCTGTTTCTATAGATTTTACTTTTCTGAACCCATGTTGAGTGATATTCAGTATCTCAAATTTCTTAAGAAATGTCAGTAATCTGTTACACATTACTCTTTCTAGTATTTATGACAAGGAGCACAAAAGTGACACAGGTCTATAATTTCCCATTTTTTGTTTGTTGCCTTTCTTGTGAATAGGAATTATTTTTGCAGAAGGATTCTGGGAAAACCTCAGTTGCTAGTGAAATGTTGATTAAGTACATTAGAGGATTTACCATGTACATCCAGCATCTTTTCTGAATTACATCAGAAATATCATCAACTCCGCATGGGTATTTGGTATTCAAATTTGTTATTATTTTTTTCAATTCCTCATAGATAACTGGATATAAAAATATTGTATGTTCAACATAGCTTTTCCACCCTCCTTTAAATGTTGCCTTGGAGCTACTAGAATATTAACACAATTTACAAAATAGTCATTAAATGAATGAACAATTTCCTTTACATTTGTGATCAATTCTATTTCACCTTTTAATATAATATTTTGATTTGTCTGTTTTGTTGACCCCAACTCGTTTTTTATTACCGACCACATTGCTTTAGATTTTTTGTCAGCCTGATTAATTATACTATCATTATGATACTTTTTAGCAGCTCTTATAACTTGTTTATATATATATATTTGTATTTTTTGTAATATAATTTGAAGCTCTCTGTTTATGTTGAATTTAAAGTTTGTCTTAAGAACTTCAGTCTTGCAGAAGACTTTTTAATACCTATTGTTTCCCATGATTTCTCCTTATAGCATTTTTTTTTCATATTTTTGGAATGGCTATATCCAAGTAATATCTCATTGTTTTTATAAATAGTACAAAAGCATATCTACATTTGCATCTGATATTCTGTAAAGACAATTAGTATAGCGTTAACACTTTTTATTTCTATCATACATGCTTCAAAATGGTTATCACAACATGTTTTATTATATTTAGAACATTCTTTAAATTCTACATCTTTTCTAATGAATATACAAGTTCCTTCATGTTTTTAGTGATTCTATAGTAAGATGCTGCTAATTTATAATTAGGAAAATATACTGCTTTTAATTTGTTTTCAGTTAATCAATGTTTGGTGAAACACAATATATCTAGATCCCTTTCCTGTAACATGATTTCAATGTTTAGTAGCTTATTCTGAATACTCTGAACATTTTGGTGATATATCTTTAAATACCCCTTGTGACCTGAGCCAGGTAGTGTTATTTCAGTCCCCTACATATCATTATTTACTTCCTTTTAATTCCTATATTAGCTCTGAAAAGCATGCACCTTACTTACCTTAGATACTACATAAGTATCACCATCTTGCCTTCGAGTCAGTTTTCCAGAATACTCTTGCAAATATTTATCGCATTGACCATTACTTTACCTAACCTTCTAGCTCTTTTATAGTTTAAGTGTAGTCCATCTTTTCCCAAGCAACTATCGTCTAAATAGGAGAACACATCACAAAATATAACATTTAGGGCACTACATACCCATCTTATATTACTGTTAGTGTCCTTAATATAATTTATATGCACATCTCTTTGCTGCACTATTCCATTTACCACTACACACGCATTTGGAAATGTCTTCTTTGTAGACACTATGACATCATATATTTCACTCATGACGTCTTCTGGGCACATTGACTGATGAATGTCGTTGGTACCAGCATGCAGCATGGCTATTTGAGGTAGAACAATATGCTGTGTCAATTTCTTTTACATTACCACATAGGATTTAAATCTAAAAACAGCACTGATTCAGTTGTGGCATTAGAAAGCCATTCTGAAGTATATGTGCAAAACTGTCTTTCAAGTCATTTCAAAACTGATGGCCATATATTAGACCTCAAAACGTGATCTACCTTTGTTGTTCCTCTTTTTCTTTTTCACCTTCAGATATTAGAGGGCCATAATTATGAATTATGTTATTCTTAAGTGAGAGTTTAAAATACTACAGGAAAAACATAAAAGAAATGTAGAATCTAAAGCGTGAGCCTCTTAACAAGAGGAATTATTTAACTAAAACATTCATCTCTCTTACAGGGTCCACTTCCAATTAAATGGATGGCTCCTGAATCAATCAGTGACCATGTTTTCTCAACACAGTCTGATGTCTGGTCCTATGGTATTGTGTTATGGGAACTCTTCTCTCTTGCTCAGACTCCGTACCCAGGTATGTTACAGTTTGGGGCTACAGATGTACTTTTAAAGAGATCATGTGCACCTTTAAATTAAATAATTATTCTGGAGTGTAATGCAGATACTTCCAATAATATTGAATCCTGTTGGATTGGATACAGTAGTCTCTAAATGCTTAGATTAGTATAATAATATTTAGTAAAATAGAAGATTTCAAGAACTAAAACCTTGGCTTTACTCACAAGTTGTTCTGATATGGCAAATGAAAGTAGTGCTGGTTATGAGGCAGAATTCGTTTTAGTATGAAAATAAACCCTTAAATAAATGTTCTATGTAACTTTTGATACTGTAGCACTCACCTCTGGTAGCTTGCTCCATTTTGGGCAGGGTATGGTTTCACCGCCAGCTGACATGTTGGTTGGTGAGAGGAAGATTAGCTGCTTTCAGCTTATTGAAAATTCTTATTGGGAAGCAGTTAGTAACCTCACTTCTTGCTTCAGCAAATCTTCTGGAAGTTACAAAATGAAGGCTGATCACTGGCCTGCATTGTTGTGTTCAGTTCAATTCTATTCTGCTGCTTCCTCAGCAGGGTGTGGAAGAGTCCTGAGTTCAACACATTTGCGACCACCTGGGAGAGAGAGAAGGGGCAGAGTTGTGTACCTGTGTATAGGAGTGCTATGCAGAGAAAAAAGAAAAACAAATAGTGACTAGAGAAAAGATGGGTTAAGTCACACAGGTGTCAGGAATGAAATTTCAAGCCACAATGGAGGGAATACTTCAGCAGCTATTAGTGGAAATGAAGATCATGAAATACAGAATAGAAAAGATGCAGGTGGAAAGGAAATCCAGATTGGTGAAGATGAAAACTGAAATGAAGACCAAAGACCATAAAATCCAAAATGATGAAGATGGTATCTGAAATTGAGACATAAATATGGAATAGTAGAGATGAAAACTGAAATAAGATGTAAAATCCAGAATGAAGAAGATTGAGGTTGAAATGAAAATTATAAAAAACAAAACAAAGAATGAAATAAAGAACATGAAATCTGAACTTGCCCCTGACATTGACTCCGTAAGATCTGAAATAAATACTTTTGTCACAGACTTAAAAGATGAAGTACTAAGGAGTAAGAAAAAATTAGATCTGATATAGAAATAAACATTAGTACGGTGAAAAAGTGTCTGGATCAGTAGGAAAAACAGTTAGATAAGTTGACAAAAGAAAACTTACAAGTGGAGGTTAGATTCCACAATAGAAGAGATGCACCATGACATGGAAGTCAAATACCATAACAAAGTTATGGAGAGTTCCACGATTATTAGACCAACTAATGCTAAAACAGTGAAGCCTTCAAAGTTCAATGGCACTTGTGGGTACTGAGTTTGCAGGATTTTAGATCATTGCTACCCAAAATGGATGGATGCTGGCAGAGTAGACAACACAGCTTTGGGTAAGCACCCAAAATTCCTTGCAAGTTTCCTGCCAGAGACTCAGCTAATGACCTAATTAAAGCTTTGGAAAGACACTATAGAGAACATCACCTGGCTACCGTTTACCAGGCCCAGCTGAAGACAAGAGTGCAAAACCCTGTAACAATTCACTGCCGAGGTAAAGCAGCTGGCACTGGGTTCTGATGGATTTGTTGCCATCGGGCTTTATTTCATCAGAGAAGTTCACACTGGTTATTAGCAGTATAAAAGACTAGGAGGTGAAGCATCAACTTCTCATAGCTGAACAGTGTAACTTCAACAACACCCTCGCGTCTGACCTCCGCAGTGAAGCAGTGAGAATGATGGCTGGAAGAGCAACCCCCAGTTCCAGCCAGAGCTATGAAGGCTATGAAGCATGAGTGACTGGGGAAGGGCAGCTTCGTCAAGCAGTCAAGAGTGGCAGCCAAAGACCTACATGCCAAAGGTGCTGAGAGCCCAGACACCTTAGCTTGGAATGCAAGTGCACCCTGGACAAGGATTGGAAAAGAGGGGCACACATATGTTGTCTTCACCTTACCCTCACTTCATTATCCATAGCCAGGCACAATGTGATGTGGGGCTACCCAAGAGAGTGCCGGTTAAGCACTACAAACTGTGAACTACCTTGGACGAAACCCTGTTTGCAACAGAGTAAGCCTACCTTGGGTTGACATTTGACAGCAGCAAGCTAGAATCGTGGGTGTTGCTGGTTTCATCAAGGAAGTCATCTTGAGACTGCAGTTCTCGATACCAAGGAGGACAATGGGCATTGCATATTACACTTGGTATGGAACAAAATCCTGTTGAACCATCCGGAGGAGAGGTTAAAGTCATTAAGGCTCTTACTGGCAGAGCAGGAAGTGTTCTGACAGGGAGTGAGAAGCTGGTGACAGTGTGGCCGGAGACTCTGCCACAGAATATGTCCTTGGAAAGAGGAGGACCCCATCAAGATGGGCTGTATATTGCTAGGGTACTATTTCTGGGTCAACAGATCATTTTGGTGACGGTTCTTAGTGCTACCAACCAAGAACAGAAGCTGCTTAGTGGGACTGTACAGAAAAAATTGTGACCTTCTCTCCTGTATAACACTTGTGAACAGAGACATCGAGAACCGACCAAGGAATTAGATGTAAGACTGGGCATCCTTGTTCAGGATGAAACCGAAAGCCTTTCCCAAAGTGAGAAGAAGCTAATCCTGAACCTGCTCACCAAATTCCAAGACGTCTTCAGCCTATCAGAAGATGATTATGGCTGCACCATTAGAGTGATGAGTTGCATTAACACTGGCAATGCTTGGTCAGTCACATAAAAGAACCTCAAGCATGATAAAGAGGCCTCTGAGCAAACTTTCCAGTCTTCCACCTCCAATATAGAATGGGATGCTAAGGATCATAGTAGTTAAAGAGCATCCATAGAGTAAAAAGAAAGACACTGGCTATGCTTGACGCTCAGCCAGTCAGTCTTGCCATGTCCCACTAGCAAAGCAAAAGTGGACACCTGAATAGAAAAATGAACATCAGTGGCATAATATAGATAGGTCCTCATCAATAGTGCTAATGAAAAAGAATGCAGATTGTGCTTTTGTGTTGACTACCAGAATCTGAATGAGTCACTAAGAAGACTATTACATTTATGACAATGACCTTTTGTTATAGAAGAAAGTTGATTGAACTTTAAAGTGATAATTAGCTTAAAATGCAACTCCATGAAGGTGGTTTACCTCAGTTCTGGATCTTACCTTCAATGAGAAGTGAATATTCCAAATTATCTGAAGAAAAATAAAAAAAATTGTCATGCACTTTTCAACAACCTGTCTTTATTAAAAAAGTATTTTCATCACCACTCCTTCAAATAAAACAAAATAGAAAAACCTATTAATGTATATGCTCATCTTATATTGAATTTAACTAATATTAAGCCAGATTCCAGAACTCTGCATGACAGGCTCAGTCATCTCATTAACAGTGAGCAGTAGAGATTATTATTCTTTCTTTCTTTCTTTCTTTGATTCCATAGTTTACTTGGATTTATAATATTATTATTCATTTAGTTAATAAATATTAAGAATTTGTTAAATATATAATTCAATTTTAATAGCTGACTTCAAATCTCATAACTATGTTTTGAGGCAGTATTTTTAACACTTAAATGATTTCAGTCTAATTATATAATATAAAATATAATAACAGCCCACCTTAAAGCAATATGTGTGTAGTATAATATATAAAATGTATGTAACAGTCATTGTATTAATGTTTATATTATTGTATACATGTATAATAATGTTATGTGGATGTATTACATAATTTAATAATATAGAAGCTGTGATAATAGAGGCCAAAAGTTGCTAACAATGAGGTAACCTTGTGGCAATAATGAATTGGAAAGTTTAATAATGCTACTAGTAATTCTTGGAGCAACAATAATGTAATTTCTGAGACAGTTTATAAATAGCCAATCAACAACTAGAAAGGCTAAAAGCTAAATAAAAGTATTCTATTGGAGTAGGATTAGCCAATCAGAGACTTGAAATAGAAAAATTTACAAATTCAAGCGGTAGAAGTCAGTTGCTAGTAGACAGCAGTTGTAACTGGATGCGAGATGCATCCTCGAGAAGTTTAATACGTATTCAGTGTGAGACGAAAATTCATTACGGCAAGAATATTATAAAGTTTACATGTTAAAAAGTGCAAGTAATTAATAAATACCTCACAGCTCTTTATATCAGTGAAGTGTTATTTAATCGTGTGAAAGATTAATAAATGGAGTGAAATAAAAATTATAATTTGTGTAAGCCTACATTCTTTAGCCGCATCACCCCCTGCAAAGAGACACATGTTTCTACAAATTAATACTGAGGCAAACCTAAATATATATGATATTTAAAGAAGCATAAAATACAAAGTTCATTCCTAATCTTGGGGCGAAGGCCACCAGAAAGTAAACTTGGGGTAAAGGCCACCGGAAACTTTGTATCACACATGGTTGCAACTACTTCAAGTTCGGTTCCCCAACAGTTGAACTACAATACAACTCCTCTTTCAAAGATACTACTTTCTCAGTTTCCATAGGAATTTAAAATATACTTTTAGACAGGTTATGATGGTAAAATATAGCATGTCCTAAATGTTAATAATATACATATAGGTAAAACATTAGGCACATATAGCGTAGTGGTGTGTAGGATTGTTTCTGAGATTTTAATGACCCTAGGCTTACAAAAATGTTGAGAAATACTATATTAAGATGATGGGATACTGGAGTAAAAGAACATACACCTGCACATATGGTACACTTTTTATGCTGATGCAACCAGGCTGGGGAGATGCATTCTTGGTATCAGTGAGAAGTTTAAAGTCCATAGAACGACATGTAATACAAACAGTACAATAATTATTATTAATAATATTCTTTTTGATTGTTTAAAAAATGCATGTCATTTTTACTGTTCTGCCCCATATATGGGGCAAATGGGATATATTGACTTCAATGAAAAGTTTTCAACAAAAAAGTAATTCGTAAAACATGAAACTATTTATAATGTTCACATTCAAAAGCTGCTTTGTCATCATTACTGTCAATACAACTACAAGAGTTATGGGCCCATTTCACACAACTGGGCATGAGACCCAGCCTTCATTTGATGTGGAATAAAAATCTCCAGACGAAAGACATTCAGCATCTTCTCCTTTACATCATTGTTGGTATCTTTGGCAAAGTTCCTTTTCCCTTTTCCTATTTTGTTTAATGCTTTCTTGACATTTTTGGACTTTTTTGTTACTTCTGCATTAGTCTTGATGTCAAATAGATGTTTCCTGATTGTTATTTCTTTAGCATTTTCCTTTCTCTTTTTTACTTTTCTTTTTTCATACTCTTCTTTCTGTTTGATGCCAATTTTCAGTTCCTTCTTATATGGAGATTCAGCAAGAGCAGTTTTCCCCTTTATTCATTTAGCCCTCTTTTTACGTTTTGTTTAATCAGTGGAATTGGCATTAAATCCTCTGGTGATGCAGTTTGAAATGGGTTGAGATTCTTTATTCAATTCCCCATTTATCTTGGACAGCACTCCATTCTCCCTGGCCATGTTGATCAGTTGGGCATTTTTTGTGTGGGTTGAATGACCATCTAGAATGAGGAGAACAGGAGACCCTTTCTTTGCTTGAGAAAAGTCTATAACCTTTTAAACCACACAATAAACAACTCCGTAATCATCCAGCCTCATGAATGTGTCTTGGACTAACTGCCTGGAGGTAGACCAAGCTTAAATTCTTGCCTCTTCTTCTTCCTTGAAAAGATAAGCATGAGAGGCATGAATGACCCTGTCGCAGACATGCACACAGCTGCAGTGACCGTTTCACCTCATTCTGTAGAAGTTAGTGCTCCTACCTGATGCTTTCCTTGTAGAGCTATGATTTCAGATTGCCTTTTAGGATTTACTGAGATGCCACTTTCATCACAATAGAATATACATTCACTTGTAAGTTTGTACTGGTCAATAATTTGAATAAGTTGTGAAAAAAATTGTGAAACAGCTACTTTGTTTAACCCCATGGCTCTTGCACCTAATGTATTTTCTGGGGTTTGAATGCTCAATGTAGGATGTCTTGCAAGAAACCTCTGACCTGCTATATAACTGTTGCCATTAAATTTGTGGCTTAAGCCATTTCTACCAGCTAATTGGTGGGTTAATGATCTCAAATCTTTCATCGTAAAACCAAAAAGCCTACTTTCCATGGATGTTAAATATGCTATCAATTCATCCTCTTGTTCTGGAGTAAATACCCTATTAAACTTTCCTTCTAACTTATCTATTACATAATCAGCATCCTTCTTTCTTTTTTACATATCCTTCCAAACTAGATTTTGGCACATTAAAAAGTGCTGAGATGCCTTTAAAAATCCCGTTTTCTGTGACATAACTGCTTGTATTGCCAATTCCATCAAAGCTACAATCCATTGTTGCCTGTCCATCTTTCTTATGTAATTTCTCACTATCTGAAATGATGGAAAAAAAGTGCTTAGTGCCTTATCGTAAAGCTATATATAATGGGGCAGAATGGGTTAGTATCCCATTCTGCCCTGACCTTTCTGCCCCACAGTTGTGTATTTGGTTAGCTGTGTTTACCAGACATTATACATTATCAGTTTAACCAAAAAATTATGCCATACTACAGCTAATTACATTTGTGCTTTAAGAGTTTATAGCATATTTAATGTATTCTATGTATGGTTAGTTGGCTTACCTTGTATGGAAATTCATTAAAGACATTTGCAAAAACATCCAAAACAACCATTCACTCTGAAACCACCATCCAAACTGAAATAAAATGGCTGCATTGGCTCCTTTCTAACTTGTAGTATTATTTCTACTTGTCCCTGCTGGATTCCAGCACCATCTAATTAATAAAATACTGCTATCACATTGTGCCCTGCTACCCCCATTTTGCCCCGCCTTCCTCTACTGACCCTATAAGTATAAGTTTATTTTTTATCCAAAGGCATTTAAGTATGAGGCATCTGAACAAAGAATGCAGAGCACAAAGAGTGGTTAAAAAGATGTATGTTAGGATTAAATATTTTTCTCACTCCTGAAAGCTTTCCTCAATATTGGTATTGTAGTGTTCTTAGAGACACCAATTCACTGAGTGATCACCATAGTCCTGCATTTTGAGTCTTAAAACTGTCTTGTATGGGACAGCATTTACCTTGCAAATGTGTGATCTGTATTATAAAATGTACACTGTAGTGCTTTCTAATTGAAAATATCTAAATTAGATCTGTGTAATAAAATAATGTAATCCAAAAAGTGCATGAAACTCAACGACAAGAGAATACTAGTTAACACCATTGCCAATAGGCAATAAGTTCCAAAGGATAACACCACTGTAGTTAAAGGTGGAGTATAAATGGAACTAAGAAAAGAAAAAAGCAATGTCTGCATTCATAAGAGAAGAAAGACAATTCATTTCCATTCTGTGACGTCCCCAAAAATCCTGAAATGTTCCTATTTCTTGGTGCTTTTTCTCCATTCTCAACTATGGAGGTAGCTGCCTAATAACATGCTATCATCAAAAAGTTCTATAGCATAAATTCATGAGTAACATGCTAAAATGCGCATTACATAAACAAATTCAATTCAATTCATTTATTGCAACCAATAGACTATTTGCATAGTTTCTGGCATTGTCATTTAACATTAAAAATTAAAATTAACAATTACTTATAAATATTCATCTATGTCATAAAATGCTCAATTTATGAGGTAATTCTTTAACTCTAACTTGAATTTGGAACCTGTTATTTGTATAATCGAGGAAGGTAATTTATTGTATAATACTTTACCAATCACATAAGGATTTTTTTCAAAAAATTTCTTACTTTTCTCTTCCCTATACATGTTATTTTTTGTTCTTGTGTCATATGTATGTACATTGCTATTGATCTTTATATCTGACTTTTGTCTGACTAAAAGAATAACTCTAATAATATATAATGAAACCACAGTTAATATTCTTTCTTTTTTAAATACCTCCCTACAAGAATCTGTGGAGTTTAATGAGCATACAATTCTTAGACACCCGTTCCGTAGTACTAATAACCACTTTAAACTATCTTTATGCGTTGTGTCCCATAATTCAATACCATAGTTCAAATGAGTATGGACAATTCCATAATAAATCAGTTTTAAATTTGTTTTTTCCAAATAATGAGCCATATAGTTCAACAGATAGACACTCTTGCTAATTTTATTAGATATATAATTTACATGCCTTGTCCAGGATTAAGTTTTGTCTATATGTAGCCCTAGAAATGAGTGGTCATCAGAGGTGTCAATTTCTTCATTTCCAATTTTAATTTTCATATTCCTATATAGAAATTTATTAATTTTAAAATATATTACACTTGTCTTATCTAGATTATTAATTAAGTTATTATTAGCAAGAAATTTAAGTATTATATCAGTACCTGAATGTATATTAGTAATTAAACTATCAAGGTCCTTCCCCAGCAAATAATTGATGTGTCATCAGCATATGGCACTGTTTTAACATTACTAATAACAAGTAAGTCATTAGTATACAATGTAAATAATAAAGGCCCAAGCACAGACCCTTGTGGGACCCCATAGTTTACCACCGCTAATGAGGATTCATATTTTGTTTCTAATTTATTCGTTTTACATACTATTTCTGTACTTTGAACCTGTCCTTGCAAATGTTTTGATTAATTGATCTGCAATCCCCCTTATATCATAAATCCCCAATTTTTTAATTAATATTTGATGATCAGCACTATCAAATGCCTTAGATAAATCCAAAACATTTCCATAACTTGATTATCACTTTCCATTTTGCTAATTAATTCATCTATAAATTCTACTACAACAGTAATAGTAGAGTAGCCCTTTCTAAAACCATGTTGAGATTTAGGCATGATTTTGTTTTTGTCCAAAAAACTTATAAAACCTTTTTAATATAACTTTTTCAACAAGTTTAGCAAAAGTTGATGTCAATGTTCTTGGCCAATAATTGCTCACGTTGGTAGCATCACCCTTTTTATACAGTGGTTTTATAACCCCTTTTCTTAAGCATTCTGGAAAAATACCTTCAGATATGCTGGCATTTATCAAATGTGCCAGGACATCAACTAATTCATCCTTGCAGTGTTTAAATGTTTTAGACAAAACTTCATCCCACCCACTTGAGTTTTTAGGTTTTAATTGTGTAATGATGGAAATCAGTTCTGACTTAGTAACAGGTTCCAAAACCACTGTGTTACCAACATATTTTATTTTTCCACTTATATCCATCTTATCTTTACTTTTACCCTTAGGCACAGCAACATTTAAAAAATATTCATTAAATATATTACTAATACTAACTGGATTATCTATCATTTTACTCTCATGTTTAAGCACTATATTCTCTGTTTTTTTACATTTTCCTTTATTTGCATTTATAACATCCCATATAGCCTTACTTGTATTTTTTGCATTAACTACCTTATATTGTATACTTTCTGACCTCAATAATTTTAATTCAGCTTCATTCATTTTCTTTTACTCTTGATACCTATCCTAATATACTCTATTACCATACTGCTTATAAAATATATACATATCCTTCATAGATTCCCTTAATTTAATTACACTGAATAGAAGGATTACTTTGTTGCACCTTGTTTTGCACTTATTTACTGCCTGTTTTGGACATGCAGTATTGAAATATTGATTAAATATACCATAAAATAGTTCCCATTTTTCATTTACACAATCTGTATAATATACCTGTTCCCATGATTCCTTCTGAAGCAACTTTTTCAATACAGCTATGTTGTACAAATTAATTTTCCTTACTATTACCTTTACATTCTCATCTCTTTTAACATTACACTTCATAATTTTGACAATCTGTGCACTATGATCAGAGATATAACTGTTAAGAACATTTAGTTGTACTCTTTCACTGTCAATATTAGTAGCTACTTGATCTATAGCAGTAGCAGATGTCAAGGTAACTCTGGTTGGGATTTTAATATACATTTTAATATCAAACATATTCAAAATTTCTGTAAGTTTTGTATGTGTGATATTTTCAGAATTTGAATTTATGTTAATATCACCTATTATCACAGTTTTGTTTCTATATACTGAGTATTTTGTCAACACTGCATCTAATCCATTAAGAAAATTTGAGATTTGGCTGCTTGGAGATCTATAAATACCAAACACTAATAAACTGCCCTCTTCAGTGTTAATTTTAACCCCTGTATTTCAAAGTCCTTTTCTATACAATATTTGTTTAAATTAATAATTTGTACAATCTCTTTATAGTTTTCATGGGCATATATTGCTACTCCCCCACTTTTAAATTCTCTTCTAGAGAAACTACTTTGTAATACACAGTTGTCTAATTTGCAGAGCTGAATTTGATCTTCTTTTAAGCCATGTTCTGTAATAACTACAAAGAGAGGTCAGACTTGATTTATAAGTATGCTGAATTGTTCAGTTTTATTTGCTAAGTATTGAACATTTTGATGAAATATACTTAATGTGCTATTACATTTTCATTCTGTATTACAGGTAACCTATAAATACCTTGATCAAAAGCTTTTATTTTATTATTCCCTACCTTATGATTACTTTGACTAAGAGTCTTATTACAGTGAACACCATCTAGTTTTTTGTTACACATTGTTTTGCACTTACTTTCTGCAAAGCTGCTAGTCGCATACATCTACATGCAAATAAGTTGTACACTAACCATCACCTGTTCTATATGTTTTCAGGTATGCCTGCTGATGAAAATTTGTTTCTGAAGCTGAAGAATGGTTTCAGAATGGAAATGCCCGAGTATGCCACAAAGTCAATGTTAGTACCTCATCTCTCTAGAATTAATTTAGTGTTCAGTTATTATATTTTTTTTATTTTTATTTATTGTGCTAAGAGACTTACAATTTGATTGTCTACTGAACTTTGACCCTGGCCACTCATTCTGTAGACAATCACTACAGTTTATCTACATTTTACAATTTCCTGTCAATAAATTATCTTGCTTCAGTTTTTCATGTCCCATTTCCACTTGTTTTTCACTTTTCATTTATTGATTACTTAACCATCACACATTCACCATAGTTTTCCATTCAAAGTAAGATACACTTCCTCTTACTTTTCTCTATCTACTTCCCAAAGCCATTTATTTTTTACTTTACACAAAAACTGTGCAATGCTCCTAGCGTCCTTGCACATCATTTCGATCATAAGTGTATTTCTATCCCCCTTCAACCATTTCTTTTTAAAAAATCCTCTTCTCCAATTTTCTGTTCCTTGGCACGTAAATACTATGTGTTTAATGTCTTCATTACCACCACATATCGGACATTGGTTTTGAGGAATACCCTGTCTTAACCCTCTTAGTCTCCATGCTCTGGTTCTTACCCATGCAATAGATTCTCTCTCTTCTCTATTTACTATGTCTATATATTTTCCCTACCCCATGTATTTTTCATTGGCCTATAACAAACTAATGAGCTCTTTTTGGCAATCTCACTGAACATGTTTTGTATTTCTATATCTTCCAGTCTTTTCTTCGCCTTTTTCCAAAAATGTTTCATGTTATTTTCTTTCCTTCTCCACATGTCTCCTAAACATTTTTCTCCAAAATGTTCCATAAATTACTTACCCATCCATCATTCATTAAACTATTCTCTTGGTATTCTATACATTGTCTTAACACATTACTTTTTCCTATATTTAAGGTTCTGAACTAAAATTTCAAAGCTCTTTCCATTATCTTCCCCTTAGTTGCCACCCTGCCCATCTCTAATATCGCTACCTGTCTTACAATTGCCTTCGGTAACCCTAGTATTTCTCTACAAAACATCCTATGCACGACATCTATACATTCCCATCCTCTATCTAATCCCCATATTTCTATACCATACATCATTTTTGCTGCCACAACCATCTCATAAACTTTTTCCAGCCATTTAACATTTATATTAGGTACTCTATATTTGCAGCTTCTAATTGCTGGCATTGCCCTTTACCTTTTACCAATGCAAACTTCTTTTGCTTCTCCCATTTATTACCTCCATCTATTTTTACTCCTAAATAGATACAGTCACACACCACCCTGTAATCTTTATTCTCTCCCTTCCAATTTTAATATTTGCTTAATTTTTCCGTTTTTGAATACCACAATCTGTGTTTTCTCTTGATTCACTTTTAACCTCCATTGACTGTCATTGTAACTGATCATGTCCTTCACCATGAATCCTGCAGATATTATACTTTTATTATACTTTTTCATTACATAAACGAGACAGTCTTAAAATATTACAGGCACAGAACTGAAATTACAGTAGTAGTGGCAGTGGCAATCGTGGTGGCGGTGGCAGTGGCATAGTAGTGGTAGTGGTGGTAGTAGTAGTATTAGCAGGAGTAGGAGTAGGATTATAAATAATAGTTTATTCATCATATAACAATGAAATTACTACTAAAACTACTAAGTTTACAGTTGTAGGTTAAATAGGTTATATATACCTACTACAAAAATTACTACTGAAGCTACAAAATGTATAATTATAGGATAAACACATTATAAGTAAAGAAACACGTGTATGTATAAAGTTTTCCTTATATTGAATTAGTTAAAAAATGAGATCATGGTTCATCTTCCATATACTCCTTAATTAAATAATATGCTTTGTGACAAATAAATTTTTTATAGATCTTTTGAATTTATTTTGGTTATGCATTTCCATAAAAGTTTGTGGCAATTTATTGTCTATTTTAATCCCAATATAATGTGGACTTTTTTCAAGCATTGCTAGCCTGTGTGCAAGGTATTTTATCTCGCTTTTACCTCTTTTGTTATAGTCGTAGTGGTGCTGATTCTTTAGAAAGCTATTGCAGCTATTGTGGACATATATTACAAGCTTATACATATATAAACAAGATTGGGTCAGGATTTTTAATGTTTTGAAGAGTAGCCTGCAAGAAACTCTGAAACTTGAGTGCATTATTATTCACATTATTTTCTTTTGGATTCAAAAAATTCTATCACATCCTGTTGCATTTCCCCATATAGTTATTCCATATGAAAGTATGGAGTGAAAATAACTGTAATATATAATTTTCCTTGTGCTAAAGAGGACATGTTAAAACAAGCTGTATTCAGTGTTTTTCTATATAATTTAACTGACTAGTCCATTTAAGATGCTCTTCTATAAATACTCTTAAAAGTTTAGCCTCTTTTGCATTCAAAGATGTTAACGAGCTTATTTAGGTGTATTTTAAATTGAGGTTTTAAATCTTATTATTTCTGTTTTACTTTTATTTTGTTTCAAACTGTTGTACATGAACCATGTTTCCAATTGTTTTGTGGCTTGGTGAAGGTTTGCATTTAAATGTTCAATATTTGAACCATGTAGAATATTTGAGGTGTTATCAGCTAATATACTGGATGTCCACTAACTGTGAGCAGAAGATCATTGTTACAATTAATGTAACTAAAGTTTTAGTGACAACAGATGGAAACATATATCAATCTACCTGAAGAAATGTTTCATGAAGTAGGTATTGCTACTATGATCAGGACTTAGATTCTGATCTTTTATAACTTTGGACATGTCTCCTCTCATAATCCTTTACCAAGATCTTGCAACAAACCAGTTTTTAAACTCAGAAGATATATTTAATAATTTAATAAAATAAATAATGATTGTGCCTAAATGTTGCATGTTTGTAATCTAGATATGAACCACATCGTCCTCCGTGGTGTACTGGTTACCATATTAGTCTCTAGTTCCCGAGGTCATGGATTCAAACCCGGCGGAGGGTGATGGATTTTTTTGGGTGTAAAAATCCTTAGCATGGCTTCCTTCGGAAGGGAAGTAAAACCAGCGGTCATGTGTTGTAGATTTACACCATGTAAAAGAACCTCAAGCCTGAAGAAAGGGCCTCTGAGCAAAAATTCTGGCCTTTCACACCCAACATAGAATGGGACGCTAAGGACCACAGCAGTTAAAGAGTGACATAAATAAAACTCAATTCAGACATGAACCACAACTTTCTTGCAGTGCAGTCTTAACTCTCATAACACCCATGTGAGAAAAATCAGGTAGGCTTTGATAAAATGTAGATTACTTTTTTTTCATAAAAAATAGACCACAACTATTGTTACAAGTAACTAAATGCAAGTAACAAGCAAATCCAGTGTAAAAGCATTGATAAACAGTGTTTTTTGGTCAACTGTGGTTTTTAGCACATTTTCATTAGTTTACTATGAAAAAAAGTCCTTCTTGTTTACCACCACCAAGAGAATTGTGACTGTTGTAGTGGCACCTGAGTTAAGAATTCCTATGCTAAATCAGTATTTGAATGAAGCATAAGCATTCAAACATGTGGTTTGAATGTCCTTCGTAGACCTCCTCTTTTTCTTTATAAAGTATTACTTTGTTCCTTTAAGCTCCCCTTATTGTAACTTAATTATATTATATTATATTATATTTATATTTATTTGCACATATTTATTTTAAAAGCTGGAAAAGTTTGTTCCTCTAAGCCTGAGCTCCAGTTAGTTTCACATTGCAGAATTATCACCTAACAATATTATCAAGATAGTGTGAGCATTTGTAGCAAATATAGTTTGCAATAGTAAAAACAGAGATTCAGAATCAATAACTTATATCTTCAAACATAATATAAATGTTACATGTGAAGCAGGACTGAACAAAGGTGCTACACTAAGTTAGAGGTGTTTACTATGCTTAAAGTCTTTGCTGGTGCTAACAACTTTATAGTATTAGTATAGTATTTTATTGTGCTAAGAGTTTTACAAATTTGATTGTCTACTGCATTTTGACCCTGGTCACTTATTCAGTAGACAATCACTACAGTTTATTTACATTTTACAATTTCTTGTCACTAGATTATCTTTCTCTTTTTTTCAGTTTTTTTTTTTTTCATGTCCCATTTCCACTTTTTTTCACTTTTCATTTATTGATTACTTAACCATCACACATTCACTATAGTTTTCCATTCAAAGTAAGATGCACTACCTCTTATTTTTCTCTTTCCACTGTACAAAGCCATTTATTTTTTACTTTACACAAAAACTGTCCAATGCTTCTAGCATCCTTGCATATCATTTCAATTATAAGCGTATTTCTATCCCCCTTCAACCACTTCTTATTAAAAAATTCTTTTCTCCAATTTTCTGTTCCTTGGCACTTAAATACTATGTGTTCAATGTCTTCATTACCACCATATATCGGACATTGGTTCTGAGGAATACCCTGTCTTAGCCCTTTTAGCCTCCATGTTCCGGTTCTTAACCATGCAATAGATTCTCTCTCTTCTTTATTTACTATGTCTATATATTTTTCATAGGGAGGCATGACTTTAATTTGGCTATTTCTATTTAGCAACAATGCCTTCTTGCACTACTCCTTTTAACTACAGTATGAGTTATTTTAATACTGATGCTCAAAAATATTTTCAAGTCCTATTTTTGCTTGTTGTACATTATTTGGAACTTCATACTTAATTCATTTATCTTGAGAATTGCATTAACTGCAACAATGCCCCAAAATATTTATCATAAATGTTTGCCAAATGAAGAAAAGAAAGAAAGAAATATGCATACTTGCTTAAAGAATATCTTTATTATATGGACTGCTCATAATATGATTAATGATTATGCTTAATGTACAAAAACTTATGTAGCTTTGTTATGCATAATGCCAACAGGTATGAGATAATGCTCCAGTGCTGGAACAGAAATCCACGAGATCGGTCCAGTTTTAGTGAACTTGTGGAAAAGTTTGAACTTATGCTTGATGACAGTGTTAAAAGGGTATGTGATTTTCATAAAAATAATTTATACCAGATACATTAAAACGTGATATCAGCCATATAGAACCGAGGATATTACTGGGTTGATGCCTAAATTTGTAAAATGCAAATGTTTAACAATGGTTGACTGATAGTTCATCACATTTGACAGTTCTCAGGTTGATTAACATGAATCTTCATGGATTAAAACATTTAAGTGGTTTCATCAAGTCCTAATAGTTTTTGTGAAAATGGAGAAACAGTAATAAAAAATGTTGCCCTCTTTGAAATAACAAAAGATATTCTAGCTGTGGTTGCCCCATAGCATTCTCCATATACACAGCAGAAATGATTCAAGTCATTTTTCCCATCTTTACTCCTCTGTTATACTCAAACAGAAAAATATCTCAGAATTATTCACGTTTTACCTTCTCTATCACTTACCTATGCTAGGTAGAGGAAATATTCTACGTTATTCCATCCAAAAATTCAATAACAAAATTTCACCAAAAATACATGTTTTGAGATATCCACATGTACCCAGGAATCATGTAAGTGCTTGCATGTGTGTATAACAGCATAATTTAAAAATGAAAAGTCTGATAAATACCAAACTTGGTATTTAAGTTTAGCTCTTCCAAGAATGTGACACAAAGAGTTTCAAAAAATCCTCCTACCCCAATATCCCAAGTTATCCTATGTGTGATATCATTTTTGAGATTTTTTATTTTCTCAAAGTGGCTCTAACAACTTTTATTAGAACTCTATGTTTAAGATATTTTAATAAGTATCTTGAATTTATGTGAAAAGCCTGTGAAGTCCTTTTCATTCTGAACTAATCTTGATTAATTTGGTATAACTGGAAAACCATAAGAGATACACGAAACTTATAAAAAATACAGATCTTGTTTCAATACAGAATTTATGCCCTATCTTATAGTTTTGCAATGTTCATTGCCACTGATCTGAGTTGTCCCATATTTTATCATAATTTTTATGAAATGCTAAGTCACTATTATTTTGTTTCTGGTAATATCATTAAAGAGTATGGAATTTCAAACCAGCATATAAGGAAATATTTTACAAAGATTTCAGTATCACTTAGGCCTCCTGTATTTCCCTTGTGCCTTCAAAATGTTTAATGAAGTCATTTTTGTAAATGTTTATCTTAATTAACATTAAGTAGATAAAAAGAAACCTTTTATAAGAATAGTTTGTAGAAGTGATATAAAAATAAACAATAGTGGTTACAGAAAGTCATATGAATATAACACATCATATTTTTCCTCTTTCCTTAATTTAGCCTGACATTAGCAGTAACTTTCCTCCAATCTCCAATATTCCAACAGTAATCATAAACACAACATTCTTGCTCCAAATAACAAATTATTAAAAAAATAAAATTCTTAGTCTGGGAACCAAGCAGAAGATAGCACATAGAAACAACCAGGCAATGAATGTACTTAAACTAGACAAGGTGTCAGTAGTTTTATTGTAAATATATTGAGATATTTGTATGTATGTCTAAAAATACAAATAAGTACTAAAACAAAATCCTTAACACTACAGTTTTGCTATACTATAAAAAATACTACAGACTTATGCATCAACATAATATATTAATTATATAAGTAGAGGAAACAGCATTCCATAGATCATAATTACTGAGACATCTAAACAAAGCAGGTGGAACTACCAAAATCATTGAAATCAGCCAAAGAGGTTAATAATGCATAACAGGAAAGCACTGGATCACAGAACTTTGCCTCAGATATTATAAAAATTCCCATCATCTATCTCAAGTGATCTCGCTTTATGTACAATTTTCCCTGTGCTCCTGTTCTTCTTTAATGGTGCCAAAGCCTGCAAAACGGAGGCAACAAGGGGTTTTTCATCCTCCAGGACTGTCCTGTTATCAGCTTTTGGAAGTAAAACATTAAAATTATTATTTGTATGTTCATTTAATGATGCTAGCAATGACATGCACTCTCAAATACCATTTACATAGGCCAGACATAGCTCTCAATCAACTGCAACACCCAGAGCAGTGTTCCTGTAGGTGACCCATAATGGTGTAAAGATTCTGATCTGGTGACCTCAGATGCCAAAATAGGTTTTCAGGCCTTATAATTGTATTAGATTGATATGCTGTCATGTTTGAACCACATTTCCCATTGAAAAACAAAAGATTTACACTCACTATTTGAAATTAAACAAAAAGCATGGAGAGAATCTCTTAGTGCAGTAACTTTCCTTTGATTTTGTTTAATATCATTTAAATATTTATTCATCTAAATTTCTTATTACCCTAATGTGCATGAATTAACTTATCTTCTTTTAGGATGTATAAAGGATACTAATACCAACCCACTTTCCCTCCTAATTTTGATTATATTAATATGATGAATTAAATGGCATACTAAGTTACAAACACTTTGTAATTTGTTGCTCAAATGAACAGGGAGAAATGCGTATGATTATTTTTACTTCAGAAATACACATTTCTCTTTATGTTGTGCGAGTATAACAAATTGTATATGTGTTTATAGCACCACGTTGTGGAAGCCAATTTGCGAGAGCAAATATTTGTGTGTTTACTTCACGTGTGTTGCCATCTTGTGTGACGTCATTCGTTGGTCTGGTTCGTAGCTTCCTCTGACGTTAGCTATTTGCATGAATTAGTTTCTAAAAGAATTTAAGGTTATATATATATATATTGTCCTCCGGCTAGCTATCATCTTTTCTTGGTAAAACTTGTATCTCTTGCAGGGTGTGAAGCGGAAAGGAATCTTTTGTCTAGAAATGATAGTGACGAAGAAATTGGTTTTATAATCTTTATTGCAGAACACGTTCACGAACACTTTCACATATTTATCTTGATACTCGCCATACTGAAACTGTTTATAATAACTTCTTATCACTTTTAACTCACGTACTTCAACTTTATATATTTAAATGTATAATACTTTATAAGATTTTTCGTAATTCTGCTGCGCGTAACTTGACGAAATGAAGGACTAACTGACGATATGTAGTATACTGAGAATTCCGTTGAACTGGGGACGATGTGTAATGTGTTGAGAATCTTGTTGCACTGGGGAACGCTCTCTTGAATTTACACTATTTATAGGCTTACCTCAAGATACGCCTAAAGATTATAAATGAACTGCTATTGGCTAATAAAACGCGCCAACATTAGCGTCTATTTTAACATCCAATGAAAACCACTAATACATATTTCTTTTAGAGAACATTCTGGAAGCTTTTTTACCGAAAAGGCGCGAAACATTACGTAACTTCCTGGTTCCCGGTAACGATAAACAACTCACTCCACCGCTGCATTCTTGCGTTATTGTTAACAGTTTCAGTAAAGCCGTATATTATTATTTACCAATAATAATTACAATTATTAAACCTCTGAAATCAATGTTACATAAAAATACATATTCATATTAAAATAATTATTTACATTTGAGTAATTTGTGATACAAATTACCGTATCATATGCCCCACTAGAAACATAATTATAAATATTTATAACTTGTTTAGAAATTTTAAAATTGTGTTTTTAGTCTCCTAAATCTTGGAACACACGCTATCACTTTCACTTAACACTTCACACGCATTTAACACACGACATGTTTTTCCCCTATCTCGCCACTACTTACTGGCTTTGGTTTAATTAATTTAGATATTCATCTGACATAACAAATTTTTTTTATAGCAAATACTGTACCCTAAATTATTTAATCACTGCTACCAAATTGTTTACTTTAAGTTGTTGACAAAATTTATACATTTAAGATTTTTGTAATTATTATACATATTTACCAAAATATTTACCCTCTACATATATTTACATCTCTTAAATCTAGGCACTATTTCACCTTTTCTGTTTTCTACATAAGTACTTTTTTTTAAATTATTCTTACCATTTTTTTGTTGTTTTGAATTTTAATTTAACAATACTCTTTGAATTGTATTTACGTACTTTTAATTTTAATATCATATTAAGTTTCAATTATTACCTTCTTCTTTTCAAATATTGTTACAGTTACTAAAAATTTAAACATTTCTCCTTTCCTTTTTTTTTTTATAATTTATTTCTCTTTTCAAATGACATATATAAATAGTTAACCCTCTTACGTTCCAATACATTTCTCTGCAAGTCATCTTTAACTATCCAGCATTCACTTTACATTTCATTACTATTTACCCTCCTGGATCAAATTGTGTGTGGCTAAACATTACTCGTAGCCGTAACCTAACCTTCCAATTTTTGTCCATGGATAACCTCTTGTATTCATTTGAAATTTCATCACATGATAACATTTGAAAACAATCTACAGTTTCTTGAACAACACATCTTTTAACAACTTTCATTTTCAATTCTTCTATCATTTTAATCTGTACTAAACTGTACTGACAAATCTGTACTAAACTGTACTGGACTGGAGTTTTCATTCTGAACATTTTGGTACAATTTCTTTCTTTGCATTTTGATTCATTCTGTATTTCTGATATCTCCCCTCTGAAATTAACTCGCGCCTGATTTACATCTACGTTCCTAACCTCTTTTATCTCTCTTAACTCACTTGAAATACTACTCATTTGATTTCCTAACTCTGTACATTCTACATTAACCTCACTTTTAGTATTAACCTCACTTTCTTTGTTACATATTTCCCTGCTCATGTCTAACATTTTCTGTGAAATTTCTCCTATCTCACTTGCTATTACTTCCTCATTTTCATCTCTCATTTTTGGCATACAACTATCTAGCTTCGTAACTTTCTTTTCAATTTCTCCACTGCTTTGATCTACTTTTTGCTCTAATACCTCCTTACTCCTACCAATATCTTCAATTGATTTCCTATGATCTTTTTTTATATCTTCTCTCAATTCCTCCAAACTCTGATCTAATTTCTTACTAATATATTCCCTCGTTTCCCTACAAATCTTTTGCATATCTTCTCTAAATTGTTCCCTCAATTCTCTATTCATATTTCTCAGCATTTCCATCATCATATTAGCATCAATAGTAATATTTCCTACTATTCTATTCTTACTTTCTGCACTAACATTTTTTTTCTCCAATACTACATTGTTTGAGCCTTTTTTTGTAACCTGTATTGACTTACAGCTAACTGTTACACTATCCCCTTCCATCATTGTTTTCTTTGTTTTACTAGCAGCCATTGTTTTTTTGTTTTCTAAAAAAAATTACGATACCTTTATGATGCTGTATGTTGCTGTAGCTTTGATGTCCAGCGTTCTGCCCCATTCTCCTAGGTTTGTATGTCGCTTCTGCGTTGTGTTGTGATGAATCTACGTCGTTTCGATGTTTTTGCGTTGAATTCCCTGTTGCCTCGTAATCTCGGAATTACGATCGAAGTCTGTCGTCCCTGTTGTTTCTTGAATCTGGGTCTTGTAGATGATTTCACCGCTGCATTCCTCCTTTGGTCCTCTCAATTCTTCTTGGTTATTTCTGATCCTTTCCTGGTTGCTCGAGTTCCTTTCCTGGTCGCTTTGCCCCACGTTGATGGCGCCAATTTGCAATAGCAAATATGTGTTTACTTCACGTGTGTTGCCATCTTGTGTGACGTCATTCGTTGGTCTGGTTCGTAGCTTCCTCTGACGTTAGCTATTTGCATGAATTAGTTTCTAAAAGAATTTAAGGTTATATATATATTGTCCTCCGGCTAGCTATCATCTTTTCTTGGTAGAACTTGTATCTCTTGCAGGGTGTGAAGCGGAAAGGAATCTTTTGTCTAGAAATGATAGTGACGAAGAAATTGGTTTTATAATCTTTATTGCAGAACACGTTCACGAACACTTTCACATATTTATCTTGATACTCGCCATACTGAAACTGTTTATAATAACTTCTTATCACTTTTAACTCACGTACTTCAACTTTATATATTTAAATGTATAATACTTTATAAGATTTTTCGTAATTCTGCTGCGCGTAACTTGACGAAATGAAGGACTAACTGACGATATGTAGTATACTGAGAATTCCGTTGAACTGGGGACGATGTGTAATGTGTTGAGAATCTTGTTGCACTGGGGAACGCTCTCTTGAATTTACACTATTTATAGGCTTACCTCAAGATACGCCTAAAGATTATAAATGAACTGCTATTGGCTAATAAAACGCGCCAACATTAGCGTCTATTTTAACATCCAATGAAAACCACTAATACATATTTCTTTTAGAGAACATTCTGGAAGCTTTTTTACCGAAAAGGCGCGAAACATTACGTAACTTCCTGGTTCCCGGTAACGATAAACAACTCACTCCACCGCTGCATTCTTGCGTTATTGTTAACAGTTTCAGTAAAGCCGTATATTATTATTTACCAATAATAATTACAATTATTAAACCTCTGAAATCAATGTTACATAAAAATACATATTCATATTAAAATAATTATTTACATTTGAGTAATTTGTGATACAAATTACCGTATCAGTTGAAATAAATAATGCTTTAGCCTTCTTAGCACGCTGAACCACTGAACCAATCTGATCATATTTTAGAAGTTGGCTGTAGAGAACCAGTGCCTACTACTTCCAAGAGATATTGTGTGTAAAGTTACTATTGCACAAAGCTATATACAATAAATAATGATGCTAAATATATAAAGCACTGAAACCTTTTTCCTTTTTCTACCGAGTACCTAGTAGATGGAAGAAATATTTGCATTCCATTAGAAAATTCAATACTGAGATTTCACTGGAAATTCATGTTTTGAGCCCCCCTGAATCAAAAAAAGGCATTTTTAAAAAACATTTCATATGTGTGCTTGCATGCATGAGAAGAGTGTAAGTCAAAACTCAAAAATCATAAGCACTTAACTTGGTCCAAAAATCCAAAACCTGCAAGTATTGAAGTACAAATGATAATACTAAATTACAATGCGAGTTGAATAGTCTTCACTAACATATATCACCCTAACATGTTTTGTAGATAGCATTGCCTACATCATCAGCAGGCATGTTGCTGATATCTTCCATAGACTCACTGGATCCCTCTGTCAGTTGGTTAATGAACTTGCATAGTGACTTACTTGCCTTCAGTAGGATTTTCAAAATTCATTACTTTTGTTGTATGTTTTAGTATGTGAATATTTTCCCAGATGTCTAGTTTTAGTGATCATTCTACTAATTTTAATAGGTGTACTTTGTTTTTTATTTTTTTTATTTTTGTTTTTGAGGTGTGAAGCTGCTGCTGATTTCTCTATTTGGTTGTTTTTATATGTCTTAGGTGTTGCTTCAGTCTGGTTCCTATGTTTCTTTTAGTTTTCTCTATGTATCTTTCTTCACAGTTTTGTGTAAATTCCTGGTTTCTCGGATGGAGCTATCTCTTCTAACTTATTGGGTGTTATGAGATTCTGGTGTTGTGTTTGTTTCTGCAGCCAAGATTATCTCATATTCTATGAAGATGTTTTTAAGTTTCCTAAAAGGACTGAGGGTGATATGTAGATTTTTTTAAAAATAGTCTTCATTTTTTCTGCTTTATGGGTGGTTGTGGCTACTATTTTTCCTCTATCTTTCTATCTATCGCTTAAAATTTTTTTTAACAAGTGTTTTGTTGAAGTCATTATTCTGGTTAAGCTCTTTATCCTATTCTGCTTTGTTTGTAGGTATTTTGAGTGGCCTATAAACAATGGATGATTGTGTGCTTCTGATTATTTGGGTTGAACCTCTTGGCTTTGACATGGGTATCTTTTCTGAAAATTCAAAATTCTAATTTCTTATTGTTCCTTATAATCTTAAGGTCCAAACACAGAAGCATGCTTCTTTCATTTTAATAAAATAATTTTGTGATTTAGGTTTCAAGGTAGTTCATGAATAAATTTGCTAAAAGTGGTAATAGGGACATGTAGTTATAGTTTTCAGGATATAGCTGTTAAAGTGGAAAACATTTCTAATTGTGTGTTAATGCATTCCTGCACTATAAGTTGGATCATCTGGCTTCTCCTCTTACCTGCATATAGGTCCTCCAGTCTTTCTCTTTACTCTGTGGATTGAATGCCAGCCTTTCTGCTTATTTCATCTAACATTTTCTCTGCACTCTGATCTTTACTTGGTCGGAGGTGTTCATCACAAAGATGCAATTAAACCGCTTTTCACTCCCACCAACTTTATTAGTCAGCAGTTAACAATCTCTCCCAAGTTGAATGATGCTACTGTGTCATAAACCACAAAATGTAGTATGTCCACCCCAAAAAATACATTTTTGGAACATGGGTACAAATTATATTATGCAATGATTTGCTAGAGTTTTGTGTTCCAACATGAAGACATCTAGCTAGAAATTATGCATCAGTTGAATCTCTGAATATTGATTTCATCTCAACCATGCAGGGAGAAGAATTGTGAAAATATTATTTATGAGTATATTCCTTTTTATCTTACTTAGCTTTCAAATAGTTACACCAGATTGCACCACAAAAATATCTTATGTGTTTCATTCATAAGATTTCCACTAGCCCAGAGGATTATTTTTATGTACCTTCTGCAAACTATTTTTGCAAAGACCTATTTTCTATCTACTTCATTTTAATAGGCATAAATCTTTGGATAAATAGTTTCATTACACATATTGTTGTAGTTGCATAGAAGGGGATACAGGAGGGTTTGGTATAGGGGTACTTTATTGAAAATCTTTGTATCCCATCTTTGGAAAATACCAAGCTTAAATACTAAGTTCAATCACTGTATTTTTTAGTTATTCTGTTAACACACTCCAAGCACACTCATGGACCTCTTTCTAAAAATCCTTTTTTTGGAGTCAAGGGTGCTTCAAAACATGTATTTTCATTGAAATCTCAACATCACATTTTTAGGTGGAATGCAATACTTCCCCTATCTACTAAGTATATAGCATAATAAGTACAAGTCAGGTACTTTAGGTTCAGGGGTTCACAAAACATGTATTTTCATTGAAATCTTGTTAACTAATCTTGGGTAGAATACCTCCACTTACCTATTGCAAGGTGGCGGAGAAAATAAAAAAATCTTGTGTTGCATTCACATGACTTCTCTACTCACTATCCAACCAACTATTCTTATAAAATCCTATTCTTCCCGTCTACTTCTTGTTAATCAAGATAAACTTTCATTGCACATTTATATATTTATTGTAGGTATAAAAAGAATACAGTAGGTTAAAGTGATACTCAAATTTTTAGAAATTGGCTGACTATGTGATGCCTTTGAAATCCTATGCTCTTGCATGACCAAATAAAAAAATGAATAGTGTCTTACCACTTGAAAAAATATAAATATTTGAAACATTCAAACCAATAACAAAAAACATCTCAGAAGTGGTTAATGACACAAAAAATTATTTGACATGAATTGTGTGCTTTAATGAGATCTATATTGTTTGTGCAGTAAGATTTTGTGTATTTCTTGCAGTTTACTAACTATACAAAACTCATTCAGAATAAAGAGAACTTTCAGGCTATTTGAGAAAATTCTAGATATGTGTTATATTTGTCATGGAAATATCTTAAACATAGGTTCTTTAATCAAAATCTTTAAAGTCATTTTTGAAAAAAATCAAAAATAACAAAAGTTTTTCATGTAAATGGTAGGTTGGGGTGGAGGATTTTCTTGAAACTCTTTGTGACAAATCCTTGGAAGATGCTGAACTTAAATACTAAGCTTGTTAATATTTAACTGAACTTTCTTTTGAGGTTATGCTGTTCACAGATACACATACACAGGTGCAGACGTTTTACAAGAAAAAAAATTTTAGATTAGATTGCATTCCGTGAGTTCACTAGCAACCATAAAGGCTTGTGAACATAGAAGATGTCAAGGAAATGTACAAAAATTACATATAAATAGAAATATTACACAGAATATAGAACATTTTAAATAAAATAGACACATACTATATGCGTGTCAAGGAAATGTACAATATAGTTACATATACACATAAATATTAAATAGAATACAGAACATTTAAAATAAAATAAAGACACATTATATACAAAATGAAACAAATTGGATGTAATTTTATGCAAACTCAAATACCTCCCTACCGTTATAAGGTTAACATATTTATGGACAAGAACAGTTATTTTAATATTCACTAGGCTTGTATCTTTATTCGTCTCATCATTTTGTTCTATTTTACTGCCAGTTCTTAATATACATACATTTAAATAGCTTCATTAATTCTAGAGCAGGCATCAAATATAACTGGCAATTGTCATTAATATTTACTAATACTACTTACAGAGCTATATATGTATTATCATCAGGATAATTTGTCATTCAGGAAGCATTAAAATATGCATTTTTGGTAAAATCTTGGTATTAAGTGTTTGGGTGGATGGATAAGTAGCTGAGAAAGTAAAAATCTTATGTTTTACATACACCTAATTTTCTTTACCAATGTCTCTACAAACTATTCTTACAAAAGCTTATTCCTCTATCTACCTCATGTTAAACATTTGCAGAAATACTTTTATTAGCATCATTGTAGGCAGGGCGACCCAGGAGGGGGACCATGGTGTAAGTTGCTCCATTAGGAGCAACATTTTGGGGGCTAAATTAACGTAGGCACTATAAACACATTTATTATAATTTTTAATCAAGTACTGTAATTGTTAACTAAGTTTATATATTTAAGTTTTTTAATCTAAATGTGCTGTATCTCCCCCAAAAGTAATCTCAAGTACAATTCATACAGTATGGTATAATGTACATACTGCATGAGTCTTTTCATCCTGCAGAATGGTAACTAGGCAACCCTACATTTTACAGACAATGTGAATGCTGGTTATGAACATGCTCTAGTTGCGCAATGGTTAACGTGCTGGAAAGTCATGGTTAAGATTGGAAGTTCAAATCACGCTGCAGATAAATGAGTTTTTTATTCACTTCTGTTCATTTTTCAAGAACATTCTAGCAAATCATGATTTCTTTCTGAATGCACTAGAAAGTAGATTTGCCTATAAATATGAAGTTCCAGCTGTTCATGCTCACTGTGGAACAATGTTTTTGAATAGAGAGTATCTGGTCATATGTTAGTATATAGAGAAGCACAGCAGAATGCAACAGAGGCATGCCGTCTATACCAACAAAGGTTTCCACAGAGAACACTTCCTACAGATCACACATCTTTGCGATTTGCAAAACACCTTCTGCAATCAGGAACAGTCACAAGACACCACATCCATGAATAGATCACCCTGTCTGTCACCAAGCAACGATGGATCGTGTGACTGACTATGTCATTCAGCATACACACTGTAGTACAAGGGACATTCACAGGCATTTCAATATTAGCCAATCTTCTGCATGGAGAATACTACATCATGCAAAGCTTCACCCTAATCTTCAACTACACCAGGAACTAATGCAGCCGGACCATGGATAGAGAGTGGCATTTCTAGGTATTTCAAACTGAACAAGATCCACATTTTTTGGCAACTGTTTTGTTTACAGACAAAGCAGAATTCTATAACTCACGTCATGTAAATTGCCACAACATGCATTACTGGAGCACTGTAAACCCACATAGGATGTAAGAGGTGGCCTTATAAGTTCGATGGGATTTCAACGTTTGGGCTGGTATATTCGGTGATTATCTAGTAGGCCCGTATTTTTATGATGGCCAACTCACTGGGAATCGCTATATCCACTTCCTACAACATCAGCTGTCTACTCTACTGGATGAAGTGCCTTGAGGAACCGACTATGTGGTACCAATATGATGGGGCACCAGCTCATTTGGCCCATCACGTAACAGCTTATCTCGATGCCACCTACCTTGAGCGATGGCTCTGATGGCATGGACCAATAGGGTGGCCAGCGCGCTCACCAGGTCTAACCCCATCATATTTCTTCTTATGTGATTATCTTAAAGATATTGTGTACCAAGAGCAGCCAATGACCTCTCAACAGCTCAGGGAATGATCATGTTAACTTGCCATGACATCACACCGGCCATGTTGTGCCGGGTTAGGCTGGCGATGATGGTTAGACTGAGATCTTGCATCTGCCAGCAGGCCAGTTCAAACACCTATTTCAACCACATGGAGGAAACGGGTAAATTGTAAAGGTTTATCTGTGTGATGGTCTGGCATGATGTCAGAGTCACTGTTAAATGCACTACTTTGGGAACCAGAGAAGTTTACAACAATCATAATATGGGCTTGCAAATGCTATCTAGTTTGTATGTACATATTACATTTTGTAACTCTTATTGTCAAAGCAATTTATTGGCTTTCTTTTGTATGAAAGAATGGCTTTAAGTAGTAAAATATTTTTAATGAAGCCCTATGTTTGAAAGTTATAATTACAATGTTATATGCATTTATTTATGATGATCATTAAAAGATATTCTAACAAGTAACAATTTTTGTTTTAATGAAATTCACATAATTAAACTAATTAAGTGAAACTACACTTCCATGCCAAACTATCAGTTCTCATTAAATTACTAAAAACATAAAAAGTACCTTCAAGTGGCAGTATTTGAACCTGGAAACTTTACCACTGAAGGCCATGCACACAATGCACTACAAATGCAAGTCCTGCATGCACAGTGGTGCATAGCAGTCATTTCGGCCAAAATTGATACGATGTGATGCAGTAGACAGTGTTTACAGCATAGTCTGTACAATGCCGGAACTACATAACTTCTCAATCTGCAGGCTGAGAAGACTTGCCCAGTATAATGTATAAAAGAAACTATAATATTACAGATGGTATGTAGTTGTTATGAATCTATAACATTATCACACTTACTATACTAGTCTATAAGTATATAGATAGTTACAATATGATATATTGAAATACCAGGAAATAAAATACACCACCTGCCAGATATTTTTGTTTGCAGTTTTTGCTGTAAATATTACAATTTTTATTGATTTTAACTTTCAAATTATTTGCTTAAGCTTTTATTGTGCACTGGCATCACAATAGCTACTACAGTAACCTATAGGATGCCCCTTTGCAAAGCTTTTCAGCAACATAGAAGAAGAATTAAATAGCCCTCTGAAAAATAAGAAGGAGGAGGATGCTTGTTTTGGTGGGATGCACTATAGCCTTTGGGGGGAATTGACACCCCTGTTTGTAGGTACAAAGGTACAAGAGAGATGCAGTAGCTGAAGCAACAATCAAACCTTTTAAAAGTGGGACACTGTGTGATGACTTTGAAACTTTATGTTACTTGTATGACCACAAGAAGAAAATGAATAGCAGAATTGAAAAAGAGGGAAAACAGACACGAAAAATTCAAACTAATTACAAGGAATATCATGGTAATGTTTAATCTCAAAAAAAGATGTGACAAATTTTGCATAATAATCATATCTACATTTTGTTGTATAGTAAGTTTTTGTCTAATTTTTAGGGTTTACCAGTTATGCTAATTTATGCAGAATATATTTGGAAGAAATTTCCTATAATTTTGTAAAACAGATAAACCATATAAGACACACAAAAGCATACTTCACAAAAATGTAGAGCTCTTTAAAACACTATTTGTTTCAGATAACTTTTTCTGTGGCATCAGCCATTTCTAAGATAGTGATTTTCTTAAGTGCTGTTATTATTCAGTTGTTTCACACAATGTCATGAAAAGAGTATGGAATTTTAAGGCCAGCACATAGCATTCAGCTTTTAAGTATTTGAGTACTACTAATCCCAGTACCTATAATAAAATGTGAAATGCAACTGTTCATGCAAACTTATTTTGCTCTATTTAACTTATTTTCTCTCTTTGTCCTGTATAAATTACACAGCAAGTGAAGCAAACGTGTTCCAAATTTGACTTCTAATACTTAAATATTGAATTTTGCCTTCACTGTTACAAAGCTTCTAAAAAATTAATTATTTTTCTCTACTTGAAGTAGAGTAAAATAAACTTTTGTAAGAATATGTACAAGCTATATAAAAATAAATACTAGTGGATAGACAAAGTCATGTTAGTGTAGCACATATTGTTTTCTATGTGTTCACTGTCATGTTAATAGATACAGCATATTTTTAATTTCTCTACTACATACTTACAGTAAAGGTAAAAGTATATATTACAGAGGGGCTCCAAAAAGAGCACCACAAGTAGGCCACAGTGGCCTTTTTGCATCTAATGTGGCCCCCGGGAGGGTGAGAGGGATGAGGGGAGATTCCCAAAGGACAATCAGTTCTGGATGACAATGGGCACAAGCAAAGTTTCCAGATAGAAGGCATCCAACACTGCCCTACCCCACCCATGAGCCCCTAACCCCTGGCAAGGTCCACTTCAGAGGCAGGTCACAATTGGGCAGTCCCTACGGACGCCAGAGAAGAAACATTTACAAAGCACACTTCCACTGCCCAGCCACAATCCACCAAACAGTATCACCTGGTCCTACAACCCTGAAACAGATAACAATGAAGGAGAAGATGGGTACAGAAGATGAAGGACATGAAAGTCATGGTAGAAGAGGGACCACACCAGCATATGCCTGCCAACCAGAGAAATCACAAACAAACCCATGGGCCAGAGTGGGCAGTCACTGGGGATCAACCAGGACCTCCTGAAAGTAGTAGCAGAAATTACTGTGATGCCACCTTGCTTCGTCGTAATAGTAAATAGAGGAAGTACTGTATTCTACCCAAAAATTTGATATTGAGATTTCACTGCAAATACACCCTTTGAGACCCCCTGTGTGTGTGTGTGTGTGTGTGTGTGTGTGTGTGTGTGTGTGTGTGTGTGTGTGTGTGTGTGTGTGTGTGTGTGTGTGTGTGTGTGTGAGAGAGAGAGAGAGAGAGAGAGAGAGAGAGAAAGAGAGAGTGGGAGAGAGAGAGAAAAAACAGCATAACTCAAAAACTAAAAGTTGGTTAAATACCAAACATAATATTTAAGTTCAGCATGTATCAAGGATGCAACACAAAGCTTTTCAAGAAGATCCCTCCACCCCAAACTAGGTACCTTTTACATGAATAATTTTTCAACAATTTTTATTTTCTCAAAAATGGCTGTAACTATCTTGATTAAAATACCATATGTTTAAGACATTTTCATGACAAATGAAATGTATGTCTTTAATTTTCTTAGAACAGCCTCTGAAGTGCTGCTCATTCTGAATGACTTTTGCATAACTGGTAAACAGTAAGAGATAGACAAAAATTCTAATGTGCAAAAAATGTAGATCTAGTTTAAGCACACTATTTATGTCAAATACATTTTTATTTTTTTTGTGTAGTAAACCTTTTTTGCAATATTCCTTGTTATTGGTTTGAATTTTTAAATATTTCATACTTTTCTTAAATGGAAAGTCATTATTCTTTTTGTTTCTCTCTCTCTCTCACAACGAAATATGTAACAAAACTATTTCTGCATATATTTATCTCAAGTATTTGAAGTAGATGGAAGAATGAGTTCTTATAGGAATAATTTGTTGAAGAATGGATAGAGAAAGTCATCTGAATGTAACACATATTTTTAAAAATAAAAATACAGCATTGAATAAGCTCTGCATATTAGTGCAATGTATAGTTTTAACTGTCAAACTTCAAAGGAACAGGTAAAATAAAAAACACAATTATGAAAATGTTAATATTTTTTGGCTTAATGAACCCCTTAAATGTATTGTTACAACCATAGTTGCATGCAGCTGATTTTATCAGCAACTGTTTGTTTTAGTGAAACTCGTCAGTCCATTTGATCCATACCCCATAAATGGAATTTGGTAACTAATACATTTTATGTTATATCTTTGCAGCATTTTGAAGAGCTAAACACCCCCTATGTGCACATGAATGCACAACTGGTTGGTGATGGCAATCTGCTTGACAAAATGATATCTCCTAATTATGAAAATCTGCATACGGAAGATAGCACATCGGAAGACAATGGGTTAGTATAAAGCTCAGTAACAACAGCTTAAGTGACAATAGAATATTAAGTGTTTGCTTTATAGATGTTTTAAAATAATTTAAACTCATTATAACAGTTCTTATAAAATATTACATTATAATACAAGAGAACTTAGGAAGAATAAGGAATTAACCAAGAGCATTTTTGGCCTTAATAAAGCATGAAGCTGAAATTAATATGTATGCCTAAGCCATTTTATTTCTACATATTATTTAGTGAGTTTTTGCCAAATGTAGGTCCCCATACAATTTATTAATCATATTTATGAAAATCTATAACTTCACCCCTTACATATGTATTTATTTATTTATTTCATACATTATAATATTATTACTTTCTCTACTATGTATAGTAAGTAGGGGAAGTATTGTATTCCACCCAAAAATTTGATACCAAGATTTCACCGGAAATACATGTTTTGAGACCCACTGAATCCAAAAAAAGCATTTTTGGAAACATGTCCACGTGTGTGTCTGTGTGTCTGTCTGTGTGTGTGTCTGTGTGTCTGTCTGTCTGTGTGTGTGTCTGTGAACAGCATAACTCAGAAACAAACAGTCGGATAAACACCAAACTTGGTATTTAGGTTCAGTATCTTCCAGAGATGCTACAAGAAGGTTTTCAAGAAAATCCCCCCACCCCAGATTATCCTTTACATGGAACATTTTTCGAACATTTTAATTTTCTCAAAAACGGCTCTAACGATTTTGATATGTTTGAGATATTTTCATGACAAATGAAATGTATATCTCGAATTTTCTGGGAATGTCTCCAAAAGTATTGTTCATTGTGAACGACTTTTGCATAACTAGTAAACCATAAGAGATACACAAAATTTTACTACACAAAAAATGTAGATCGCTTTAAAATATACAACCTATGTCACATACATTTTTTTTGTTGAGTAAACCATTTTCGAGATATTGCTTGTTATTCCCTTATATTTTGCAATACTTATACTTTTTCTCAAATTCGTTATTCATTTTTTTTTGTCCTGGTAATGCAAAGAGAATGGAATACTCCACATAGCAACCAGCTCTTAAATGCTTAAAGCCTAGCAATTCCCCTTGCATCTACAAGAAAATTAGCAATAAGATTAACATCTTAATATCTCGATTAACATGAAGCATATGGGAAATAAGCGTTTGTAAAAATAGTTTGTACAAGAGTAGAGAAAGTCATGTGAGTGTAACATATCAGATTTTTTTAATTATGTATAATTGTTATGCAATTATTGAATGTTGTAATATGATATTTGAGCATGCAAAGCATCATTCCCACAGCAATAATGTATTTATTAATTATAATTAGGATTACCAGATGTAATTCTTGAAATCAAAGACATCTTTAATTAAAAAATAAGATAAACTATGACACCAAGATTAAATAAGAACTTATCTTACAAACATACAGTACAAAATTATTTAATTATTAAAACATTATCCATGTGAAATGATAAAAATACTTTAGTAAACACTCAGTTGTAATAAGCATGTGAAAGTAAATTCAACATTTAACTGTTACTTGCTTTTCTGACATAGCTATCATTTCAGTTAGATTTGCATTTCCTTGAAGATATTTATGGAAATCAATACACTCTATGTTCTGAAAGTTATATTGCACAAAGACATTTGTAAAGCTGCATTTCCAACTCAGCATCTTGAAACCTAAGAACAAATTGAATTTACGTTAAGTAATTTGATTATATTCCAAGGTGTTGAAACCCTTTTATTAGCCTTAAAACATATATCTAATTTCACGCTTACCATTAGAAGTATCAAATATTTTTCAGCAATCTCCAAAGCATCATCTAAAATGCAATTTAGCACAATAATACAATTTGTATCTATTCCATGATACAACAAACAAGTTAGAAATCACCTGTTGAACATCAAGCAAAAAATATTGTATAACGTAAGATTGTTAGTTTATGCTTGCAACAAATCAGGGATGATTGAATACAGAATTACAAATGTCTCCATCTTTAAAGCAATTGCACCATTATTCTTGCATACAAACTGATGACTATAATGATTTCAGGAAGTAATTTTCTTTTTTAGTTTAGTGTTCTGTTTAAAAATGATACTTTGACAATTCAATAAAACCCTCAGATGCTTTCAGATGCATAAAACCCTAGAATATATCTGAGTAAATGCAGATGGTTTGCACTCCTAATTATGTCTTGGGAAGAGCAACTCATCCAGCTGAGGCAAGTAGTGAATTTTGCAGGTTTGAGGAAAGATTCAACCATGCAGATTTATGTGGCATACAAAACATCCACAGCAACCATAATCTGCACTCTGACAACCATTCAGAGAAGGCTAAGGCAGGAAATTTTCACCTTTGGCACTGCCTATGTTGAAAAAAAGAGAGATTAAGTCCACCAGAGCAAAGACCCACTAGAGGCAATCTGCTCCCAGCAGTAGAGTCCTCCACATCCCTACCAACCAGCAATGGACAAATATAAGAATAAGAGTTTTGGTTTATTTACAGTGGATACATCAATTTGATGTATTTATTCACACCAAAAACTTTTAGCATTGGATTAAAATCCTTCAGGTTGCTGATCTGTTAAATGGTGCTGGATCCTTTCTTGTATATCATCTGTTATTACTCTGCAGGGTCATACGCATGTTTAAATACCATCCCTGGCTAAGAACCAAGGAAAGTGGCACTCGTCAGCTTTGCAGAAGGTCATTGTTTGCTGTTTTAATGAAGAGCGTTCCATCTCCACACCGCATGACATTTTTCACTAGACCATAAATACTCTGTATTTATTTCCTTTGAAATGCAGAAGGACCAAGTTATTTCATAGTCTTTGACTTGCAATTAAGTTGCAAAATAAAAAAGAAAGAAAAAGTTGTGATGAGGAGGTTGAGCACAGAAGATCCATGATGAAAAGGGTTATGAACCTGATATCCAGGCAAGACAAAAAAATGACACTTAAATATTCCCGTCTGTACTGACCTGGAGCACCCATTACTGGTCCATCTCTAAAATACTTCAGAGAAATTACTTTTCACTCTCACTAATGCCAGCATGTGACACGTTCACCAGGCAGACCCAGCTTTGCTCCTACCACTGGAATAATTAGTTGTAGTTCCCCACTTTAGGCTGCATGATCTTAACAGAGGCAGTGACACTCATGGTTGATTACACCTAGCCAGAGACAGCGGTAACTCATCAAATCTTCACGGCCATACCAGTGACACGCCACAGAATTACCCATGGGTACCCGGCTTGTTGGAGGTATGTGGGTGTGTACTTGACTATACAACAGCTCCACATCTAGTACCTAAGCTAGGCTCCTAAATGGGGGTTTTATTGCTTCACCTACATAATAAGGCAGTGAATGTTTGTGTTCATACTCTTCTCCAGTTGCTATTGCTCTGTTAAATTTGCACCTTGTGGACATAGTGCATGCTGTAGCTTTTCATTTGTTGTTCGTTTGTTGTTTATTTGTTGTTTATGAAAGAATGTCGCCCAAACATCACGCCTCATCTCCTCCAGTTTACTTGCATTTCTCCTAATAACCATGCCATAATAGTGCTGTAAGTTGTCTATTTCCTTCTCAGATAGTCTTCCCTTCCCAGAAACACTTTTACCATCACCTAGCTTTTGACCCCTGAGATCCTTTTTCAGTTTTCTATATCTGGTTCCCATACGCTTTTGCACATGCCCCACACATTGCAGTTTTTGAATTTTCACATCCCTATATGGTTTCCTTTCTACCACAGTTTTTTATGCTTTACTACCCCATCCCCTAAATATTGTGTGTACCTTACACCATACTTAAATAAAGAACATTCAAAGATTCTTGCTACTCCTTCACACTCCATGCCACCACTAAACCCTGAATAATTTGCTTTCTTTGTGAAAATGCCATTTACGCCCATTTGAAATGCACTACACGTAAAACACAACAGATTTTTATAGAATGGACATTTAACCTTACATTTATGACAGAAAATCAATTTCGATATTTTTTACCCAAATCAGCTTAAAACCTCCCCTTAAAGCTTAAAAGTTAACTTTATGAATAAAAAGCTTAAAGATATGCTGTTAAAGTTATATACATGATTAATGTTGCTTCACATTTTTCAGTATCCTTAATTATGCATTTTCTGTTATTAATTTGTACCTTAAACTTTTTGGCTAATCATAAATTGTTTTACTTTCTCCACTACTTATCTATGGTAGGTAGAGCTAGTATTGCCTTGCATTTCACCAAAATTTTAAATCTATATTTCACCAGAAATACATATTTTGAGGTTCCGTGAATCCTAAAAACATAATTTTACAAAAGGTAGGTATGTGGATGTTTTTTTATTAATATCTTTATTGTGCATGCTCTTTGCATTAATTAAATATGCAATACTACATGCAGTTGTGTTAACACAGGTCAAAGTCATGTAAAGTTAACAAAGTTGTATTATCTGTTTATATTTTCCTTGCCTTGTTTACTAATATATTATTAGGTTGCAGTGCATCAAAGTTTATATTGTTCACAAATTTCAGAAATTGAATTTTGAAGGTTTTCACAAGTTCACTGTTTTGTATCAACCATTGCCTTCTTGTTCTCACTATACTTTTCCTAAGATCTTTTCTTTCGCTTTTTAACCATCTACATTCCCATAGGATATGTTGCACTATTTGTTCACTTTCCCTGCACACACATGCTGTGCGTTTGTTTGTTTGTGCGCATACACACGCATGTGAATACCTGTGAGCACTATGACTTAGAAAGGAAAAGCTGGATAAATAACAAACTTGGTATATATTAATTTTCTGAAAATTTAATAACAATTTTTGTTAAAATAATATACATTTAGGATATTTGTGCGACCAACAAAATGTATATCTTGAATTTTCTGGGAATAGCCTTTGAAGTCCTTTTAATTCTAAGTTATTTTTGTAAAGTTTTGTATAACTGATAAACCACAAGAGCTAGATGAAATCTCTGTAATTGAAAAATGTCAGTTTCTATAAAACATACAATTTAGGCAAAATATTTTTTTTCTCAGATTTCATTTTCAGGATATTAGTTATTATTTGCTTGAATTTTCCAATATGTACATATTTTGAAGTATTTAGTGAGAATTCCTTTGTTTCTTGCCAGTGGCTTAGCCAGAAAAATATAAAGGGAGGGGGGGATTATGTATAGAGATCCATTTTTAAACAATTTGCATCAATTCAAGGGATATGAGTAAATACCAATTAATCCTTAAATATTTAAATAACTTGATTTTATATTTACAGATTAAGGTGCAGCAATTGGAATTAAAATTAGGAGAGGATGTTTTAGGTATTCTAAGAGGCAAATGTGTTGTGATAGAATTAAAGACCACTGTGCAGTATTTTATATTACCACTGCAGGCCACTTTATTTCACTACAAAACAGGCTTTCTAGTCATGTTTTAAACTGGGAGATATTGCACTCAAATTTAGCACCAGCACAAAAACATGTCCCGGATATCTTAACATGATTGTACCAACATCATCTAAAGTACAGTTTCTCTTACTGTCACTTTTGGTGATATTGTCTAAGACATGCAGTGTAAGTATAGCACTACTGGTGACATGATTAGGAAGTATCTCATTCCCATCAACCTAGAAATATGTTATTATTTTAATGAAGCTACTTTTGCTCTTAATTTTTACATTTATTTTGTTAAGGGAGGGGGCTCCAACCCCAAAAACCACTCCCTAGCTATGCCTCTGTTTCTGGCCAGGTTATGCAAATTTCAAAGCCAGCAAGTAGTGATCTATTTCTTAAAAATCTGATGTAACTTGAGCCTCCTGCATTCCTCTTGCACCTGCAACAAAATGTGTAATAAAACCATTTCTGTAAACATTTATCTCAATTAACATTAAATTGAAAAAAAAATCTCGCCAAATGCAAAGACCTTAAAAGTGATAACTTACAGACTTTATATTGGGAAGCCAGAGGGAAAATGATGCAGATCAATTAATCACCAGTGCCATTGGTGAACAACAACAACAACATTAAATTGATATAAAAATAAGCTTTTGTAAGAATAATTTGTAGAAGAGATATGAAAGTAAATGACAGTGGGTAGAGAATGTAATACATAAGATTTTTTATTTATTGCATTTATATGCCATCTTTAACATCTTCATTACTTTATCTCTGGAAACAATTGCCTATGATCAATGAAGCTCACTCATGTACACTAGCTTCAAATTAATTCCAATAAAAAAAACAATTCTCCTAACTAGAAACCAAATGTGTGACCTCTAGATTTAGAAGTTAACATCCTAACCACTAGATCATATTATGTATTTCATACATAATCACTAGGGCTAGGATTTTTATGATAGGACATATATTTTTTGGTAGGACTGACATGCTCCTTAAATACATATAAATGCTTCTTATGAAACAGCGAAATGAATTAACCTAATTTGTTAAGTCATATTTTTGCATATATGGCCATTACTCTCTGATAGAGCATATTTTAGTAAGTAAATGGTCATATTCGTCATATTTTCACTCTTTCAAGAAGAAAAGAACGTTCTCATGCAATTTATTTCTTCCGTGTTACATTTCTCAGAATTGCGCACCTCATTTTGTTTCCTGGAAAATGGCAGGTATCTACCTTCCTTCCCTGTTTCCTTTGAATTCACAATATGGACTTCACTCTTACACATCAGTGAGTTTGTGTAAGCTATTGTTACTCTATGAACAGGTAGCTGATTAAGCCATTCTGGACCTGGACTGCAAACAAGTGTCTAATTCACTCATTGTGTTATTCAGTCTTATTGAAGTCGTAAGCGTGTGCAGTACAGTTCAGAAAAAATGCCTAAAGTGTAGCAAAATGTTCAAGTAAAACTAAAAATGTTTGTGTCTCAATAAGGTGAGAAAGTATTTTCAAGTGATGGTAAAATACTGTATTGTAAACTGTGTGATGTAAGAGTAACTGTGGAGAAGTCATTTAACGTTCAGCAGCATGTGGTGACAGATAAACACAAACGCGGAGTACAATGGATTGAAAATAAAAAAAAAAAAAAAAAAAACACTACAGCAAATGCTCCTAGGGGAATCCCGCCAGTCTTATTCACCATTCTGCGAAGAACTTTGTACAGCTTTCCTTTGTGCTGATATTCCCTTAAGTAAACTAAACCATCCATTCATTCATTCATTCATTATCTGTTTACCCTCCTCTTATGTAGGACTTACACCCCCCAGGACTTACAAGCGGGTGCCTGGGGTCAGAGGCCCGTCGAGGAGCAGACACTCATGGATCGGACAGAGCATCCAGGATGGGTGATCAGCCCGATGCCTGGTATGGGATGAAGGAAGTAGATGAAACGAAATGTTGGTGAAATGGATGAAAGGAAAGGTGATGATGGAGCAGTTGGTGGAATGAATGGCGGGGGAAACCGGAGAACCCGGAGAAAACCCGCCCAGACGCCGCTTCGTCCACCACAAATCCCACATGCAGGTCCCTGGGATTGAACCCGGGCCGCCTAGATGGGAGGCGAGCGGTCTAACCACTCGGCCACGGCGCCGCCCTAAACTAAACCATCCAAATTTCATGAATTCTTAGAAAAATACACAGGCAAATCTCTTCCTGATTCTTCCACATTAAGAAAGAACTTTGTCAGCCAAAGCTATGAAAAAACAATACAACAAACCAGACAACAGCTTGTAAATAAAAAAATTTGGGTATCAATTGATGAAACTACAGACTCTATGGGAAGATATATTGCAAATGTCATTGTGGGAACTTTGGAAGAAGATGGTCAAGGCGAAAAGTTTCTAATAAACAGTGAACATTTAGAAAAAGTAAATTTTTCCACCATTTCTAAGTTGTTAGACAGATCTGTGGGTGCCATATGGCCCGAAGGTGTTAAACATGACAATGTACTTCTCTTTGTAACGGATGCTGCACCTTATATGGTGAAACCTGGCGATTCTTTAAAAGCATTGTACAGTACAATGGTGCATGTGACTTGTTTAGCTCACGCCTTGCACCGAGTTGCAGAGGAGATTCGTAGTGAATTCAGTGACGACAAATTTATTGGGGTGTCAAAAAGGTATTTTTGAAAGCCCCTTCACGTATTGCAGCATTTAAGTTGTTAGTTACAGACATTCCCTTGCCACCATCTCCCATTTTGACAAGATGGGGGTCCTGGATTGATGCCTGCAACTATTACTGCCAGAACTTCAACGTTGTGAAAACCATCATTGATTCATTCGATAGCAGTGAAGCTATTTCAATTGGACTAGCTCAAGAATTAATTCTAATGGTGAAATTTCAGGCAAACTTTCTTACATAAAATCAAATTTTGGATTTATTCCTGCTGTCATAACTGCTTTGGAGGAATCAGAAGTGCTACTAGTGAAGCAGATAGAACAAGTGAAAAAAGTTGTGAATAAATTAGAGGGTGTTTGTGGTAAAGTGGGAAAAGAAGTGTCAAAGAAAATGGAAAAGGTGTTAGAAAAAAATGAAGGGTATCATACACTGTGTTCCATTTCAATGATTTTGTTGGGTGAAAAGTTCTCTCTTAATCATTCAGATTTAGATTCAAATGATATTGTTCATTTTAAATATGCTTCTCTTGTGTCAGTTGAAGTAGAAACAAGCTTTTCGAAGTACAAGGCTTTGTTGGCTGACAATAGGAAATCTTTTTCATTTGAAAATTTGCACAAGGTATTCATTGTGTTGCGACGGATGTTGCTTAGGTAATTTGTGTTTTTGTATTTGTTAGCCCCACGTTGTGGAGCCAATTTGCGAGAGAAATTGCTTTACGTAAGGCTTGTAGCGTAAGTTATTAGAACTTGTAGATCATATTTTGTGCTGCTTTACTTCACGCGTTGCCATCTTGTGACGTCACTCATTTGTCTGGTTTGTAGCTCCATCTGGCGTAGCAATTTGCATCAGTTTTGAAATAATTCACTTTAAATGTCCTCCAGCTAGCTGTTTAGGTCGAACATGTATCTCTTTTGCAGGTTGGGAAGCGGAAAGGAATCTTTTATCCAGAAATTATACTGATGAAGAAAATTTGTTTTATAATTTTTATTGCCGAACACGTTCACGAACACTTTTACATATTGATTTAGATACTCGCCAAACTGAAACTGTTTGTAATAACTTCTTACTTATCACTTTTAACTCACGTACTTCAACTTTGTGTATATTTAACTGTATAATACTTTAGATTCTCGTAACTCTGCTGCGCGTAACTTATGACGAACTGAAGACAGCGTGCTAGAAATTTTGATGAACTGGGCGACCGATGTGTAAGGTATTGAGAATTTTGTTGAACTGGGGGGCGATCTTCCTCGGACCTGGCTTATATACTCCCACTCCTCGACATGCCTAAAGATTATAAATGAACTGCTATTGGCTAATAAAACGCGCCAACATTAGCGTCTATTTTAATATCCAATGAAAACCACGAATACATATTGCTTTAGGAGACATTCTAGAAGCTTCTACCGAAAACCCGCGAACATTACGTAACTTCCTTGTTCCCAGTAATGATAAACAGCTCACCCCATCGCTGCATTATTGCGTTATTATTGACAGTTTCAGTAAAGCCATATATTATTATTTACCAATAATAATTACAATTAATAAACATCTGAAATCAATGTCACATAAAAATGCATATTCATATTACAACCATTATTTACATTTAAGTAATTTGTGATACAAATTACCGTATCAGTGTATTGCAACTCAGAGCTTATATGAAGTAGAATGAGGATGTAAAAACCACATAGGTTAACTATGTTCCTATAATGTTGATAAAAATCATACTGAAATGTCAAATTGCATAGTTTAGCTTGCTTCTCATGTGCATTTTATTTTCAAATAAATAGTTCATTATACTAATTTATTTTGCAAAAGAAATTTTACCTCATTTTAATATTGTTAGGTCATATTTATTATGTTATTGTGCATATTTTGGTAAATGATTGGTCATAACAGCATATTTTTTGTGCATATTATGATGATTTTTAGGTCATAAATATCCTAGCCCTAGTAATCACCATTCAGGATTACAGAAAATGATAAGAGCTACATGTACATATACACTCATCCAATAATTCTGGGGCCATAGTACATCAATCTGTCCATCCATTTATCTATCCATGACTCCTTTCCCCTTCACTAAAAGAGATTAATGTTTTAGCTATGCCTGCATCTATTTTGATATATGTTATGTTTTATCTTCTTAGAAACTATAAGAGAAAATAATAAATGGTATTTAATATCCTACTTTTATGTTTTATTAGCGTCTCTTACTAGTTCTATTATAGCAAGGTGTTTCCTTCCATATTGCATATGTCACATTATCACATTGCTTTTTTGCTTGCAAGTTTTTAAATTTTGTTAGATATTAGTTTTTTTCTTCAAATATAAGTACATAGCCCCATTTTAGTGATATCATACATTCTCATAGTTTGTATTCTGTTGCAGCAATGAAAATGATCTAAATGAAGTACACTGTAATGATGATTACCTTCCAATGACTGCAAGTCCTAGAACTCCTGAGCTAGCTGATGAAGTGTTTGAGTTTCCTAGCAAAGATGTCAATAATTTTACAGGTTTAAAAAATGAGAGAAACTTGAACCAAAAGAATGTTTTATCTAATGCAGGTTTGTACTCCTAGAAATTATTTATAATATGAAAATGTTGACATATTAATATACCACTCCTAAACCAATATTTGGTTAGGAGCAGCTTTTGGGCAACTAAAAGCTCTTAAGTGATTTTATGTAAGTAGTAGCATTTTTTAATGAATATAAGCAACAGTTCCAAAGGTAAACAGTTCTTAATGTTTACCAAGCAAGATGGTGCCATGGTAACACATGCAACTCACATTTGGTAGGTCCCAGGTTCAATCCCTAGCAACCACTCACTCTGACCCATAGAGTTTCCATGGTTTGCCTGGGCTGGCGGGGAATGTTGGCATGGTTCATCTTCTAGCACGACTCTCCTGTCCCTCATTTCCTGTACCCATTCCTTCTTGTCATCTGTTTCAGGGCTGTAGGACCAGGTGGCTGTCCGGCAGGTTGTGGCTGAGCAGTGGCGGTGCGCTCTGTGGTATTTTTCTGATATTGTTTGAGGGACAGCTCAGTTAGCACTCACCTCCAGGAGCTTTCGGGCATGCCCTCCTTTAGGAACGTCACGGAGGCTCAGGGGCCATGGGTGGGCCTGGGTAGCATTGGATGCATTCAATTTGGAAACATTACGTACCCTGTCCATGTTTGTATCTGTCGTCTTCCGGATCTGGTCACCCTTTGGGTGTCTCTTCTCTCCCTCCATCCCAGGGATCATGGTAAAGGCACGAGGTGACAGATGGCCTGCTTGCACTGCTGTGCCTCAGTATCAAGGGCCCCTCTGTTCATCAGTATCCTTACCTTTACCTTTCTTAATGTTTACACATGAATGGCATACGGAAATAAGGTTAAAGTTCCATCAAAGCTTGATATAGGTAGAAATATAGTGTCATGTTATAGTGTAAATGTGTGCTATGATGCAGTCATTATTTCTGTTAAATGATTGTAATTCTTGAAAATGTGTATTAAAGTTTATGTACTTCAGAAGAACAATCAGACTTCAGTCAATTCTGAGAAAGAAAAGATCAAGCACATTTTTCATTATAGTGCTTCAGGTACCGCATATTCCTTTTATTGGCTTTTGGCTGAGCTTATTAATATGGTCTAAATAGCAGTTAATTACTTTTCTATCATGGACTGTGATGCAGGGTAAATTTTAAATTCATTCTGGACCAAGAAATACAGTAACTCAAAATTTAAAATAATTAAAATAGTGCATCTAGAATGTGCTGAATATTTAAATTATTTGCAGCACATAATAACAAACAAATAGGTTGAAGAATACCAAGAGCTTAAACTTAATGAAAAGAACATCACATTAAATATAGCATTACAAGGCAGAGGGTGATGGATTTTTTCAGGCGTAAAGATTTACGGCATGTAAAACAATCTCAAGCCCAATAAAGAGGCCTCTGAGCAAAATTAGAATGGGACACAAAGAACCAAGTAGTTAAAGAGCATCTATAAATAAAGAAAATATTTTTAAAATTAAAAAAACAAAGCCAATATTTAAAAGTGTTTCTTTAAATTTATTCTGAAGTGGTTAATAAAAGTAGAATTTTCCTCCTATATGAAGCAACAATTTTCCCCAACAACCTACTAGTTCCCTGAGACCTTATCAACTTTGTGTTGGAAGATATTTTCCCACTTGTCCCCCTAAGATGATGTCATCTCTCGCCATTGAGTATGGACATTCTGTCTCAGTAGCTGTAATGATTAAACCAAAGTCATCAGCTATTAATAGTACCATTCCAGAATTTTAATACTACAAAGTATCAGTTGATCCCATAAATAGCCTAATTCCTAAAAACAATATAATAATAAATAATAGGTATATAGGTAATATGTGAAATTTAGATCTACTTTTGTTCTGAAACAGAAATTGCATTATTTTACATGTAAACATATTTTAAATATTTTTGAGATACTTTAGAAGATATATTATTGTCCTAAATCTGAGAGATATAAGTGATAAGATCCACAGCTTTTGGTCCCTTTTTGTGAGAGCTTATGAATGACTCAAATGAGGACTTTTTTCCCTCATTATTATGAAAAATGTATTCCTTTCAAAACTTGCATTATTAATATTCTTAAAGTCAATACAGAAACTAAGTACTCAAAATACAGTGCAGAAACCCCCACTTCTTTAGCACTGCATTCTCTTCACCAAATATTGCATGCATATGTACATGAAAATGTCCAAAACTGAGCAAATAGTCTTTATAGGGTGATCATTTTTCCAGGTAGAAAAAGAGGAAAATAACCACATGCCTATTCAGATCACACCAAAGAATAGTTTAAGTAGCATATTAAGGATCTGAAAATTTAATGCATTTCTGCATCCTGATTGTATGCCACTCCCAATACTGTTTTCTGGCAATGATGTCCTGTATGAATAGGGACAAAGGTTATAGTGGTTGTGCAGTAGGCTTTGGCCTGCTTTGGATTATCATGCCAAAGAGTTTATTTTAGTATGAATGCTATTGGATCATATTAACTGCAATTAAGCAGTACATAATTTAATGAAAAGTACAGTATGATAGTGACTTTATTTCGTTTGAAACAAAAATAACAGAACAAAATCAGAAATGGTTACTTAAAAAGTACTCTGTAACTACGGCATAGTAATATTACGCTATAAGTATGAAATCTTTATAGAGTTTTCACTGTGGTTTGTATTTATTACATATTATATGCCTCAATTACCAGAAAGGGAAATTGTACTAGGTAGTTAAATTACAATTTTATTCCAATCCCAAAATTTCTGAAAAAGCACCCAGACATTTTTTCTGCATTGTAAATGAGTAGGCATATGCTGTGTATGAATGTGTGAGGATTAGTACTATGATGTACTGCGTGAAAACTTTATGACCTCTCATCTTAATTATTAGATTTTTCCACTAAATTACATAATACAGAGTGAGTCAAACGACTCCAAACCGCCTGCGCAGTGTTTTTCCTTTCCGTGTCCTCGGCGCTCATTGCCGTCTGTTACTATCATAGAAAGGTGCAGGTGAAACCAAACAACATTTTTAAAACTACTTTTAAAAGCTTTACTTACCAACTTTATGAAAGGAAATGTGAAAACTGGCCACCGCATTGTCCATACATTTTTGGCACCTCTTTAGGAAGCTATCCATCATGGAATTTTTGGGGGGAATTTTCCAAACGATGACCGATGTCGTCTAATGTTTCTTCGGTAAGAACCAAATGCCATGTTATAGATTTCTTAGCCTGAATACTTCCTGTCACCTGAAATTTACTGTACAGTTCATGGATTGTTGTATGGCCTGGAACTTTTACACCTGGAAATCTTTCAGCAAATTGTACTTTCACTTGGCGAGCTGACCGAGTTAACACATACGAATCATAAATAAATACATGGTGTGCAGTAGAAAACATATACTGAGCCATAATATACTTTGTGATTAAGTACAGGACAAAATAATAAATAACTCATAATAACTGAACTACAACACATCACTGTCAACTAAAAACTGCACTTCACACTGCACAGCAAAACCACAACAGCATGACTTTGTTTATAGCAGCAATGCATTATCATGTTTTTATCATATTTCCACATGCCCAGTGGAAAGACACAGCACAGCCGGTAATACTGTTCATAAAATATCTCACCGGGGTAACTTAAAACATAAAGTGTACAAGACAAACCCACAAAATATGCACCAGGAAATTTCTCAACGTGAATTGCGGTGAGTGATGGATAGTTTCCTAAAGAGGTGCCAAAAATATATGCACAACGACGGTGGCCAGTTTCAGCATCTTCTTTCATAAAGTTGGTAAGTAAAGCCTTTAAAAGTAGTTTTAAAAATGCTGTATGGTTTCATCCGCACTTTTTTATGATAGCAGCAGACGGCAACAAGCACCGAGGATGCAGACAGGAAAAACACTGCGCAGGCAGTTCGTAGTCTTTTGGCTCACTCTGTACATACCATTATATGCCAGAATTTGAATTTGGGATACACAGTTTCTTAAGTGCAGAAGCTTCATTTATCATAAGCTCCTTTCGTCAACTTCAATGATTGTTGATTATGTTGGATGTCTTCAGCTTTGTATATATATCGTAAAGAATGTTTATTTCTTGAGTAATCATTTATCAGTATATAGGTATATTTATGAATATCTGTGTGATAACCTTTCTGAAAGTTTGATCACTGGATAGTTTCACAGAACAAAATAAAGAAAAATCTGTGTTTTTGTCAGAGTTACAAAATAAATTTTGATCTCCCTGATAAGTCACCATGACCCCATTTGGCATAAAATCCAGTCTCCACATTGTTTGTACTACATTGGGATAGAAGTGAGTGATAGGAGTCAATACTAATGTAGTGATACATAGCACTAACTGATATATCATGGAAAGCTGATATATTCATTATTCTGATATTTTATTGTATAGGTCTATCCATGACTCATAAAATTCCTGATCTCTAACATATACCTACCCTTTTCCATCTTATGGGTGACCATGGTTGTACTCTTTTGTGCCTTTACTACTATATATAACTCTGGTGGAGAAAATGTAAATTTTGAGTATAACAAAAGTAGTAATTTTACCAAAAGCACAAATATTTCTCATTATTAATGGTACATGTTAAAAGAATAGCAATAGTAAGAACAGATGCAGATTTACAAACTGAACATTCTGCCCAGTTTTGAAATATATGGATGTGAATAATGGTACTTATTTTCCCCATTTAGGTAAAGATGTGAACAGTGAGTCAAAGATGAGAGCATCCAATGTGTACATCAATTTGAATAGATCAGCATTTGAAAATCCAAACTATGCTACAGCACGTGTATAAGCAGTCCTTTATCACATTTCTGAATGCTAATTTTGGCACTTCAGAAGCCAAATTTGCCTCTAAGAACCAGCCGACATCTCTGCAGCTTGTAACTCTGAATATGAGCAAATTATGGTATTAACTGTTTTTTTGGATGCTCATATTTTGATGACTTGAGAGAAATGTTTGTAGTAAATGTTTTATTATTACATAATTAACCTGGACTGGGCATTGTTTTAATATAGAGTCAGCTGAAAACTTCAATGTCACCTCCAGGATTTGAACGTGGTTCTCCTACTTTCCATGTGGTTGCTCTAACCATTTAGCTACTGTGACAACACAATGGTGGGACATTGAGTTCCCCAACTGGCTCAAGTTGTTTCCCAGTTAGACCACCAGGGCATCTCACTTAGTAATAACAATCTCAATGGCAACTTACAATCATAAATACTTACTGGGTGCATGGGTTTCTTTGTTACAATGTTTTATTCTTATATAATTAATTATAATTCATTACAACTAATGAAATTAATTATACTTCTTAAACATATAACCTGGTCTGGGCATTGAAGTTTTCAGCTGACTCTATATGTGTAGCAAATGCTTGGTTCTTGCAGAAGGAGTTTGAATTTCATGTTAAAAACGTCATAAAATTTTGGAGCGTCTTTGTATATTTGAATATTCTGATGCATAAAAACATGAAACTGACATTAACCTATAAAATAACAAAGCCCCTGAGTATGAGGAGTTCTAAAGTTTTTATTACATGTAACATTATGATTTTGGTTATATTAGTATTTAATAACTTATTTAATAAAATAATAATATTTTACCTACAAGAGAAATGTTTGTATTTCAACACTCAGAGCTGCATGAAAATGTAGTTAGTGATCACTGAAAACAAAAATGTAATAACAATCATAGTATACACAAATGTATTCTAATCATAGGTTTAACATATTAAAAGTGTAATATAAACATATTTTTAATTTGCAATATTTTATCTATGTTACTTATTACAAAATGTTTTCAGTTCCTTTAGCTCTGGTTGAGCAGTACCTGAGTACCTTTTTGTTTAGGTTAACACTTTTTCTTTTTGTACCTATATGTAGTATTGAGTATATCCATAAAAAAAAAATAAAGAAAGGAAGAAAGCAAGAATTCAAATAAATAATTAAGGGTTATTTTCCTCAGAATTATTTGTTTAATATGCAATGCTTTCAGCCAATATAATGTGATTTAAAAGCACAATCATTTCAATGATATCATTGGTCTCTTATTTTGGCCAAAATTTGTTATTTAAATTCTTAAATTTTTAAACTCAGAAATCAGTCATGACACAAAGTGCTGAAGAGAAAAACGATGCTTTTGTGGTTTTAATATAGAATAACAAAACTTTGGTATGGAGTATCCAAATGCATTCACTCAACTCATACTTAAGCTCACTAAAAACAATGAAAACTATTGGCAAAGTATGAAGTGGAGCTACCAGACTTTCCTCAGCAGTATTAATGATAAATAAAGGAGTGTTGTTCTTCAACTGAAGGAATCAACTGCTGCATAATCTGCATCACAATCATAGATTGACCATATGTAACCAATGTTATTGAGTGAATGCTTTTATATTTTCCAGCAATTTGTCCTTGTCCAAATTTTCATTTAGGCTTCCTCCAATTTTCAATTTCTCTCATTTTGACACATGTTTATTGCTTCTGTTTTAGCATTTGCTCATTTTGTTTTCCACAACACATATGGGCTGGTTGCCATCAATTTGCTTTGAACACTTTTCTGCTTCTTCCTGTCTTTCTTTCCATCCATCTTCTCATTCACAATTAGTTAATGAATTTCAGAATATATGCATTCTACAGAGTGAGCCAAAAGACTCCAAATTGCCTGCGCGGTGTTTTTCCTGTCCACATTGTCGGTGCTCATTGCCATCTGCCGCTATCACAGAAAGGCGTTGATGAAGCCATACAACATTTTTAAAAGTACTTTTAAAGGGTTTGCTTAGCAACTTTATGAAAGCAAATGCTGAAACTGGCTACCATCGTTGTCCATACATTTTTGGCACTACTTTAGGAAACTATCCATCATGGAATTTTTTTTTTGGGGGGGGGGGGGGGGAATTTTCCAAATGATGACCGATGTTGTCTAATGTTTCTTCGGTAAGAACCGAACGCCGTCTTTTAGATTTCTTGGCCTGAATGCTTCCTGTGGCTTGAAATGTACTGTAAAGTTCATGGATTGTTGAACAGCCTGGAACTTTTACACCTGGAAATCTTTTAGCAAGTCGTACTTTCACTTGGAGAGCTTACCGAGTTAACACATACAAATTAAAAATAAATACACGCGGCGCAGTAGAAAATATATGCTGAGCCACAATATACAAAGATATTATGGACAAAATAATAAATAACTCATAATAACTGAACTACATCACATCACCGTCAATTCAATACTGCACTTCATGCTGCAAAGCTAAACCACAGCGTGACTTTGTTTAGAGTAGCAGTGTGTTATCATGTTTTTATCATATTTCTACATGCCCAGTGGAAAAATACCGCGCGGCTGACAATATTGTTCATAAAATACCCCTCTGGGATAACATAAAACATATGTACAACATATGTACAAGACAAACCCACACACCCTGGAAGAATCTAAACAAAATATCCACCAGGAAATATTTCTCAGCATGAACTATGGCGAGTGATGGATAGTCTCCTAAGGAGGTGGCAAAAATGTATGGACAATGACGGTGGCCAGTTTCAGCATCTTCTTTCGTAAAGTTGATAAGTAAAGCCTTTAAAAGTAGTTTTAAAAATGTTGTATGGTTTCATGTGCGCCTTTCTATGATAGCAGCAGATGGCAACGAGCGCCGAGAACGCGGACAGGAAAAACACCACGCAGGCAGTTCGGAGTCTTTTGGCTCATTCTGTATTTCTGAGATACCTGACTCTATAAAACATTCTTTGCTTCCCTGTCTGATAATGTTATTTACAAATATAGTTTGATCACTACAATTATATGACAATAGGTAGAATGACATCATCATAGTTTTGTTGATAGCTGTGTTCCCTTTATTCCATTTGGTAATATAATCTGAACCATATTGTTTGGACATTAGTTAAATCGCATACTTCAAATAAAATATAGTGACATTTCAATATCTTGCAGAATGGCAATTGAATAATAAATCAGTATTTATTCCAAAACATCTTTGCATGAAACAGAAAGGTTGAGAAAATTTGAAAGAAGATTCCCTAAATGAATCTGTCTTTAAAGTAGTGAATTTAGTTAAAACTGTCTTTGATTTTTCTTTTTAAATTAAATCATCTCTGCTTGAAGAACTTTTAACAAAATGTTGGTAAAAGTATGCCAAGAAATCTATATTACTGTTGCATGCTAGAGAGAAACAGAGGGAGAAAGTGTTTATGGTATGTGTGTGTGCATGTGTGTGTGTGTGCGTGTGCGTGTGCGCAAGCACCCATGTGCTCGTGTGCACATATTCATGGCATGTTTGTGTGCATATGCTTTAGTTGCATTTTAACCTTGTAGAAAATGAACTTATTACATCCATGAGCTAGTTATAATTGAAACTATGTATCTTGAAATACAAAAACTCACAATAAAACTTTATTAAACAATAGTTGTTTATTATGCTTACACCTTGATACAACTTCAAAGTTTCTAGCTTTAAAAGGATAGTACATATCTTTTGAAAAGACAAAATATTTATAAATTTTAATGCAACTGAATATTTAAGTAAATAAACAATTTTTTTGTGAAATTAACATAAGGGAAATTTGCATTCATTTATTATTAAATCTAGCAAATGCACAAGGTTTTATTAGGCACTAATTTTAACATCAGATTCAATATTGGCACAGTATTCTGGTTGGCTCACTAATTGGTTGTTTAGAGCAATTAGTAGCAACTACAAGGGAAAAGTGAAAAGTTCTCAACCTTGCGCAGAGATGGAGTTGATTTAATGTTTCACGTTAATGAAAGTCAAGTTTCAACTTAATCTAACAAATAGTTTTATTTATAAGGCTGTTGAAAACCTCTTAAACCTATATCAACTTTGGACTTGGATGAGTTTCCATTGGTGATTAACCAAAACTCCAACCACAGAGGAAGCCATTGAGAAAATGCACAATATGGTATTGAATGAGTGGCAGTTAAAAGTAAATGAAATATCTGATGCTGTAGGCATATCAGAGGAATACATATGGTACATTTTACGTGAACTAAAGATAAGAAAGCTTTGTGTCAGATAGGTGCCATATTTGTTGAATGCTGACCAAAAGCAAATCCAAAAATGAATTTGTCAGCAAATGTTTGGACTGTTTTAAAAAGGATCCAACTGCTTTTGTGCACCATATTGTTACTGTGGAATAAGACATGGATACACCATTATACTCCCAAAACGAAACAGCACTCAAAGCAATTGGATGGAAACCGATGGCCCTGCACTAAAGAAGGCGAAATTCATTTCACCTACCAGAGAGTGCCTGGCAAGTATTTTATAGGATGTAAAAGAGATCTTCTTATTTATTACCTTGCAAAGGATAAAACCATAACTGGCAATCCTATACAAATCTTCTGGACCAACTGATGAAAAAATACGTGAGAAGAGGTCTGAATTCCAAACGAACAAAAAAAAATATCATCTTTCATGAAAAATACACTGGCCTAGAAAGATTTCCTGGAAACTGAAGTATGAACTGTTGGAACATCCAACCTATTCACCAGATTTGGCATCCTCAGACTTTCATATATTCGCAAATCTAAAGATAATTTTGGCTTGTAAGTGTTTTGCATCCAATGAAAAGGTTATGGCAGCCGTAGATGGGCATTTCGCTGACCTTCCAACTCACACTTCAGGGATAGGTTCTACTTGCTGGAAAAACTTTGAGCAAAGTGTATTGACCTCAAAAGAGACTGTAGAAAAATAAATGTATTTTTAACCCAAAAATCAGTCTTTCACTGCCAGGCTGAGAACTTTTCACCTTGTCCTCTTATCTGTTGTACCTATTAAGCATAATTAAGGCCGGTACTTAGAATATTTCTTAGTTTTTGTATGACAGTGATTGTTTGTGTATTGCATCTCTATATTATTTTCAAATTCAAACAATATAGTCAGGTCTTAAATTCAGTGGGAATGTGGGTGCACAGCATATCCCTATTTTCTATAGGGAATGCTACTTCTCCACTTTTCATGTCACCAATCATTAGGAGCGGTGATTCTTTTGCAGATGTGATATAGCATAAAATACTTGTAAAGGCTTCCACTCCTGTATTTTCACTTTTCAGAAAACTTTAAACCACCTTTTAATGTTTCTGAAATGCAAAATTGACTCAAAATGTATTGCAATTCATGGACTCACTTAAAATGAAAATTTAAAAAGCAAAATGAAAAACATTTCTTTGAAGTGTGTGCTTAAGTTCAATAGATGGAAATGGTTCAGCAGTCGCACAGAGTAAAACTCTTTTTTTTTTTTGGAGGGGGAGGTTCTAAGGGGTTGGCAAGTATTTTTAAGTATTTTAATCTTGTTACTGCTAACAGACTATTGTCAATTGATTTGAAATATTTTAAGTGAAAATCAGTTGTTAATCAGGACAGTTTGTGTGTGAGAGTGTTTGTGTGCGTGTGTGTGTCCCCCTCCTTCAACCTTTATGGTTATTGGGGGTTTTGTCTTGGGAAACTATTGTGGTGAGTATACTTGCTGAACTGTAGGTTTTCTTAATTTACATTTTTATTAAATTTTAGTAATTGGATAATTTAACATGAACATTTCTCAGTCAATGACAGGCTTATTCATACTAAACTGACTAATGAGAATCAAATTATATTGATTGTATGTAGAATGGTAGTCATAAACTAATATGCAAAAGCTTTTTTATACGTATTTCTTTTATTTGCATATTGTACATAGATTAACCAGTCTGCAATTGTTAAATTATTTTAAACACGTGAAAACATGTGGTAGAAGCCACCAAATTATATCTTGGAATGCTTTCAACTTTGATGTAGTGGAAACTAGCATTATCCATTACAATAACTATTTTGACTCAGGTTTATGGATAATGGACCAAAACCACTTCAGGAAAACCTCATCAATCATTTCCTCATGATAATCTTTTGTGGTTTTGGATTCACAAAATAAGAGAATGTCTTCTACAAATCTCAATTTGCTACTAGTATGAATTATTATAATAAACCTCCCTCACTTCTCAGCTAGTTGATACCTTCATAGGCCATGTTGCTCTTCTGGGGTCCCTGTTGAAAATGATGAAAAAGCAAGAAGGAATGGAATAAATTACCTTAAGAGTGAGGAAATAAGTAGATGTGATCTCGCCAATACCTGCTACCCACCTTCCTGCCCCTTTTAGGTGTTTTATTTTTATAGGAAAAGTGTGATATAAACACAACAAACGTAGCCCATTCTCGCTGAATGGGAAGTGCCAACCTAAATAAGTGAAATCCGCAAAATAAGGTATTTCTGCAAATGTGAATCATTCGGGGTTTAGATGCGCAGATCCCTCAGCTACGCCCTGTCACCTGGCCGCAACTGCTACACTCCTCTCCTTCTAAAAAACATCCCTCGGCAACCTTTGAGGATGAGGGCTCTCAACCCCTCGGCTACGCCTTGAGGCTGGTATCTTACCTGCTTTGGCGGCATTAGTTATTCATATGTTGCCAGCATTACGTTAGAGCTAGAGAACGACACAGAGTGACATCTGTAGGACATATAAGACATCACTTCCATCGCTGTCAGGGACCCCGGAAGAGCAACTTACCCCTAATCACAACTGATAATTGTTTAAATTGGAAGAATAGCTATTAAAATATTATATTTAATAAAGTTGCTATAAGTAAAATGTTATAGGAAATAAGTAGTTCCTGGACTTAAATTTACCTTTGAACTTTAGTAGGTCACCTGTAGGGTCAACAAATTTGGAATTCCATCCTATCCTGGGAAACAAATTTGGTAACCAATTCCTCAAGTGACTGTTCCTTTTATTCTGAGTTTTCCAGTAGGCAAGCTTCAATTGAAATAGTTTCAGAATGACAAGGTCTCTCTTCTCCAGTAAAATTTCTGGAGCAACTTTTGATTCTCCTCAGTGCTGAAAATGGCCTTTCTACAGAAGGCGTACCCATAGGAATTTATAGAGTAATGACCAGGGTTAGGATTTTTAGGTGCAAATTTCAGATGAAGAAAGGAAGGGAAAAGGTGCTCAAATAAGGTGAAAAAAGGGACATAAGATGCTGGTTTATTTAAGGGGATGCACAACTGAAATTGCTATTCTCTAAATTTTAATCATATGTCAGTCCAAAATCTTAATTAGCTTTCAAGTTATTCATTTTCAAAATATAAACTTATGGGTATACGCAAAATGCAACACATGCAATTTTATGTTGCTTCTATGTCAAGGAACTAAAAATCTGGCATAAAATATTTTTCCTACCATTCTTAGTTTAAGAGAAAAAAAAAGTTTTGCAGTTTTGTATTTGCATTTCTTTTTCATTTTTTTTTTTTGTATAATTGTTATCTTCAAAAATTAGTAGCACAAAAACTATTCATTACATAGAAAAATTATATGAGTTTTATTTATTTGAGTGTATGAAATAAGCATAAAAATGTCAATATGAATGGATGAAAACTACATCGTGTGGAACATTCTGAATATGCAGAAATGCTGAAAATAAGAAACACCTTGAAATCACGTTTTAAAAACAGCTAGCAACCAAAATGCGCAAGGGTATTTAAAAAGTCTCTTAACGATCCTGAAGCATTCGCTAGGTAAAAAGTAATAGTGGATTGTAAAACTACAAGCAATGGAAAATTTCTTGGGAACAATTTTTTTTTTATATTTGTTGATATTTTGGGTTAATTTCAGTTGTGCATTCCCTTAACTAATTACAGGATTTCTCTTTCCTCTATTCTAATTTATTGAACTACAAACAAGCACATCAAATTATCACTCATCAAAAGAAGGAAAACAACCTGAAGCTGTTGTACTTCAAGACATTAAGCATCTCCACATTTTTAAAAGAACTCTGTTATATTAGGAGATAGAATGTCTTTTTGTAGATGCTAAAGCTTCTTTTAACATCCACAGAAACCAGTGGGGCAAACCTTGTATTCACTCGGAATGGCAACTCTACAGATGTGGCGAATTCCTCAATGTCTGGATTCTTCTGAAGACTAAGATTCAAGTTTGTCTTTGGCAAAGCCATCTAACTGCTCCCTTACAGAAGTAAAAATATTCCATTCTTTTTCCTTTACCAGACCTTGTTCTTCCAATCGTTTAATAGCTGCAGGCAGGTACTTGTAACTATGGACACAATATAGTATTATGTATTTTCTCCAGTAACAGAAGTTGCTGTGCCTTGGAAATTGCACCAAAGAAAGCACAAACTCTTTAATTTTGTCAAAATTCTCACACAATATAGCAGCATGCTCAATCCAAGAACCCCAGCGAGTAATGACCGGGAAATATGGAAGTGGCAGGACAGTGATTTTCCTGTAGTAAACAACACGGCTCGGAGCTTTCAGTAGAATCTTCTTCAGGGCAGAGATGAATTGATTTGCGATGTTGTATTCGTTCCTTATGGATTCCTAAACCCTGTGAAGGGCATGAGTCAAGCATGTCACATGCTTCAAGTTAGGAAATAAAGGTTTCAATTAGTTAACCATGTATGGAGCCTGGTCCGTAACCACAGGAAGAAGTTTTTCAAACTCGATACCAGTAGGCCAGAGGTTTTGGCAGAAGTCCATAATGGATTGCATTACTGTACTGGCATTGGCTTTCTGCAGCTCGTACATTTTTAACAACATGGGTTTAACGTTCTCCCCTGCTAAGGGAAAAACTAAAATGTTCAAAACATATCATTCCATTGAGTCTATGGTTTCATCCAAAGTGATTCCCACATCCAAATCAGACACGTTCTCCTTGATTCTTTCTATGTTTTCTTGGTAAACAGGCTCCATGTAGATTTTCTTAAAGTACTCTCAACGAACAATGGACATCTTTGTGTATTTTTCAAGAAATCCCTTTAAGGCTGGATGGTTCACCTTATTGAGTAGAATTCCTGCTTGTGTAAGAACTGCTTACAAATCAATGTTTAATTCCTTCACTTTTCGGCTTTTTGAAGAACTCTGTTGAAACGCATTTCGTAATAGAAGTTGCCCTGATTTGTTTGCTTGAAGAGTCTTGTTCATTTGATGCTTAGAACTAGAAATGTGTTGTTGAATACGATCTTGCTGGTGTTTTTCATCTAACAAAGTTCCTGAATCACAATTTTCGCATAACAGTTCCATCAGCGTCTATAAATCTTGTTTGAATTCCTCAGCCAGAACAATAAATCGAGCACTGGACACCTTTGGCATGGTAAAATCTAGAACTAGTACACTCGCTTGGTAATGTAACATAGAACTAACACTAGTTCACTTGCTAACAGAATGCGACTGTCACACAACTCACTCTTGCGTCCATTCGCTGTCCACATTCTCTTATAACACCGCGACAATTACTAGAATGTTCTCATTCATGCTGGAACTTCAGTCTCAGCGATTTCTAGTAGTTTCGAGCAGAACCCAGTCTTAATAATTCTCGGAACTGTGTGGGTGAGGTTGCTGCCGTCTCTGCGTGCCCAGCCTTCACCTCCACGCAAACAGATGACGTCTCTCACAGTAACAAACTCACATTCACGAACAGCAGGTTACTGATTCTGGTGGGATAGAATCACTCATTGTCAATTGCATTATTGCGGGCTACTTTATAGCGGTAAAGCGAGAGAAAGAGGTTTTCGTCGAACACACAATTATTTTTCATTGTTGCGGGTGTGCTTTCAATTCCCGCGCAACGTTTACTGAAAGAGGTAGGCTTACTATTCGCACGTACACAGCAAGCTGAGGAGACGTCAAGTGAAAGTTAAAGAATAAATTAGAATGAACCTTAAAAGAAAAAAGGGGGAAATGGGATTATGCGCTTGGTTGGAGGAAAATGGGATAAAGGTGCCAAAAAGGGGTAAAGGTCCCAAAAAAGAGAAAAAGGTGCGAGAAAAAATGCCTCTTTTCGTAACTAGAAACAAAATTTCACTGTATGACATCTCTCCGCACAGCTTTAACTTACCCTAAGAAAAAAGGTGCGCATCTAAAAATCCTAACCCTGGTAATGACACTAGCGGTTTCATTCTGGCCGGTCCAAACAAGGTCACACATGGTAAGCCCCTTTCTCACTCTATTCTTCCTACAGCTTCCCCTCCAGTCACTCCCTTCCTTAAACCTTGAGACCAGAGTTATAACAAGACTCTACTGCCTCAACAATACTGCTTCTGCTACAAGAAGGGAACGGAGTGATGGGAGGATGATTGCAAAGTGGGAAAAATGGTCTTGAGTGGCCTGGCAAAAATGAAAACACTATAACATATTAAATTGCTGAAAATTCTTTTAATATTGAATTAGTGCTGAGTACTTTTGTAAGTTCACTCACCTTTTATTTCTAAAATCTTCTGTATCTATTGTACATTACAGTTACCTCATTTTTCAAACGAATGCAATGAAGAATTTTCCATATGCATCTAAGGGACTTTAAAAGCTACTTTTGGGGAACTGGTTAAAATATTATACATAGTTTTAGCGTGACAAATTTAAAAATTTCAATTTAAAATCATCCTAAAATCTTACATCCAAGATGTTATTAGTGTTATCAAACACTTCGCAATAGATGTGCTTGTAGTTGATATTTTTTTCTCTTTGAAGGCTCTCCGACTTGAGACAGGTTTCTTGGAAAACCCACTCACGATAGAGTCATGTAATGTGGCTATGGAGCATCGAGCTTCTGGCTTTCTGCTGCAGTACAACAAATCGGTGATGATAAATACTTTGTCGAGTGTGTTTAAGAGAAGAACAAATTTCAAATCTTCCAAAAGTGTCAATAAGCTATAAACTATCAGCCGTTTGCTCCCCCTCATCTTGCATGACAGAAAAATTAAATTCAGTTGTATTTATGGACGCTCTTTAACTATTATAGTTCTTAGTGTCCCATTCTATATTGGGCGTGAAAGACCGGAAATTTTGCTCAGAGACCTCATTATCAGGTTGAGGTTCTTTAACGTGCCGTAAATCTGCGATACGGGTTCACCGGTTTGCTTACCTTCCGAAAGAAGCCAAGGATTTTTACCCCGTAAAAACCGCGATTGCCCTCCGCTGATTTGAACCCGGACCTTGGGAACTAGAGTTTGCCTTCAATGAGAGGACAACACGCGGATGTAATAAGCGATATGCAGGGATTCTGCAGTTCTAGTTCTGAGCGCACGGTGGAACGACGTCATAGTCGTTCGTGCATTCAGATGGTTGAGAGAAACCACCTCAGCGACAACAGCGCTAATATGGTGTAGCGGACAAGGAGGAAGCCACCCGAGTCGAGATAGAGGATTGGACAATGAACTAGCGAAGCGACAAGGCGAGTCAGCGGGAATCAATCAGGGTCAGTTTGGGCGAGCGTCTGACAAGGTTGTCCTAGTAATGTTTTGGGGTCTTTTCAAACTTTATTCTAACATGTTTCTTAACTCATTTTACAAAATGAAGTGGTATACTTCTGTTATATTTTTTTGTTGAGCCCCACGTTTGGGAGCCATTTTGCGACGGTATTACTTATAATGTTTGTGTATGTGTGTTTACTCCACGTGGTGAAGCCATTTTGTGACGTGATTCTTTGTTAGGTTTGTAGCTCCATCTGGTGTTAGCAATTTGCGGTAGTATTAGTGTTTGTTTGAAAGAATGCTACTGTTATTTTATTTAATTTTGGTTTACTGTCCTCCGGCTAGCTATGATATTTTTGGTCGAGCACATCTCTTTATACAGGTTGTGTAAACGGAAAGGAGTCTTTTATCCAAAGATAACACTGATGAAAGAATTTGTTTTACACTTTTATTGTCGAACACATTCACTATCACATTTACACATTGATCTAGACACTCGCCAAACTGAAACTGTTATAACAACTTCTTACTGATCACTTTTAATTCACGTACTTCAACCTTTTGTATAATTAACTTTACAACACTTGAGAATTTTCCTAACTCTGCTACGCGTAACTTGTGAATCGATAGCTGACGTGTACTTTACAAATATTTTCGATGAACTGACGGGGTCTATCTCTAACCTAGCCCTTTTTATACTCCTACACCCCGATATGCCTAAAGATTATAACTAAGCTGCTATTGGCTAATAAAACGCGCCAACATTAGCGTCTATTTTTATATCCAATGAAAATTATGAATACATATGCTCTAGGGACAATGTTCCAGCAAATTCTATAGATAAACGCGCCAACATTACGTAACTTCCTCGTCTCTAATAATGATAAACAGCTCACCCCCTCGCTGCATTATTGGACGCTATTATTGTCAGTTTCAGTAAAGCAGTATAGACCCACTTCTCAAGAATAATTACAATCAACAAACATCTCAAATCAATGTCACACAAAAATGCATATTCATAATATAATCATTCTTTACATTTAAATAATTTATGATACAAATTACTGCATCAAAAATTAGTATTTCATTACTCTTTTGCGATTGCAGTGGATATCTTGTGGGAATAGGTGTTGTGCAGAATAAATAATGAACAGTTAATTGAAGTCTATGCGACTGTACGTAGAGAAGTGAAGTGAAACATAAATATTTTAAATATTGTCAAGGGTATATAACAGAAGGGGAATTTTTAAGTGAAAGGCTTTCTAAAGGACAATTTTTAGTTGTTTCTTTATTTTCTCTAAACGGCACACACGATTTTAATTAAAATGTTATATATTTAAGATATTTATTCGAAAATAAAATAATGGCTTTAATATTCTGGGAATGGATTGTGGAAATACCCTTTGAATAGAATTTATTATAGTTTTGTATAACTTATATAAGCAATCCCTTACTTCAGAAAAGCTATAGATGTCTTCAAAACACAATTTATTTCAAATAACCTTTTTGGCGACCTCAGATATTTCGGAGATATACTTTGTTTGTTATCGGTTGAAATTTGTCAATATTTTCCCCCTCTCCTAAGTCCTGATACATTCAGCAAGTCATAGGAAGAACATGGAACTTCAAGGCTAGCTTATAGCGACCATGGAAGTAGAATATTCACCGAAGAGAGCTATAAAGTACCTTTTTACGAATGAAATCGAACTGTCGTCGTCTGTATAGAAGATGCATATTGAACTATAGATACCATTGTGGAGTATATAATAATGGTAAGTTTTAATGAAATTTTAGCTTAAATCCTGAGAACACACTGTTGTGTATGGTTGTAATGACACCCAAAGGTCTCAGGACAAAAGCTTGAGCTTCATAGGTACGTAATCATAAATAGATTCTGCATCTTTTAAATTGTTGCTACACTTTTAACATATGTCAGTAAGACATATATAATCAATCTAATATATTAAACATGATACATGTTTACTTAGCAGAGTGTGTGTCATTTTAATATTTAAATAGGTTTTCGCATTCAACGCCTGATGTCTTAAATAAGTGGGTTAAAGCTATTCGAAGGGAAAACTGGAAACCCTCAAATACAGCAGCCTTTGCAGTAGCCATTTTATAGATAACTGCTACAAGCTGAGACCTGGGGAACAAAATATAAAGTTCTCAAACAAAAGTAAATTTCATCTATGTTCAACTTTCCTCCTCACTTTTTAAAAAAGAAACATGTAAACGAAAAATACTGAATGGCCACCAGCTGTGATTTGAACCAGTAAGGTTGATGTGCTGTTTGTATAGAGGAAAAAAACACTGTTGAAATTGTTGAATAGGTGCCCCATTAATGGCACATATTAACACTATACTAATCTCTAGTCGCAGTTACTCACATTTCTATTTATGCCTATAATGCAGGATTGATTCAACTTTCAAACATGAGGTGCAAGAACTATTTCTAAATCTGGAACACTATTGTTAATAGTGAATTATTAAATGATTATGAAAAATAAATAATAATGAAAAGTAATTATTTGATTTTTAAACACAATGGTAAGGGTACAGATTTTTACGGGACTTTTGTTCTCAATAAATATTTACAAGCAAAACTAAATCTTATAACTTTTACTGCTGATATAGTCTTGACAAGCAAGGAACAGGTAATTGTTTACTGAAGCTAGATCAAACAATGCTCGCTTATGGTCTAAGGCACATAATTGTTTACATCTAAAGACAGCTCTAACAAAGCAGTATTAATGCCTCACATGCAACTTGGAGTTCTGCAAACTATATGTGAATGGTTTTCTTTTTACCAGTAAAACGTTAAGGGTATAATTTTTCCTTTGTCTGTAAAATGTTGATAGCACAGTTCACTTCTGGTGAAATTGCCACAACTTTTGCTACACACTTGTACTAGTATTGCCAGTGAACAGAAGTTGGAGCAATGCTTGCACGTTGGAAAATATACGCCCGTAATTTCGTAATGTTAAAGAAAGGTTATTGTTGTAAATACAAGAAAACACGACGGACTAAGTTTAATATTTCCTCATTCGTAAGCATACTGTTAACTGTATATTTCTTTATTAAAGCGTTGCTAGATACGTATACGATTCATTGTCGCTCTCCCTAATGGATATGTCCAGTAAGTCGGCAGTTCCCTAATGGATACGTCCAGTATGGCGGCGGAGCTAGCAAAGGTCTGCTCTTATTGTCGGTTCATGGTAAGCGATCCAGGTGTTATATACATCCATGATAGCGACTCGATTTTAAACATATTACTATCTCTTCGGTTTGCTGTATCCCCCTTTCAATTACAAGAAATGTGTAAATGTTTGTCTAGATTTATATGAAGCAGATGGAAAAATAGGTCTATAACAATAGTTATGTTGAAGCTTTATAAAAATACACAATAGTGGGCAGGGAAATAGTAAGGTTGCTGAATAGTATTCATTTTCACAGCGATGTTGTATACCTAAAACGAAATGTGTTATGAAAGTTCATTGTATTAACAAGAAGTAGATAGAAGGCTTCTAACGTATATTTTGTGGAGTACAGAAAGTCATATGAATGTAAACACATCCGATGTTTTAAATAAAGAATAAGGAATGTAAATAATGTGATGGCGAAAAATAAGGAAAAAGAAAATGCTTTTGAATTGTATAGTAGATATTTTCTCAATTTGTTATTTGGAAATATTAGCTCAGGAAGTAGGCCGTGGATTTATATAACAGCTGGATCGCACTGAGAATGCAAGCCGTCATCTGCAAGCTACACCGCTCAAATTGAAATCGAGTTTTATTTATGGACGCTCTTTAACTACTGTGGTTCTTAGCATCCCATTCTATATTGAGTGTGGAAAAACGGAAATTTTGCTCAGAAGCCTCTTTACCAGGCTTGACGTTCTGTTATGTTCCGTAAATCTACGACACCGGATTACCGGCTTTACTTCCCTTCCAAAGGAAACCATGCTAAAGATTTTTACGCCCGAAAAAGTTCATCACCCACCGCTGGTTTGAACCCGCGACCAATGTGGCTAGATAACTAAGGTGAGCCACTCCGGGGTGGGAGCTGCCATTGGCTGCCCGCCTGTGACGTAAGTGAGAGTGAAGACGAGCGCGCGGAATACGAACACAGCGCAGTGAACACACTAAATTCCTCCCGATTAACTCCCAATTGTTTATTATTAGCACTTCTTCCAGTTTTTTTTAAAGGTATACTATTTCAGAGCATTCTACAAACATTGTGGGCTAAACATAAAGCAAAACGAATGGAAACTGCATTACATTAGTAATATATTTACGTATAAACAAAACTACTGGAACACATCCAGGACTTCAACGTAAACTGTAGGCGTACAAGAGATTCAAACATACATTACTTTAGTACTAAAGGAAAATTTACAACTACTCTAAAGGAATCGATAAATGGATATGCTGGTGTATTTTTTTTACCGTAAGAAATGAAAACAATAATTCCAGAATGAATTATTCTGTTACAGGATGTAAAAATGAAAAAGACATACCTGCAACATTCCACTTGTACTTGGACCTTCACTAAGTGCATATCCATGCCAATCGGGAATGAACTGCTACGGAACTGCATCTGGGAGCAGAATTTTCTTAACCGGCAAACCTAAAAGTTCACTCTTCAAATCCCGTTTATAGTTACTAGGAAGAAAGTGCACTGAACATACACGTGAATTATCAGCGTTAAATTTGTCAGTACGCTTACAGCGAGACACCCACACCCGCTTTAATTGCTCTTTTTTTTTTTTTTTTTTTTTTTTTTGGAAATGTGTGATAATTCACACCAACCGTTTTAAAACCGTAATTACGGTATTGTGCTACAGCACAATACATTCTACTCTTAACGTTCTTACTCATTGCACACCGACTTAAACACTTCACCAAAGCAGAGAAAACTGAATCTATACTCAAGATTCTAGTTTAAATATGTGTGTGCAACTTATTTGTTGAAGTGATAGATGACTAGATGACTGAGTGATAAGGAACAATGTACTCTCGTACATCTGTTGTTAAGTTGTGAAGTTTCCGCCAACATAGCGGGATAAAGTAGGATAATTGTACGTGACTTTTAAAGCGAAGAGAAGCTCAGATTAATATCTGTTGCCTTTTACGCAGTTGAGCGGCATAATTATTTCAAAGGAAATGCTGTTTGCGCTTACAGCCAAAGTTTAACAACCTTTTTCCGTTCACTGTGGTTCTGTAAAGGATTATATACCTGGAAAAGCTTGCCATTTTCAGGGAACCTTTGGCCCGCATTACATCTGTTTTCGTGTTATGAGTCGGCCTACCTGCCAAACAGTAAGTTCTTTATATTCCTCAGGAATGCGTATTAAACAGTATATTATTGTGAGCAGAAGCTATTTGAAGACCAAGTATCATATAAGCATGATCCGGATTCTGATGGCATGCCATCTTTTAATTGTTGCAATAAAGGTATTGCTTTAGTGTACATAAATCCTTATCATGGGTCCCATATTAAGAAAAAAAAATATATATATTAGGTCATTTTGGTAGTTTCAAGTTTTCTATTTTGGATAATGTTTTTTTCGATATTACATCATTAATTTGTAATTTCTTTGTCCTTTGCCGCTTTATTTGGTAACTTTCTTGCATAAGTATAGAGTATATAAAGATTATTGGTTGGTCTGGAAAGAGTTGCTTGTGGGTGGAGAGATGGTTATTGTCAGGGAAACAGGTATAACTACTGTTATGAATTCATGTCCAAAATTAGGGATGAGGAGGTCAGTTTTCCCTTTCTTGCTTAATAAGTGCGTATTGCTCTTATTTATGTATGACATGGACTGTGAAATCCTCTTCATTTGCAATAAACATTGCATATTCTGAGTTCTCAAAAGAGTTAATGCTACACTTTTGTAAGACCTGTTCAAAAACACAATAAGTTAGAAAATTAATTGAAAATATATTTGTTCTATGTTCTTGTTTGGAGAATCTGAAAAGTAAAGAAAATAATGTTCTTACTTGTTTGAAGAATCTGAAAAGGAAAGTAAGAAAATTTTCTTTTCTTTTCAGATTCTTTGAACAAGAACATTTTCACTGCTCTTTTACTTATTTTTTCTTCTTGTATAGGAGTTATATCAATATATAAATTAATTTATAACTTTCTGTACACTAATTTTAGTAAATCAAATAAATCTCATTTTAGATAATTTTTTGTAATTACAAAGTCATTTTGAAACAAATGTGGTCATTTTAAAACAAATGTAGTCATTTAAAAAAAATTAGTAATCAAAATCCGCGCTCTGCTTATAAAACACCGCTCTGACATTTTCTCTCATGTATTTACGTTCATCTCCCCTGTATTTGCTCACAGAATATTGATTTGTTTCGTAAAGCCTCTCCTGCCAGTTTGGCGTGAAATGTGTCCATGTTTTATACAAAATAACGAAAACTAAGATACGAGTAAGTTATTGCACTTTCCTTGCATAAATACTAAATAATATAGGCACCTAATTACAATTGGCAAGTTCCTTAGATCTACCTCCTTTTAAAAAGATCAGTGTAATATGTTTCAGTGATCGCCAGTGCAATACACTAATACACCTCCTTTTAACAACACCCACTTTCCCGTGGGTGAAAGCATTACATTTGTGTGCTTTTAAGGGTATTGGTTGCGAGCGTATACTAAAGCATACAGGAAAGGTTGTTCTAAAATTAATATCTCCAAAATATTAAGGCTAGATGCATCCTTGTTCTTACTCTTTCAAGTAGGAAGGATCAAATGGGAACTATGTACAATTAATTATTCATTAATTAAATAATTAAAACAACTTTATACTAGTAATAATTAAGAAACTAGGTTTATATAAGCAAATTCTCAGCCTAAATAATGAAGCCAAAATATCCAAATTCTGAACACATCATTCGAATGTACACTACTCTGTAAATTCGGTTTGTTTGAAAATTGGAGGATGTTTGCAAGACTTGCAGTGCAGATAACTGTTTTTCAGCATGTGTCCATTATCTACTTCAAGTAGTCGAATGTTATGTGAATTTAATTCATTTTGTGGAGTTACTCTCTTCTGCCAAAATAGTTGTATTAATAAAATTCTTTTTAAAAAAAGTATTTTAAATATGCATGTCGATTATTCATGCTTTTACCTAGACGCGAAAAAAAAAGTCTCGGAAAACATGCACATATATCAAGTTTTCAGCTCTCATGACTTTTAAAACTGCTATGTTTAAGTCATATTACATAATAGCATGATCAACATACAGTTTCTCTCATTAAGCTGCGTTTTTCACAATCCATAAACAAACAATACAATTTAATTTCGAATCAAAGTTTAAGACCCGATAGCGTATAACGTTGAATTTTATATAGCGTATAACGTATTTTATTTTCGTTGCTAAAATTGGCCGAATAATATGTTATTGGTTTTCTTTAACATAATATAATATAAGTCAAGCAATAGCATAAACTAAGAAAATGGTTTTAAAGCTTGCAACTTAGAGCTTCTGAACAACTTTAATATAACAAATATCTGCTTTATATCTACATATCTCTCTTTCTTTGAATAACATGTATGCTGTAAGTCATCCCTCAAGACCAAATTTCATATATCGACAGCGTTTTAGTGAATATTTCAAGGAGAAATGAAATTGGCGCCAGTTGGGTATTTAGCTGTAAAAAGACAGGTTTGTGTTTATTATTTCCAAGACTAAGTCTAGTTATAGATGCGATTTTGTTTCAAGTAGTATAGGGTCGAAACAGATCGTATAACAAGAATATTATACGAACTTTCATGCCGAAAAGTACGGTGCAGAATACTGGCTAGCTAAAACTTCACTCTCGATGACGTCATGCAGCGGGCGGACCGAAAGCAGTACAAGCGAAAACGGTCGGGAAGAGATCCCCCTGACCCGCGACATTGGGTACTAGAGGTTAGCGTGCTACCACTAGGCCATGGAGGACGACACCGCCACCATACTGGACGATCCACTAGAAAATGCGGCAATGAATTGTATAGTTACATATGCTTTAGAATATCACAACGTTTGCAACATTTCTGCTAACGATTTAATAAGTAAATATATACAGTTAACATCAGCATAATTACGGCTGAGGAAATATTAAACCTAGTTCACTATTTTTCCTTGTACTTAAACAATATCTTCTCCTTAACATTACGAAATTAACGGCGTATATTTTACAATTTGCAAGCAAAGTTTCGATTTTTGCTCACTAACATGCCAGTGTAAGTGCGTAGTAAAAGCTGTGACAATCTCACACCACTACTGTACTATGCCCTCAATATTTTACAGGTAAAGGAATTGAATTGTGCCTGTAACATTATGCTGGTAAAAGGACTAAAAATTGTTTACGCATGATTTGCAAAACACCAAGTTACATATCCTTAGCATGGCTTCCTTCGGAAGGGAAGTTAAGCCGGTGGTCCCGTGTCGTAGATTTACGGCACGTAAAAGAACCTCAAGCCTGATAAGGAGGCCTCTGAGCAAAATTAGCAGTCTTTCACGCCCAATATAGAATGGGACGCTAAGGACCACAGCAGTTAAAGAGCGTCCATAAATAAAATAAAAAAAACACCAAGTTACATGTAAAGCATTAATATTGCTTTGTTAAACCTGTCTTCAGAAGCCTTAGACCTTAAGGACGTATTGTTTGTAGCTTTAGTAAACAATTATCTGTTCCATTCTCGTCAAAACTACATCAGTACCAGTAAGAGTAATGATTATACATATATTTTACAAAATGTGAAAAAATAAAAATTTATGTCCTGATGATTGTGTTTAAAAATAAAATAATTAATTTGCATAGTGTTCCCGATTTAGAAAAAATGTCTTGCAACTCATGTTTGTAAGCTAAGCAGGTTGCATTCACTTCTGCCTGCATTTTTTCCATTCCGGACTGCATTTTGTCAATTGCAGAAGTCACTGTCGTTATTTTCTTCCCATCTTATCCATTCTGGATTCCATTTTCCTCTCCATCTATTCCATTCCGGATTCCAATTTCGTCTCCACCTTTGAGGGCGATGGGTTTTTTCGGGCACAAAAATCTTTAGCATGGCTTCGGAAAGGAAGTAAAGCCGTTGGCCCCGTGTCGTAGCCTGATAAAGAGGCCTCCCAGCAAAATTTCCGGTCTTTCACGCCCAATATAGAATGGGCCGCCAAGGACCATAGTAGTTAAAGGGCGTCCATAAACAAAAAAACTCAATTTAATTTAACCCTGCATTACAGGCCTAAATATGTAGAAATATGAGTAAATGAGACTTGAGATTAGTGCCGCATTAATATGTGTTATTAATGGGGTGCTTAATTAACAATTACTACAATATTTATCTCTATACATAAATACCACTCTTACTAATGCAAATCGCACCTGGTGGCCCATTCAGTATTCTTCTTTAATTTTTTCTTTTAACAAGTGAGGAGAAAGTTGAATAACCCTAGTAAGGTTTTCACTTTCGTTTAAGAATTTTATATTTTATTTCGTTGGCCTCGGCTTGCAACAGTCGTCTGTAAAAGCACTACTACAAATCCTGCTGTATCTTGAGGGTCTCCAGTTTTCCTTTTGAACAGCTTTAACCCACTTATCTAAGATGTCAGGTCTAGAATGCGGAAACCTTTTACATACTAAAGTGACATACGTATTGCATCATTTTTCATATGTTTAATTATATATAAGCTACATTGACACGTAAAGTGTATGACAATGATTTAAAAGATGCAGAATATAGGTGTTTACGTACCTAAAACTTAAAATTTTGTCTTCAGATCTTTGGGTATTATTACAACTATACATAACACAGTTTGTTCCTGTAATTTGACCTCAAATTCCATTAAAATAAATTACAATCATGTTCTCCACAATGTCATCTACACGTCCAATATGGCATCTTCAGTGCATTCCTTAAAAATGCGATTTGCACTCTCTCCAATAAGTATCATACCTCGGTGGAGTAGGCTCAGCTGTGTGGCCTAGGGAGCAACATGGTGTAAACAAAGATATTCTATTTTCGTTGAATTTTGAAGGTACGTAAAAGACAAGAGGATATAAGACATTAAACCGTTGTAGTGCTGTTGTGGTACAGTACAGTTTTGTACAGTGATTCTGTATTTTGAGTAATGAGCGCTCTTGTATTGCGCAAATTATTGATATTATTATACAGAATATTAGATTCCAGGCCATTCTAAAATATTTACTTTATAAATTTGTTTATTTGAACAGTGTGGCCCATTGTTTTATAAATCTAAAGTGAGATACACAAACAGATTACCATAATGCATCAAATTTCACAAAGTGAAACACTAAAGTTATATCAGGTAATACCTGTAAAAATTAGAGAATGACAGTACACAGTGATAAATATTACATCTTGTTTGATAGGTATTGTTATAGTGCATAGTCAAGCGCGGATCTAGAAATATTCGACAGGGGGGAGCGACCCGATTGACTATCCCATATGGATATATGATTATTAAGGTGATACTAAACAGTTACTGACTAATATTTAAGTAAATAAAATAATATTTAAGTTACCAGCTGTGATGCAGATTCTATTTGTAAATAATGAGCCACAGGCCCACAGAAAATATAGAGTCTTTTGTTTTAAAAGAGACATTCAGGATATATTCCAAAAAATGTGACTGTTGTATTAGTTCCATGAATGTAATATTAAATAAATTAATTGCATTCAGAAAAAATTGTTTGGTAATAATAATGTAAGTTACATGACATTGAAGCTGTATCTCATGGGATATTTTCATGCAAAAATATTAACTACTTCCCTTGGAATCACCTAATGTTGCAATTGATGTTAAGTAGCACCAAACCAATCAACCTATCCTGTTGTATATTGCATCTTAGATAGGTTTTCACATGCCTTAATGTAGAAAATGACCTTTTGGCTGTGCATGTTTTTATTGGTATGATGCACATGATTATTGGAAGTTCCACAATGTTTGGATGGAAGTTCATTTCATGTGGAGAAGAGCTTCAGCAGCTGTTTTTGGTTTACTTTGTTGAGTTTTCCAAAAGTTAAACCATATTTTTAATTCACCTCAAAGCTCTGTAATGTTTTGTGACAAGTCTTGCTCATAAATGCTTGCACCTTTTACTAAATTGTCAATATCTAAATTTGGGTCATTGTGAAAAGGACTGAAGTTCACGTGAGGATTTAGTGGACAATTCATTGTAAACGTAATCCAAGAATGGAAGAGAAACATTTATGCGATAATGACCTGGAGAAGTTGTAGTAAGAATATTGCTTCAATAAGTTTGTCTGATGTAATTCGACGCACCTTAACTTCATCAACATTATTTGCTTATGTGATAGCATTTTCAACAACAGAACGAAAAGTTTGATTTTCTCAACATACTTTAAGGTATCAAACACTTTCAATAATTCCCTAACACTGAACTAGATCAGAGCTCAGACTTTGTAGTACTCCGAAGGCTTACGTTATTTTGAATATTTCAGTTCTGGTAACTAGAGCAGTTATGAACTTGAACTTTAAGATAGAGTTGAATAACATATGTGTAGTTTTATTCAAAGACTCTGCTTCTTCTAGGAACAACATGATTGAAGGAAAAATTTCCATAAATTGTATAATAGCATCGTGCCGCTCAATCCACCGAGTTTCACACAATGATATCAATTGGGTCTTTTTTTTTTATGCTGAGAGCACAGCTGATTGATTTTGTCTTTCATGAGCAGTGACCACTTATTAGACTCCCTAATGAATTCACAGTTTCGCTGATTGTGTCAAAAGCTTGTCTAATGGAAATAGTAGAACATGCTTTAGAAACCGACAGATTCAGGCAATGCTTGATGCAATGCACATTGAATGCAAGAGGTTAAACTTCTAAACTGTGGGCTTGTACACCACAAAATTGTCCTGAAAAATTTGCACCACCATTGTACCCTTGTCCAGGCAGGTTTGAAATGCCTCATATCAAGTCTTGCAGTTCATTCAGTATTAACTTCACAACCCTTCACCATTTAAATTGTGCGTTACAACAAATCTTAATAATTCCTCCCTCACACAACACTTTTCTGGGTAAACAAAATGTAGGCAAAATATTCATTCTTCATTTGTACTGATATCTATAGTTTCATCAAGTAGAATAGAAAAATATTTCTGTCTCTTAACATCATCTATAATTTTCTTTTCACTTATAACAGCACAACATTTTATCAAATCATTTTGTATTGTTTTACTTTAGAGTAGAATTTTTAGAAGCCTTTGCGAGATGGTCTCTGAGAATTTCATCTGTTGCGTCAACTCGAAATTTAAAAAGTTCCTTAAAATTCTCCCTATTTTCACCTTAAAATACATGCTCTAAATCAATGGCACCATCATCCCTGTGCCCTCACCGCACAAAATAATGATCTTCACAATGGAGACCAATTTCATACAATTTTCATTTACTATTTTTACTTTCTCTACCATGTACATAGAGATTAAGAAGGAATTGCATTCCACCCAAAAATCTGATACTGATATTTCAACAGAAATGCATGTTTTGAGGCCCCCTGGATCCAAAACAAACATTTTTAGAAAAAGTTCTATGTGTGTCTGTGAACAGCATAACTCAAAAGTAAGTCATATAAATGCCAAACTTGGTATTTAAGTTCAGTACCTTCCAAAGATGTGACACGACGATTTTCAAGAAAATCCCCCAACCCAAGCTACCGTTTACATGCAACATTTTTTAACACTTTTTATTTTTACTTTCTCTACTACGTATAGTAAGTAGGGGAAGTATTGCATTCCACCCAAAAATTCGATACCGAGATTTCACCGGAAATACATGTTTTGAGACCTCCTGAATCCAAAAAAAGCATTTTTGGAAACATGTCCGTGTGTGTGTCTGTGTGTGTGTGTGTGTGTGTGTGTGTCTGTGTGTGTGTGTGTGTGTCTGTGTGTGTGTGTGTGTGTGTGTCTGTGTGTGTGTGTCTGTGAACAGCATAACTCAAAAACAAACAGTCGGATAAGCACCAAACTTGGTATTTAGGTTCAGTATCTTCCAGAGATGCGACACGAAGGTTTTCAAGAAAATCCCCCCACCGCAGACTACCCTTTACATGGAACATTTTTCAAAAATTTTAATTTTCTCAAAAATGGCTCTAACGATTTTGATGAAAATATCATATGTTTAAGATAATGTCATGAGAAATGAAATGTATATCTCGAATTTTCGGGGAATGTCTCCAAAAGTATTCTTCTTTGTGAACGACTTTTGCATAACTGGTAAACCATAAGAGATAGACAAAATTTTACTACACAAAAAATGTAGATCGCGTTAAAATACACAACTTATGTCATATACATTTCTTTTGTTGAGTGAACCGTTTTCGAGATATTGCTTGTTATTTTCTTAAATTTTCCAATACTTATACTTTTTCTCAAATTCGTTATTCATTTTTTTTATGTCCTGGACATGCAAAGAGAATGGAATGCGCCACATAGCAACCAGCGTTAAAATATTTGACTATCGCTTAAAACCTACCATATTCCCCTTGCATCTACAAGAAAATTACCAATAAGATTGACATCTCGATATCTCGATTAACATGAAGCATATGGAGAATAGGCGTTTGTAAAAATAGTTTGTACAAGATTAGAGAAAGTCATGTGAGTGTAACACATCAGATTTTTCTAAATAATGGCTAACGATTTTTATTAACATACCATATGTTTAAGATATTTACATGACAAAATGTATATCTTGAACTTTGTGGGAATAGCCTAAAGTCCTCTTCATTCTGAAGGAATTTGGTATAATCTTGTATAAATGGCAAATGTTAAGCGGTAGATGAAAATGTAGATCTCTTTAAAATACAGAATTTATTTCAAAGAAGCCTTTTTGTGACATAAGCCATTTCTGAGATATCCATTAGTAATGGTTCAAATTGTTTATTACATTTAAGTCCTGTCAACATACAGTTGTTTCTTGTGATTACATGGAAACGATATGGAATTTTAAGGCTAGCATATAGCATCCAGTTCTTAAACATTTGACTATTGCTGTTCCCTTTGTATCTATAACGAAATATGTAATATAGCTATTTCTGCAAAGGTTTATTTGGATTAAAATGTAGTAGACTGAAAAATAAGCTATTGTAAGAATAGTTTGTATAATAATAATAATAATTTATTTGAGCACTAAGTTATTACATATTTAGACTGCCTTTTCTATTTGGCCCTGGCCACTAAGATGAACAGTCGTTGTGAATTACAATTACATATTGATACATTTAGTAGTTCTTATATTTATGTACATTATTTTTCCTCTTTTAACCGTCCATATCCATTTATTTTTTACTTTCATTAAGTATGTACCCATATTTTTACAGTTTTTATCTAGAATTGTATGTATATCTTTATTCCTATTCATTCCATACCATAAACTCTCTTTTCTCCAAACCTCTGTTTCTTTGCATTCAAATATAATATGTTGTATATCTTCACTTTCCCCGCATAATGGACATTCACCTTGTGCATAGCCGTTTCGCTTCCCTTTTAGCCTCCATATTCCTGCCCTTAACCATGCTATACCTCCTCTTTCTTCTTTATTTGTGTTGTCTACATATTTCTCTCTTTCCCAGTGTTTTTTATGTTAACATAAAAAATCAAAGATATCTTCTCAGTTATCTGACTAAATAATTGTTGTATCTCGATGTCCTCAAATCTTCTTCTAATACTCTTCCAAAAACCTTTGTGATTTGCCTCTCTTTTCCTCCAAACATCTCCCATGCCATTATTCTCAAGGTTATTTCTTAGTTCATTTATCCAGCCCATATTTCTTAAACTAGTTTCTTGATATTTTAGACATTGTTGTAATAAATTATCGTCGTCAGAATTCAAGATCCTGTGCCAATATTTCTAGGCTCTCTCCATAACCATTCCTTTTCTTGTTACTCGTCCCATTTCAATTTGAGCCACTTCATTTGCTGTAGCTGTTGGCAACCCTAGTACTTCCTTACAAAGTATTCTGTGGACCATGTCCACCACTTCCCACCCGTTTTCCAGCCCCCATATTTCAATCCCATATAACATTCGTGCCTCAACCCCTGAATTATATAATCTTTCCAACCATTTCATCTCCAACTCTGGCATTTTAAATAAACATTGTCTAACAGCTGTCATTGCTGCTCTCCCCTCTGCCAGAGCTGATCTCTTCTGTTTCTCCCATTTACCTCCTGCATCTATATTTATGCCTAAGTAGGTACAGTCTCGCACCACTTTATATTCATTTCTCCCTTTACTCCATCTCTCTTGTTTACCCAATTTCCCTCCTTTTTTAAACACTACAATTTGTGTTTTCTTTTCATTTACTTTTAATCCCCATTCTATACAGTATTTATCTATTTCTTAGTTTGTGTAACCACTGAAGTGATGTTAATATATTACCTCAGATTTTCTTAATTTCATTGTTGAATGGAACTTTAACATTGTTTTCCCCCCTCATACACTCTCCTAAAATTCTCAATTTTAACAAGGCTGTTTTATAACTGAATGTTCCCTTAATATGTGAAGTGCCTTCTTAAATTTATTTAGAGGTTTGAAAACTAGAGATTATAACTGAACCGTACTATGACCCCTTCCTTTTGACCAAATAGGAAACCCATCCAACAGTAAGCACCTTCATCGTTTTTACTTTAAGTATGTCAAGGGAAACTGTCTAACTAGGTATTCGGGAAATGCCTGCACTGTCTGGCTTCTAAAGTTACCAGAAAGTCATAACCTTATAGTGAAACTCACAGACTAGTCAGGGGTCCATAATTATCGTCATTGCAAAAACCTTGCTTCACGAAATGTCCTTTGTCGAGCTCATTGCAATCATTAGATACAGTTCTTCTTCCTAATGATGTTTCCGGTTCGCACTTATTGCCACTACTGGTACTGGCATTCAAGTCTGTAACGCAATCACTATTCACCACTACTGTATATGTCCAATCCTTACCTTCAGCTTCAGTACACGGCTTTTTAACGAACTGTAAGGAGTAAGGAGTAATAAAATATTAGTCTGAATTTTGAATTTTGCAATAACAACGGACCACCAAGGATCAAACTTTGAACTGCACACTTCACTCCATTGAGCACTACTGAGAGAAGCTCATGTTAACTGGAATATGTTTTTGAATTAACAATTAACAAATTACAGTTAGAGGTTCAAATTAATGAAATGATCCATTTCAAGTCAGCAGATTTGTTTCTTCTTTGCCACTTTTCCAATATTGAAAACAGAACTGAGCTGCTTTTCCATTATTGAAAACAGGGTTCTGCAAATAATTTCCTCCAAACCTATATTTAATTTTTTATTATAAAATCATTTTCACAAACTAAATGAACATACATAGTTACATACAATTATGTTCATTTATATTTCATTATGTTATAAAATATAAAACATAGCATATTAAGATATGATAATAAAATAGCATTGTTGCATTTCACTTGGTAAATGTAGGTTCGATTGTTGGTCAGATCAATTTTATGGCAAAAACTTATTTCAATACCTTCAGCTTCAGCTTATGATGCAGTAATTTGTATCACAAATTACTTAAATGTAAATAATGATTGTAATATGAATATGCATTTTTATGTGACATTGATTTCAGATGTTTATTGATTGTAAATATTGTTGGAAAGTAAATTTATAAGGCTTTACTGAAACTGTCAATAATAGCGCAATAATGCAGCGAGGGGGGTGAGCTGTTTATCATTATTGGAAACAAGGAAGTTACGTAATGTTCGCGCGTTTTTTCCGTTGAGAACCTTCTGGAATGTTTTCTCCTAAAGCATATGTATTCATAATTTTAATTGGATATTAAAATAGACGCTAATGTTGGCGCGTTTTATTAGCCAATTGCAATTCATTTATAATCTTTAGGCGCATCTGATTGCAGGAGTATAAATAAGGTAAGTTTGAGGTAAAGTCAGTCAGTCCTTCAGTTCGCCGAAAGCATTCATACATTACACGTCGTATTCATGCAGTTCATCAAAATTCTTAGTGCAATACACGTCGTCTTAAGTTCGTCAGTTCGTCAAAATATTTGTATGAGATACGTCGGCTATAGATTCACAAGTTACGAAAATCTAAAGTATTATAACGTTAATTATACACAAAGTTGAGATACGTGAATTAAAAGTGATCAGTAAGAAGTATTATAACAGTTTCAGTTTGGCGAGTATCTAGATCAATATGTAAAAGTGATAGTGAACGTGTTCGAAAATAAAAATTATAAAACAAATTTCTTCATCAGTGTAATTTTTGGATAAAAGATTCCTTTCCGTTTCACAACCTGTATTGAGACACATGTTCGACCCAAGATAAGATAATAGCTAGCCGGAGGACATTTGAAATGAATTATTTCAAAAACTGATACTAAGAACCGCAAATTGCTACGCCAGATGGAGCTACAAACCAAACAAATGAATGACGTCACAAGATGGCTTCAACACTGATGTAAACAAACATTTGCAAGTACATCGCAAATTGGCTCCCATACGTGGGGCAGTTAAAATTATGTAACCAAACAAAACAAAAGCAGCACAATATAAGATCTCCAAGTTTTTCTAATTACGTAAACATTTGCTATCGCAAATTGGCGCCCAACGTGGGGCTACAATAATGTTACACCAAATTGGCACCCAGAACGTGGGGCACGATAACCAGGAAAGGAACACGATGACCAGGAAAGAAGCATAGTGACCAGGAAAGGAACACGATGACCAGGCAAGGATCAGAATAACCAGGAAGGGGCAGAAGTAACCAGGAAGAAGTGAGATCACCAGGAAGGGGCGAATGCAGCAGTGAAATGATCTACAAGACGCAGATTCAAGAAACAACTAGAGGAGCAACAAACGACGCGGATAAGTGGACACAAAAACATCGAGACAACGTAGATTCATCATAATACAACGCAGAAGCGACATACAAATCTAGGAGAAAGGGGCAGGAAGCTGGACATCAAAGTAACAGCAACAGACAGCATCACAAAGGTCAGAGTATTGTAATTTTTTTTAGAAAACAAAATTGTAATATTTAAATGTCCCTTAGGAGCGGTAGGATAAAGAAAACAATGGCTACTAATAATACAGAAGAAATAATATTTGAGGGAGGAAATGTTAGTGCAGAAAGTGAGAATAGAACATCAGGAAATGTAAATTTTGATGTTAGTATGATGATGGAAATGCTGAGAAATATGAATGATAATATAAAAAAGAATAATGAGAATATAAAAAAGTATAATGAGAATATGGAAAAGAGTTTTGAGAAATTGAGAGAAACTATAAAAAAAGATCATAGGAAATTAAGGGAAGATATTGGTAGGAGTAATGAGGTATTAGAGCAAAAAGTAGATCAAAGCAGTAAAGAAATTGAAAAGAAAGTTACGAAGCTAGATAGTAGTATGCCAGAAATGAGAGATGAAAATGAGGAAGTAATAGCAAGTGAGATAGGAGAAGTTTCAAAGAAAATATTAGACATGAGCAGGGAAATATGTAACAAAAAAAGTGAGGTTAATACTAAAATTGAACATGTTGATGTAGAAAGTACAGAGTTAGGAAGTCAAATGAGTAGTATTTCAAGTGAGATAAGAGAGATGAAAGAGGTTATGAATGTAGATGTGAATAAGGCGCAAGTTAATTACAGAGGGGAGATAACAGAAATACAGAATGAGACAGTAATGCAAAGAAATAAATTGTACCAAGATGTTCAAAATGAAAACTCCAGTCCAGTACAGTTTAGTACAGATTTGTCAGAGTATTCTCAAGTTAAAAAGATAGTAGATGAATTGAAAATGAAAGTTGTTAAAAGATGTATTGTTCAGGAAACTTTAGATTGTTTTCAAATGTTATCATGTGATGAAATTTCAAATGAATACATGAGGTTATTCATGAACAAATTTTTGAAGGTTAGGATACAGCTACGAGTAATGTTTAGCCACACACAATTTGATCCAGGAGGGTAAATAGCAATGAGATGTAAACTAAATGCTGGATAGTAAACGATGACTTGCAGAGAAATGTATTGGAACGTAAGAGGGTTAATTATTTATATGTCATTTGAAAAGAGAAATAAATTATAAAAAAAAAAGAGAAATGTTTTAAAAAATAAAAAAAAATTAAATTTTTAGTAACTGTAACAGTATTTGAAATTAAAAATGTAAAAATTAAAACTTAATATGATATTAAATTAAAAGTACGTAAATACAATTCCAAAAGTATTGTTAAAATAATAATAAATTCAAAAAAAAAAAAATTGGGTAAAAATAATTAAAACAAATACTTATGTAGCAAACAGAAAATGTGAAACAGTGCCTAGATTTAAGAGATGTAAATATTTGTGTAAAGGGTGAATATTTTTGGTAAATATGTTTAATAATTACAAAAAAATTCTTGAATTGATAAATTTGTGTTAACAATATAAGAAAGTAAACCATTTTTTGTAACAGTAATTTAATAATTCAGGGTACAGTACTTGCTATAAAAAAAAAAATTGTAATGTCAGATTAATATCTAAATTAATTAAACCAGAGCCAGTAAGTAGTGGCGAGATAAAAAAAAAAAAAAAACATGTCGTGTGTTAAATACGTGTGAAGTGTTAAGTGAAAGTGATAGCGTGTGTTCCAAGATTTAGGAGACTATAAACACAATTATAAAATTTCCAAACAAGTTGTAAATATTTATAATTATGTTTCTAGTGGGGCATATGATGCAGTAATTTGTATCACAAATTACTTAAATGTAAATAATGATTGTAATATGAATATGCATTTTTATGTGACATTGATTTCAGATGTTTATTGATTGTAAATATTGTTGGAAAGTAAATTTATAAGGCTTTACTGAAACTGTCAATAATAGCGCAATAATGCAGCGAGGGGGGTGAGCTGTTTATCATTATTGGAAACAAGGAAGTTACGTAATGTTCGCGCGTTTTTTCCGTTGAGAACCTTCTGGAATGTTTTCTCCTAAAGCATATGTATTCATAATTTTAATTGGATATTAAAATAGACGCTAATGTTGGCGCGTTTTATTAGCCAATTGCAATTCATTTATAATCTTTAGGCGTATCTGATTGCAGGAGTATAAATAAGGTAAGTTTGAGGTAAAGTCAGTCAGTCCTTCAGTTCGCCGAAAGCATTCATACATTACACGTCGTATTCATGCAGTTCATCAAAATTCTTAGTGCAATAAACGTCGTCTTAAGTTCGTCAGTTCGTCAAAATATTTGTATGAGATACGTCGGCTATAGATTCACAAGTTACGAAAATCTAAAGTATTATAACGTTAATTATACACAAAGTTGAGATACGTGAATTAAAAGTGATCAGTAAGAAGTATTATAACAGTTTCAGTTTGGCGAGTATCTAGATCAATATGTAAAAGTGATAGTGAACGTGTTCGAAAATAAAAATTATAAAACAAATTTCTTCATCAGTGTAATTTTTGGATAAAAGATTCCTTTCCGTTTCACAACCTGTATTGAGACACATGTTCGACCCAAGATAAGATAATAGCTAGCCGGAGGACATTTGAAATGAATTATTTCAAAAACTGATACTAAGAACCGCAAATTGCTACGCCAGATGGAGCTACAAACCAAACAAATGAATGACGTCACAAGATGGCTTCAACACTGATGTAAACAAACATTTGCAAGTACATCGCAAATTGGCTCCCATACGTGGGGCAGTTAAAATTATGTAACCAAACAAAACAAAAGCAGCACAATATAAGATCTCCAAGTTTTTCTAATTACGTAAACATTTGCTATCGCACTTAACAATAGAAAATATACTTTCTTGTAACCGGTTATATTATAAAAAAACTGATGTAACAATGGAAAAAAATAAAAATAAAAAAAATAAAGAGTAACATAATTGCTACTCAACAATTGAAAATGAGTGCAATAAGGATGCAAGCACAGAACCGCTAAATTTTATAATTGCCATATGATCTGTCAGGGGGTCAATGGCTCCTTTCTGAATCCGTGTCTGCACATAGTTGTTAAATCTTTTAGTTTTTAATAAACAAGTTTAGTTTATACAGGAATTAATAAATAAGGAATAGTTAATAATTCAAGCTATATTTTACAATATTACTTTAAGAGGAGTAATACTATAATAAAGTGTGTTAAACAATATCTTACAAAGAGCAATAAGAAAGAAAATAGATAATCATTATTTGTTCTTTCATAGATATCCTATGTAAGCCAATTTTAGAAAGGTAGATTAAGACTGAAAAAATTCAATACCATAGACAGATATGATCCACAGATCTTCGGCTCTCCGTGCTGTTTCAAACAATTGAGCTACCATGGCAGCATGCAAGTTTTACATTTCATTGGTGTGAATAAAAAGAAATTAAGTAAACTCCTGAGTCAAAGTGAGTGAGTGCATTGAGTGGAATGACTTGTGCTCGCTTTTCATGCAAAGCCCAGCTTTTTCATGCTTTTAGCCCAGCTGAATGTCACGACTCAGCTTAAGTATATTGAGTGTCTGGTAATTGCACCATCCAACTGAATTCACAGTTTGTTTATCCTAAGCATTTAAAATGTTCATCATGGAGGACATCTTATGTGTTTATGTCTTCCAGGAACTGTTTAAAATTTTCTTGCTGTTGCTGGGTGTGATGATTTGTTCTGCGTGTGTGATAGGAATCTCTGTTGAAAAAATCGGTTTGTTACGGTAGAATTTAAATAACATGTGACTTCTGACATTTCTTGGAGGGGATGTTTTCTTGGCAATGTCCTTAGTATGGCTTCCTTCAGAAGGGAAGTAAAGCTGGTGGTCCCGTGTCATAGATTTACGGCACGTAAAAGACCCTTGAGACTGAGAAGGTTGTAGTATCACGTATGGAAAGTCAATTTGAAGGAGTTGTATTATATTTCCACTGTTGTATATCTTTACGTTGTCAGCACCATGCTTTGGGCACCAATTTGGAGTAGGTTATATTGTATTGTAGTTCCACTGTTGGGGAGCCGAACTTGATGAAGTAACTGCCCCGTACGATACAAAGTTTTCTGTGGCCTTCGCCCCACTTTTAAAAAATTAACTTTGTAGTTTTATGTTTTTTTAAATATTATATATTTATGTTTGCCTCGGCTGCATCAGTAATTTTGTAGAAAATGTATCTCTTAGCAGGGGGTGATGCGGCTAAAGAATGTAGGCTTATACAAATTATAATTTTTACTTCACTCCTTTTGTTAATCTTTCGCACGATTAAATAACACTTCACTGATATAGGGAGCGGTAAGATTATTTATTAATTACTTGCACTTTTTAACACGTAAACTTTATAATATTCTCGCCGTAATGAATTTTATATTCTCGCACTGAATATGTATTGAACTGCTTGGGAACGCGTCTAGCATCCGGTTGGGAATGCTGTCTACTATTGACTGGCGTTTACCGCTTAAATTTGTAAATTTCTCTATTTGAAGTCGCTGATTGGCTAATCCTACTCCAATAGAATACTTTTATTTAACTTTCAGCTTTTCTAGTTTTTGATTGGCTATTTATAAACTGTTTTAAATATTACATTATTGTTCAAGAATTATTAGTAGCATTATTAAACTTTCTAATTCATTATTGCCTCAAGGTTACCTCATTGTTACCTCATTGTTAGCAACATTTGGCTTCTATTCTCAGAGCTCCTACATTATTAAATTGCATAATACATTCACATAACATTATTATACATGTACACAATAATATAAACATAATACAATGACGTTACATACATTTTATGTATTATATTACACACATATTGCTTTAAGGCGGGCTGTTATTTTTTTTATATTATATAATTAGACTGAAATCATTTGTGTTAAAAATACTGCCTCAAGCCTGATAAAGAGACCTCTGAGCCAAATTACCGGTCTTTCACGCCCAATATAGAATGGGATGCTAAGGACCACAGCAGTTAAAGAGCTCCATAAATAAAAAACTCAATTCAATTCCATGGCAACGTCCCCTCCACTGTTGCTCTAGCCAGCAAGGTGCTGCCGCTTTCCTTTCCCTTTGCCTACAAGCTGAACTTTAAGGGGTAATATGTTGACATGGCCTACTACTGCTCACTGCATTACGTCCCAGTGAGCTATTTGCTATTCGGCATGCTGCTAAACTGCTGACATATGCTCTAATACAATGTGGCAATGCAGCTCTCCCAATTCTCTGCTTAGAGTGAAATGTCAGGCATCTCAAGTAGTTTTAAATGGCACTGTAATTAGGGGTTTTTGCTGTGTGTTAAGGATGGAACCGGAGGAAAATCCTGAGCTTCAGTTGATGTTTGTGGATTTGTTAAATACATGCCATATACTACTATCAAAAGGACAATTGCCAGACCCAAGAACAAGAAAGTGCAGCATTAACTGAAGGGACATTGCAAGTACAGTCGAATGATTAATTCAAGCTTTTAGCATGGTCCCTTGACGTTCCTATACAAAGCAATGTTAAAAAGCCTTCTGTAAATCGATATTTCTTTTGGATAATCCGATATAATATTCAACGAGAATGACTGAAAAAATTATAAGTTAGTCAAACTTGCTGGATAAATTCCAGGAAATGTGCCGTACTGTGGTCCCATTTCCTTCCCTTGCTAAATTCCAGGAAATGCATTATATTGTAATTCCCTCTCCTGCTGGTGAGGAATGTTGGTTACTCAAGCTTCTTTTTGCAATTCTAGGAACTTGTTGCCAGCCCCTAGCCTCTTACAAGGCACTTGTCATTGTGAACACTGCACCCAGTTCATTGTCTACCTGCGGTCATTCTGTCTACCTGCTACATTTGCAGCAAATAACTTCCTGTGCAGTAAAGTGAGCAGTTTTAAACAGTGTACACAGTTACATCAAAATCATCAGTGTGTGTTTAAGTAGTGAACTGAGCCGACCATGGCTCTCTCCAAACCTAAATGTATAAATTACAAAACTCTTACTTTAGCTGAAAAGGCAGCAGACATCCGTGAAGTGGAAAAAAGGTTTAAAAAAAAGTGTGACATTGCAAGAGATTTTGGAATCCCCCAGAATAGGTTATCTACGTACCTCTAAAATAAGGACAAAATTTTGAACAGTGTAGTTACAAACAGTGACGAAAGTAAAAAAATCTGATGTGTTACACTCACATGACTTTCTCTACTCTTGTACAAACTATTTATACAAACGCTTATTCTCCATATGCTTCATGTTAATCGAGATATCGAGATGTCAATCTTATTGGTAATGTTCATGTAGATGCAAGGGGAATATGTTAGATTTTAAGCGATAGTCAAATATTTTAACGCTGGTTACTATGTGGCGCATTCCATTCTTTTTGCATGTCCAGGACATAAAAATATCTGGTTGGACCAGGTGTTTATTTGATTATGTTAGCAGTGGATGCTCTTCCATGTTGTGGAAAGGGTCTAAACTCCAATTGATGTTTTTATTTTTCGATTGAACCACTTCCACAGTTTGAAAATTGTCACTTCTATCATCATTGTCTGTAGGACGAATGCTATCTTCACTAGTATGGTTTCCTTCTTCTGAAACGTTTTCCGAACTATCAAACATATTGCCTGCAGCTTCCAGTTCACATTCGGTATGCCATGATAAAAGTATTTCACCACTCACTATGATAAGTAAAATTACATCCTCCTTCAACAGTCAATCAGACGTAACTGATTTGTATTCTCCTGCGTTTACTTTATCAACAATGTATTGCTCATTGTTGAAAAAGCAAGCGGCTGCTACATTGTTGTGTGCATTGACATACATATGAGTTTATATACAGTGGGACGTAAAACTTAAGGAAAAACGCCTATTCTCCATATGCTTCATGTTAATCGAGATATCGAGATGTCAATCTTATTGGTAATTTTCTTGTAGATGCAAGGGGAATATGATAGGTTTTAAGCGATAGTCAGATATTTTAACGCTGGTTGCTATGCGGTGCATTCCATTCTCTTTGCATGTCCAGGACATAAAAAAAATGAATAACGAATTTGAGAAAAAGTATAAGTATTGGAAAATTTAAGGAAATAACAAGCAATATCTCGAAAACGGTTCAATCAACAACAAAAATGTATATGACATAAATTGTGTATTTTAACACGATCTACATTTTTTGTGTAGTAAAATTTTGTCTCTCTCTTATGGTTTACCAGTTATGCAAAAGTCGTTCACAATGAAGAATACTTTTGGAGACATTCCCAGAAAATTCGAGATATACATTTCATTTCTCATGACAATATCTTAAACATATGATATTTTAATCAAAATCGTTAAGAGCCATTTTAGAGAAAATTAAAATTTTCGAAAAATGTTCCATGTAAAGGGTAGTCTGGGGTGGGGGGATTTTCTTGAAAACCTTCGTGTCGCATCTCTGGAAGATACTAAACCTAGATACCAAGTTTGGTGTTTAACGGACTGTTCGTTTTTGAGTTATGCTGTTCACAGACACACACACACACACAGACACACACACGGACATGTTTCCAAAAATGCTTTTTTTGGATTCAGGGGGTCTCAAAACATGTATTTCAGTTGAAATCTCGGTATCGAATTTTTGGGTGGAATGCAATACTTCCCCTACTTACTATACGTAGTAGAGAAAGTAAAAAGAGCAAAAGGGCCTGAAAATCCTGACATCGATGAATGTGTTAAAAAGTGGTTCAGGCAGGTACGGGATAAAAACATTCCAGTAAGTGGACCTCTTATCACAGCAAAAGCAGTGGAATTTGCACAGCAATTGGGAAAAACTAATTTTAAAGCAAGCAGTGGATGGCTGGATGGTTTTAAAAAGTGAAATGGTATTTCATTTAAAACTGTTTGTGGAGAAAATGGAGGTGTTGACCAGCAAGCAGCCAGTGATTCAAAAATGATCTTCGTAGAGTGGATTCAAGACAAAACTGCAAAAGATATTTTCAATGTCGACGAGACAGGGCTGTTTTATAAATGTACATCAAATAAAACACTTGCATTTAAAGGAGAATGATGTAGTGGGGGAAAACTTAGCAAAGAACGCATCACACTCCTGATTGGTGCCAATATGGATGACACTGAAAAGCTTCCATTACTAATGATTGGAAAGTCAGCCAACCCCTGGTGCTTTAAAAATGTTAAATCTAAGCCTCTGTGTGTGTCATCCTCCGTGGTGTAGTGGTTATCATGCTAGCTTCTAGTTCCCAAGGCTGCGGGTTCAAACCCGGCAGAGGGCAATGGATTTTTTCGGGCGTAAAATCCTTAGCATGTCTTCCTTCAGAAGGGAAGTAAAGCTGGTGGTCCCATGTTGTAGATTTACAGCATGTAAAAGAACCTCAAGCCCGATAAAGATGCCTCTGAGTAAAATTACTAGTCTTTCACGCCCAATATTGAATGGGATGCTAAGGACCACAACAGTTAAAGAGCATCCATAAATTAAAAACAAAAAACTCTTAAGCCTGTGGAATATGAAGCTAATAAAAAAGCTTGGATGACGAGTGAAATTTTTGGAAGATGGCTCTTGAAGCTAGATAAAAAGTTTCGCAAACAAAATCGCACGCTTTTACTGTTTATTGACAATTGTACAGCCCATAACAGTATTCCATTGTTAGAGAATATCAAAGTTTTGTTCCCCCCCCCCAATATGTTGTCAGAAGTGCAACCAATGGATTAGGGAGTAATAAAACATTTCAAGCTAGGTGTCTGGTGGTCCAGAATCTTCTGTTAGAAGCGAATATGGACAAAGGTGACAAATTCAAAAATGTAAATGTGCTTGAAGCAGCTCGTATGTGTAGTAGTGCAAGGGACCAAGTGAAACCAAGCATCATAGCCGACTGTTTCTGAAAGTTCGGCTTCTGTCATATTGGACTTGAAGGTCTTGAAGAAAATGAAACGATTGAGCCTACACTGAAAACTGGGAAGGTGTAAATTCTGAAACTGGTGTTCTCTATGAGGATTTTGTGCACATGGGCGATGAATTGGCAGTTTGTGGGGAGCTAACCGATGTGGACATTTTGGGCAACGTCATGAACACACAAGCTGCAGCCCTATCTTCAGATGAAGAAGAACCAGAACAACCCGTGAAAACAATTGCTACAGTTGCTGAGGCCATGGATCACTTACAACAATTAAGGGTTATGTTGAGGAACAACAAAATGTGAGTGAAACAATGTTCCAATCATTCAATAAACAAGTGTTTTGTGTGAATCAAAGGTTAAATGCTAAAAAACAAACAAAGATATCAAGTTTCTTTAAAAAAGTTTGAATCTGAACTGAACCTGAGTTTTAACATCACAAAACTGTAAGAACACACTGTAATGTTGTCCTTCGTATAATTTAATTTAATTAGACCTGTTTTAATTTTAAAAAATCAAACTTTCGTAATTCGAAATCTTGAATAATTCGATTTTTTTGCTTGGTCCCTTCAACTTCGAATTAGCCAAGTTCGACTGTATAAGCGAATCGGAAGCTCAAAATTTAAAATTATTATTTTATGTTTGAATCAGACATTAATTGGAAAAATGACAAATATATTTTTTCAGAAACATACACATTTTAATACATTTAAATGTGGATTGATTTGTTTTATTTTGTTAATCCATGTCCCTAGTATCAAGTTGATCAGCACTGTAAATTTGTAGGGTTTATGTTCATGCACATATTTTCCCTTCAATTTACATTGATTGTTAACATGGAGGAAATTCATCTTGAAGACTCAGCTTTGAAACCACATACAAATTCTTACTGCAGGTAACTATATTTTTACTTTCTCTACTACGTATAGTTAAGTAGGGGAAGTATTGCATTCCACCCAAAAATTCGATACCGAGATTTCACCGGAAATACACGTTTTGAGACCTCCTGAATCCAAAAAAAGCATTTTTAGAAACATGTCCGTGTGTGTGTCTGTGTGTGTGTGTGTCTGTGTGTGTGTGTGTCTGTGTGTGTGTCTGTGTGTGTGTCTGTGAACAGCATAACTCAAAAACGAACAATCGGATAAGCACCAAACTTGGTATTTGGGTTCAGTATCTTCCAGAGATGCGACACGAAGGTTTTCAAGAAAATCCCCCCACCCCAGACTACCCTTTACATGGAACATTTTTCGAAAATTTTAATTTTCTCAAAAACGGCTCTAACGATTTTGATTAAAATATCATATGTTTAAGATATTGTCATGACAAATAAAATGTATATCTCGAATTTTCTGGGAATGTCTCCAAAAGTATTCTTCATTATGGACGACTTTTTCATAACTGGTAAACCATAAGAGATAGACAAAATTTTACTACACGAAAAATGTAGATCGCGTTAAAATACACAATTTATGTCATATACATTTCTTTTGTTGAGTGAACCGTTTGCGAGATATTGCTTGTTATTCCCTTAAATTTTCCAATACTTATACTTTTTCTCCAATTCGTTATTCATTTTTTTATGTTCTGGACATGCAAAGAGAATGGAATGCCCCACATAGCAACCAGCGTTAAAATATTTGACTATCGCTTAAAAGCTACCATATTCCCCTTGCATCTACAAGAAAATTACCAATAAGATTGACATTTCGATATCTCGATTAACATGAAGCATATGGAGAATAGGCGTTTGTAAAATTAGGTTGTACAAGAGTAGAGAAAGTTATGTGAGTGTAACACATCAGATTTTTTAGTTACTGACCAAAAAGTAACACCAGTTTGTCACACCTGTAATAAGAAAAGTCATGAAGTTTACGTGGCTGTGTAATTATTTGAAATAAAATGTTTAAACATTCTAGAAGTGAGGTAGGTTAATATTATGCTGGACTATTAGGTTGAAGAATTGCTCACTGATGAATGAAATTGTACTTATTGAAAATAGATATAAATGTGTCACGCCCGTACTGACGCAACTTTGTAGTTTACTTTTCTCATGAAAATAATTAGATATTTGATTGTATTGGAAACATACATCACATGTGTTAGTGTTTATTGGAGGCTACCTATTTATTATACTGAATGCCCTGTAGTATATATTATTTCCAATTTAAAAAATTTCCTTCATAATACACACTTGAACTATTGCATAAATCTTATGCATTGCATAGAAATGTATGTTACATTTTTCAGAATGAATTCCAGAGATTATGTAAAAAAAAATGGCAAAAACAGATAGAAGATCCAGAAAAGTGGAATGCCAATCTACAAAAGAACATGAACTTAATGGGAAGAGCAGAGAAAAAACAACTGAAGACTTGAAACATGACAAAAAAAAAAGAGAAAGGAAGAAAAAGGAGGTTAGTTGTCAAAAGAATGTTGTATTCACCTTTAAGATCATAATATAAATGTGGCCAAACATTGGAAAGAGCTGTAACGCGGTTTCAACAAACCTTGCCTTCGAAGTAAAAAATTTGCAGCTCCTAATGTACAAGATGTTTCTAACATTATGTCACAGAAATCAAATCACCACCCCTCCCCAAAAAAAAAACTTGGAATGAGTTAATTACAGAATTAAAATTCAAGGGGCAGGAATTTTATATGAGGGATGATGCAAATTGTAAAGCACTTGGCAGAAAAGATACCAATTTGGTTAACGGTTTTCATTCTCTTCCTTCTACAGGAAAGACAGTGACTTTGCAAAAGTCTCTTATGACAGTAAAAGTGGCAATTAGTTTATTTCAATCTGAAAACCTAGATGTGAACATACACATTTGAAGGTTCTTTGAGCTTTGACCACAACACATTCCTCCATCCTCACAGATGCCACATAATATGTGTGTACCAACACCATGCAAACTTTAACTTTCTGCTACAAACAGCAAGCAATTAAATAAGAGAATCTTCTGTTACACCTAAAGCAAAATGTGAAAGCATAATGAAAACTGTATGGTAGAATGCTGTAGTAACACAGCCTGTGAAGACGATATATTTAATTTAATTTACCCTGACAGTTTTAATTAGTTAGATAGAAGTAATGAGTAATCTATGCTGACAGAATCAGAAGGCGCCATTGAAAATTTAGTAAGTGAAATCCAAAGACAGCTACCTTCATTTAAAGTTCATTTTTTTAAAGAATATGCAGTCTAAGTATTTTAAAGAAAGAAAGAAAGGAAAAAAAAAACTTAATGTTGGAAAAGAAGAAGTGATCATGCAAATAGATTTCATAGAGAACTTCTCGTAATGTATCAAGACGAGATCCAACTGTCCATTGGAGCCACAACCAGATCACAGTTTTCACGTGTTGTGTGTGGCTTAGTGAAGGCACAAAACATGTCATTCCTCACAGTGCCTAAGTGCCATAATAAAAGACCTAAAGGAAACACATCCAAATGTGTAGAATATGTGTTTTTCCTCAGATGGATGTGCAGGACATTTTAAAAATAGATACACTCATGACAGATACTCTGCATGCTGAAAAATGGTAATAACTTAAACTGGTGGATGGATCTTCACCACTTTCCATAGGATGGGAAATGTTGGAGTCAGGGAAGTGGTAAAAAGGAAAGTCTGACAACAAGTAGACAGGGAGAAGTACTGTGATAAGTTAATAACTGCACTCAAGAACAGCTCAGTCAAAGGGATGGTATGATGAGGAGAGTAAAAATCCAAAATGGAGGTTTTCAAAGAACTTATAAAATGAAGGGGATCAAAAAAGAAGACAGGCAAAATTTGATGATTTACAAATGGGTATACAAGTGCTTGTTACAGAGAAAGAAAAAAGAATGATAAGAAAATATGGAAAATAAACTAAAGAGGGCAATCAAAAAGAAAGATAATAAAATCATATGGGAAATAGTAAGAGGGGTGAGCAGGAAAGAAGGGGGAAAAACGAAATCACGCAACTGAATGGGTAGAATATTTCAAAAAAGGGGTACAGATAAGGTTAAAGCATAGAATTTTGGACGAGAGATGATAAACAAAGAAATAGATAGAGAAATATCAACCCAGGAGGTATTGAATTAATTGTTCTTCCACACAAGCTGTGTGTTAGACAGGTTTGGAAAGGTACAATCAGACCACTGAAAAATTCAATGACATAGCCAGGATTTGGACCACAGATCTCCCAGTCTCCATCTGGTTGCTCTAACCACTGAGCTACCATAGCAACATGCTGGCACGCCATCAAATTCTCCAACTGATTCGCATTTTTCCCGGTAAACTACAAGGAGATCTCAAATTGTATTGAGATGACATACCCCAATGGTGACTTACAATTTTGTAATTACTTTCAAGTCCCGGGCTTCATAGTTTCAACCACTATTAGGGAAAAGGGAGTTAGTAACAGGTTTATAAGAGAAATCAAGAAAATATTTAAAGATGTAAAGTTCTGTATATGGTGAATAAAAGCAGCATCACAGAGACGATTCAACAACACATAGGATTAAGACAGGGATGAAACCTGAGTCCAATATTATTTAACCTATTCGTAAATGATATATTAGAAGGAGTAAAAATAAGAAACTAGCATTATCCAGTAATAAGGGATAAGGAGATTCCAGGTTTATTATATGCAGATGACCTTGTGGTAGGTGCCATATTGATAATAGGGATACAAAAAGGAATAAATAAAATTCAAGACTTTTGTGAAAAATGGGGAATTAAGGTAAATATAAATAAATCCAAAGTGATAGTGTTTAAAAAAGGAAATAAACTGAGGAAGGAAGAAAAATGGTTTCTAGGTGGTCAAGAACTGGAGGTAGTCAAAGAATATGACTATTTAGGAGTAAGGTTGAGTAATAGCAGGGAATGGGTAGCACATGGCAGGAAGATTTAGCTAAAGAGAAGGCAGCTATGACAGGAATAAGAATATGCAAATATAAATTAGAGATATCGACAAAATGGTTGGAGAGAATGTATGAGACATTGGTAGAATCAAAAATGCTCTATGCAGTGAAAATATGGGGGGAGGAGAACTAAGTAAGAAAATTGATCAAATGTTTACAACGTTTTGTAAAGAATTAATTGGACTGCCAAGAGCAGCACCAAGTGAGGTTGCATTAGTAGAACTAGGAAGAACGAGGAGAAAAAATATAATAGTAGAAAGAATATTAAACTTTTGGTTTAGATGTATGAAAATGGAGGAAGGTGAAATCTTAAAGATATGTATGACTCAGCAAAAGGTTCTAAGAAGCAAAAACAGCTGGTGGAAAAAAAAACCGAAAAAATAATGGAGTCATTTGGAATGGAGGATATATAGGGATTGGAGGAAAGAAATACAAACAGCCTTTGGAAAGTAGTAAGAAAGAGAGTGGTAGATATAGAACGACAAGAGAAATGGGGAACCTTGAAGATAAAAAATCATTAAGCTTTTATAAATTGATAAAGAAGGAGTGAGGAAGAGTGTACATTGATTGCTGTAATAGACAAGAAAGGGAAGGTTTAGTGTGGATGAGAACGGCATCAATCTATTTAAGAGGGATGAGAGGCAGCGGAAGAGGGATATGTGAGTTGTGTGGAGGAAGAGAAAGTACAGAATGTAAGGAAATAAGGAGCTGGAGGGAAAAAGTATGGGAGAAGAAATGGGAAAATGTGGATAGAAAAATAGTAACTATAAAGATTTTATAATAAACCAGAAGTATTTCTTATTGAGATGTTATATGGTACTTAAAATTTGAGTTGGTATATGTTAATTCACATCACATAAAGGCGCTAGTTGTTACCATAGGAGTGCCTTTATGTGATGTGAATTAACATATACCAACTCAAGTTTTAAGTAAGCTATAAAGATGTTGACAGGGAAAGAAGAAAAGAAAATCAAGGACATGGGAGAATTTTTAAGGAAGGTAAAGGGAAAATGGTCTAGAAAAGTAAGAGAGGCAAGGGCTACTCAGTGAGTGATAAGTGGGAGCCAAGCAATCTGAGTGGCTCAATAAAAAAACAAGCACCAGACAAACTGTACATAAGATGTAGGGGTGCAAGTGATATCTTAATATACATTGTATATATTGTAGAACAAATTGTACAATAAATTCAATTCAATTCATAGTCAAAGCTTCTGTACTCTGCATGCTGAAACATGATCTTAATTGGTGAATGGAATTTCTGTGCTACTTCCAATGGGAAGGGAGCAATTGATGGTATTGGAGAGGTGGTAAAAACAAAATTCTGGTAACAAGTCTAGACTGGGAGGAGCACTGTAATAACCACACTCAAGAATACATAGTCAAAGCTTTGGTTACATGTTTTTATTGATACCAAATTGAGTCAAACTCCACATTTTGCGAGTTTTGAGTCTCAGCTCAAGTTTATTCATACCACCCATTAAATTCCTCAATTGACTCCATTTTTCCATGTAAACCACATGGTGTTCTCAAATTGAGATAATAATCCCCAATGGCAACTTACAATGTTGCAAGTACTTTTAAGGTTCCTGGGCATAACAGTTAATGTTTCACACATGCCATGTGTTGTGTAAGGTTGGAAAGGTAGAATCAGACTGAAAAATTCAATGCCATAGCCTGGATTTGAACTATGGATCTTAGTCTTTCTGTGCTGCTGCTCTAACTTACTGAATAGGGTGCCACTAAAATCCAATTTTTAAAATTTATAGGTTTTGTCCCTTTAAATATACCTTTTTGCATATAGTTTTCCCACAAAAAAAAATTGGAGTTGATTTAGAGGCCACTCAAGAAGCTTCAATTTTTTTATTTCTATAATTATTAGGGTTAGAATTTGTTCAGGAAAGTAGGAAATCAGAAGTTATTCATACATTTAATAGCTGATTTTATTGTATTAAAAGGTGCTAAATATAAGCTAGTATACGTATACATTAAAATGTTCACTCCTACAGTCTTTACAATAATTGACCTTTTGGTGTCTGGAAATTAATGTCTATGTTCTTCCACAATTTCCAACAAAAACTGTTTTTGCACCAAGTTCCAAAGAAAAAATTGAACTATTTTTCACTTCAGCTCATTTAGATGAGTAATGATGGCCTTGTTGCTTCAAGTTTTTAATCATAGAAGACTATACTTCAGATGGAACTTAATCAAAAAGTGCCAAACCAGTTAAATATTCACTCATATACCTCTAATGGTGCTGAAACATTTTGAGAGTAACTTTGAAGACATTTTCATTTGCTAACCTGTGACTACTAGTTTCTTCAGGAGTTGTAAATCTTGATACAGAGTTGATATTGCAGGCGGGCTTAGAAACCAAGTCTCCAAATATACTATCATAATAAAGTCCTTGTAACTTCATCTTATAAAGGAAACTGAGCAAAATAAGCATATTTCATGAATGGGTTTGAAGTGGAACCACCAGGGAACATAATTGCTAACTGCAGTAACTCTCTGTAGTCATTCTCTTGGATGATGAATGGTCATTTAACTCATGAGGAAACGAAGTAACTCTTCTCTAAAAGGTTGTAAATGTTCTCTTATGAAGAATTTAAATTTGCTGTCATCCCCTTCAATGCACTAATTCTAGTGTGTCTGCCATTTTTGGAATGCACTCCGGAAGCCTTGTTCTTGAAGTGTGTTAAGCACCTACTGCAATTCGCATTGGATCTTCCGCTGTGCCAAAACAGCAACCCTTCAGCTTCAATTTCATCTTGGGAAACAAAAAGAAGTTGCAGAGATGAGGAAGAATGACGATGTTATGAGCTCAAAACTGGTGTGTTGCAAGAGCTCTGTGGGCTGGTATGTTGTCTTGGAACATCCAATTTTTCTCTACCCACAGTTGTGGTCGTTTCTGATAAATGTCCTCCCTAAAACATCTTGAAACGTTACAGTAAAAAACAACAGTCACTGTTTGACCCTCAGGAGCAAATTTACGATGCACAATCCCATGAGTATCGGAAAAAGTAATGATCACGCTCTTGGTTGTCTGCAGCGATATTCTGCCATTTGTGAAACGTGAATGCCACTTAAAACATCTTGTCCAACTCATTACTTCATTCCTGTGAGCTTGTTTCAACATTCCATGGGTGTTGGTTGCCGATTTCCGGAGTTTCACACAGAATTTGATGTTTGCTCTCTGTTCCAGTTTTGAGTCTATCATGATTTCGCCAAGGTGAGTGTGCATATGCTAGTACAAACTTGTGTAACACAGGTATCAATGACATCGCTTTGAAACTTTCTGTAGCTTGTCTTTGAAGTTATTACTCGTCTGTGCTGCACACACATGCGAATCTCATCTGTTCGGTCACAGCAGGCACAGTCCCGGAATTTAATGATTGCACTTCATACTGCTGTTGCCTGAGCTGTTCCACTTGCTTTGGATAACTTGGGAACTGCCAAAAGCTTCATCCTGTCCTCCAGACACTACAACAGCAAGTCTCTCTTCTTTGACACTCAGATGTGCACTCATCCTGTCAGAAAAGGTAACAGTTTGTCATTCCAGTGTACATTTAAAGGTACAAGTAGTGCAGAACTTTACTTCATTTCCAATGTATGTTTTTATGCTGACAGTGGGCTTTTCTACTCAATTCTTTGTTTAGGACCAATTTTCTTGGAACTTGTCCTAATGATTTTGCAGTAGCTGGGCAGAAGCTATCTCCAGAGTTATTATATTCTTGGTGTGACTAGAAGTACCTTGTTCAAGCAGAGATTTCCTGGAATCTCGGACAGGAGAATGTGAGGCACTGCTCTGTTCCCCATTGCTGCTTTGTTGCTGCTCTCTTATAATGCTACTGCTTTCACATCTTTTCTCCGTTTTTCTAGGATCTGTCTTTTCTGACATTTCTCTTCTACATTTGAGAGCTTTCTTTTCACTCTTCTTTAGCAACCTCTTCTACCCTTTTCACAAGGTGCTTGCAGGCGCATTCTATCTTCTTCATATTTTATTATACTCATGGCATCTTTGTGTACATAATAAAATAAGTTATCCAAGATTTCAGAAAATAATTCTTTCACTTCTGTGTTGCAGTTTGTTGACTGGAATTGTTTTTGAGAACTCACTTTTTATGCACATCTTTTACTTGATTGGTAATATTGTACTCCTTATGAGTTGGTACCCTTGCCTTCATCTGTTAAATGAAATTGTAGCACTTTGTTAAACTGTTTTGTTTTCATTAATATGCAAATGAAAAAATCTAACTAGAACTTGGCAGTTTGAAGGAAGCCTACTGCCTGTGATGGCATTAGATGTATGTCCTATACACACCATATACCACCACATTCTTTAGTTTTCCACTTAATTTTGTTTGACATTGTACCAACGAACTAAATATGCCCCTGCATCCTTTAAGTCTTGAAACAAATATAACATTTAAGAGCAACCTAACATATTTAGAGATACAATTTGTGTGTCATTCCCAGGCCATACATGATACTGTGCTGTTCAAGTGTCTAGCACCTCAAAAACCTTCAGCACACACATAAAATGTCTTATATGCAGATTCTCTTACCTATAATTTTGAACTGCTAATGTAAAAAAATATATGTATATTACACTATTTTGGGGTAACATTCAAGCTGATTGAGTGACCACTTAAATATTTTTTAAATTTTAACAGGGAAAATTCTCTGTCTTTTTTAATGTAAGGAACACTTTTAGGGAATAAGACTTAGAAAAAGCTACAATTTTTGGTTTTGTTTTTCTAACATTTACGAGGGTGGTCTGAAAAGTTTCCGACCTCAACATGAAGATGGCAGCACTCGTAAATAAAAGCTAGTGAACTTTGTTGTTCATCTGTTGACAGTTACTCACCATATTTTCAGCCATTTTGGACGCTCAGTTGTTATGTAACAGTCGTTTGAGTGCGGTGATGTGAGTGTTTTTATGAAAATGAGCAAAATCGAGTATCGAGCTGTCATTAAATATTTGTTTTTGAAAGGCAATACACCTACGCAAATCAAAGATGAGTTGGATTCTGTGTATGGGGACTCTGCACCATCATTTACCACAGTGAAATTTTGGGCATCTGAATTTAAACGTGGCCGTAAGAGCTTGGGAGATGATGAACGTTCGGGACGTCCAAAAATTGCAACTACCGGCGAAAACATCGCCACAGTTCACCAAATGGTGCTAGACGACCGCCAGATTAAAGTGAGAGAGATAGCAGAGGCTATGAGCATGTCAAAAGAACGTGTTTGTCACATTTTATATCAACATTTAGACATGAGAAAGCTGTCCACTCGGTGGGTGCCGCATTTGCTCACGTTTGACCAAAAACGTGTTCAAATGAACATTTCTAATGCTCTGTTGGCGCATTAAATCTGAGTTTTGGCGCAGATTAATTACTGTAGATGAAACTTGGATACACCATTATACGCCCGAAACAAACATACAGTCCAAACATTAGGCTTCAAAGGGGGAACCGGCTCCAAAAAAAGCAATAACTGTTTTTTTCGGCTGGAAAAGTGATGGCGACTGTTTTTTGGGATAGTCCTGGAGTTATTTTAATTGATTATCTTCAAAAAGAAAGACCATTACAGGAGCATACTACGCATCATTATTTGACAAACTGAAGGCAGAACTGGCGGGAAAACGGCCACATTTACAGAAAAAGAAAATCCTATTTCACCAAGACAACTCACACCTCAGCGGTTGCAATGGCAAAAATCCACAAATTACAGTTTGAATTGCTTGACCATCCGCCTTACTCACCAGATCTAGCCCCAAGCGACTTCTTTTTGTTCCCTCATCTGAAAATTGCGCTTGGAGGACAGAGATTTTCGTCAAATGAAGAGGCAATCACCTTTGTGAACAATTATTTTGCAGAGAAAAATGCCAAGTACTATTTGGACGGATTACAGAGATGGGAGCATCACTGGGAGAAGTGTGTAGAGTTACAAGGAGACTATGTTGAAAAAAAAAAAAAAATCTGAAGAAATGTCTTGTATCTCTATTAGGTCGGAAACTTTTCAGACCACCCTCGTATAAATGGTTGGCACCCTACTATTGAGCTACCGTAGCAACTTTGCATATAAGATTAAATTCCCCAAATGACTCACATTTTTTCCAGTAAACCACAAGGCATTCTCCATGGTTCAAAACCCAGCTATGAATTGAATTTTTCATCTGATTCTACATTTCCAAACTATATAATTTTACACTGCAGCTGTATAAAATTTAAACACTAATATAAGTGTTGACTACTAGTAGGAACTTAGAAATGTTAGCTTATAAGCAGAAATATTAGCCAATAAGCAAATGTTTGATTGAAGGCTACTAATAATCACTGGTAATCATGTACTTTAACATATGATGACTTAATACGTACTAAATCATATAGTAATGATGTTTTGGGATGTAATTTTTGTAGCAAAAGCTTAGTTTCAGAAATAAACAAAAGAAAAGTTTAAAATTTTATACAAACCTATTGCTCGTTTAATCTCATTACACCTTCAGCCCCGTTTTCTTCCCTTAAACCCTTTACACCACATTCTCATCCTGATATAACAAACATATTTCTTTGAAATAACAGATAAACAATACAATTCACACCAAACTCATTACTTTATCTGTTTTATAAAGGTTTGATGTTGCCAACTTTAGATTTATACATATTATACCAAAGCAGACATTGTTCAGAAATCTTAATTCTTGTATGGTAGCTTAAGTGACATATCAGTGTGAAGGAAACATTTAATTCATAAATAATATTTGTATGCATTAATTTAGCATTTTACTGGTTCATTTTATTTATTAAACTAAATTTAAATTTTAAGTTAATATTAATAAAACATGCAAAATGTCATTACTGATCAGATGTCATTTTAATCTGTTGCTGCTATGATAGGGGGACAGGAAACTTAGGTGATAATTTTCTTCTTTACAATATTTTAAACTAAATTATATATTACATCTGTTGTTTACAGCTGCAATATTCCTGACCAGTTTATGCTAAACCTACATTTTCACAGATACCGGAATTGCTGCTTTTGAAAAGCAGTAATTTAGGACGTTATGCGTGGACTTTAATTTAGAATGGCTCTTCTAAATTTCAATTTTCGTTTTTTGCTGATTCTTTTTACTTTCTCTACTACGTATAGTAAGTAGGGGAAGTATTGTATTCCACCCAAAAATTCGATACCGAGATTTCACCGAAATACATGTTTTGAGCAGTTCCAAAAAAAGCATTTTTGGAAACATGTCCGTGTGTGTGTCTGTCTGTGAAAAGCATAACTCAGAAGCGAACAGTCAGATAAACACCAAACGTATTTAGGTTCAGTATCTTCCAGAGATGTGTCACAAATGTTTTCAAGAAAATCCCTCCTCCCCAGATTACCCTTTACATGGAACATTTTTAGAAAATTTTAATTTTCTCAAAAATGGCTCTAACAATTTTGATTAAACTATCCTATGTATAAGATATTTTCATGACAAATGAAATGTATATCTCAAATTTTCTGGGAATGTCTCCAAAAGTATTCTTCATTGTGAACGACTTTTGCATAACTGGTAAACCCTAAGAGATAGACAAGATTTTACTACACAAAAAATGTAGATCGCATTAAAATACACAATTAATGTCATATACTTTTTTTTGGTTGAGTGAACCATTTTCGAGATATTGCTTGTTATTCCCTTAAATTTTCCAATACTTATATTTTTTCTCAAATTCGGGATTTGTTTTGTTCGTCCTGGTAATGCAAGGAGAATGGAATACGCCGCATAGCAACCAGCTCTTAAAATATTTGACTATTGCATAAAGCCTACCAATTCCCCTTGCATCTACAAGAAAATTAGCAATAAGATTAACATCTCGATTAACATGAAGCATATGGAGAATAAGCGTTTGTGAAAATAGTTTGTACAAGAGTAGAGAAAGTCATGTGAGTGTAACACATCAGATTTTTTTGTGTTTGTTCTGCTTAAAGTACTAATTTCACCTTTCAGGAGCTGGATAGAAACCAAAATGACGTCTCTGGCAAAGCTTGTCTTTGTGGAGTCTCATGAAGACAGCACTTATTTAAGTGATGAAGATCAGCGCATGACACTTGCTTATGAAAACCTGGAACATATGCCCCAAAACTTGGTGGATAGCTTTGCTACATTTATACATACACTGGATATTAGTTACAACCAATTCAGGTAATTGATAATTCATTGAACGGAAAGACATGGGGCACTATCAAGACAAGCCACTTTTACCTAAAATGAGAATCTCTGAATAGAGTATCATTCTTAAGCTGTGCTGTATGGCACTATGCATGAGCATTGAATTAAATTAGATAGTTAAATAACTTTGTGTAATGTAATAAATGCATGTATACAAAAATACTGCATGTGGCTTGCCTTAGTGTACCATTGCTTTCAATTAAAACAATTAAAGGTTCATAATGATATAAAAGTGATCCCATGCTTAAGCCTCTTCATTGAGGTATTTTATAATATTCACAGTAATATTTAAGAAAAGTGAATCATGCTACAAGATATATGCATATAGATCTAACACAGTACCTAAATTGAGAATGCATTCAGTTTGATATTATTATTGAAGTTGTGGGTATACTTAAGATATTAGTGTGCTTAGTAACATAGTTCAAGTATACACCAAATCTAAGTATAATCTGTGGTTAAATCAACCTCCATCTAATGTTGGGAACAATTAGCTAGAGAAACATGTTTTCTATTTCAAAATATAGTAAGTGATATAGTGTTACAAATCGATTCAATAATCCATCTAAGTTAAAAGTACCGTTAATTTCTTTCACTCATTGTAAAACTAAAATGCAGAATTGAACACACTCGGAAGCATTGTGTGCTGTTCAAATTATGCCCAGGCCTGTCTTATAATTAACTATAAGAGCATCATTATTGGCAAAAGCTCATAACAAGTGACATTCCAGAACTACAAGTGTGACATTTGGACTCCAGAATCAAATAATTTAAAACTTTAAAATTTTAAAGACAGGGGAACCTGTCATAAAATTACATACCCTAAGGAAATATGCATTGAAAGATTTTTAGTATTGTAATGACTTAATTCATGTAGATTGAGTATGTGCTTTTGCTTGAGGTAGACACAACTGAAGCTGTTTTAGTGTTCATATTTACATAAGAAAACACAGTCTTCGTTCAGCTACTTCAGGTATACAGTGCCAGCAACACAGCGCACAAGCTGGTCTGGGTGGCTCAGTTGGTTAGATGCTGGCCTTCTGATCACAAGGTCGCAGATTAAAACCTGGCTCAACTGATGGTTTTTAAGTATCCCATGCCAGTAGATTTATTAGCATGTAAGAATTCCTGCGGGACAAACTTCTGCCACATCGAGCACTGATATGATCCTGGCAATTGACAATGTTGTTAACAAAGTATTTTTAATGCAGCACACTCACTGAGCACCACATATTACGGGACGGGACGCTTTATTTGTACACAATCTTTTTTACAATATTCCACTTATAAACTGACTTAACCTATGTATAAATTTTCTTGTCAGTTATGCTGCTCCTTTTGTCTGGCACCCTGGCCTTCTGGCTCATCTGAGCATCCCTTGCTACCCTTAATCCCTTTTGCCCATCCTCTCCCTCCTCCATTTGCCCTTCTACCTTTCTTATACCTCTTACTTTTCTAATCCATTTCTCTTTTACTTTCTTTAAGAACCTCCCCATATTCTTATTCTTCTTTTCTTGTTAACATTTTAATTGCTACTATTTTTGCATCCATTTTTTCCCATTTTTCCTCCCATACTTCTTGTCTCCATTCTGCTAATTCTTTGCATTCTGTCATGTAATACTCTGTGCTTTCGCTAACTCCCCATAATTCACAAATTCCGTTTTTTCTGCCTCTTAGCCCTCTCAGATACAATGATCCTCTTCTCATCCATGCAAACGCTTCTTTTTCCGCTCTATTACAATAATCCACTACCCTTCTCTTCCCCATTTCCTTTTACTAATCTATAGAACCCTAGTGATATTTTATTCTCTAAGCTTCCCCAAATCTGTCTTTCCATGTCCTCTACTCTGTTTCGTACTGTTATCCAGATGCTGTTGATATTTCTTTCTCCTGTTCTCCAAATATCTCCCATTCCTATCTTCTCCATAATTTTTTCTATCTCTATCCACCAGCTATTTTTATTTTTCGTACTCTTCTGTTCCATGCATATCTTTAAAATTTCCCCTTCATCTTTTTTCAGGTATCTAAACCAAAATTTCAATATCCTTTCTAGTATCACTACCTTTCTTCTTGTTCTTCCTAATTCCACTAATGCTACTTCCCCTTGTGCTGATCTTGGTAACCCCAATAGCTCTTTAAAGAACATTCTATAGCTCTGGTCTATTTTTCTGCTTAATTCAGATCCCCCCCCCCCCCCCCCCCCGCAAATTTCTACTGCATATAGCATTCTTGCTTCTACCAATGCTTCATACATTCTTTCTATCCATTTAGTTGGCATTTCTAATTAGTATTTGCACATCCTTACTCCTGCCATTGCCGCCTTTACTTTAGCCATTACCTAATATTTATAGTAAACTTATTCCCCTATAGTTTCCTGGTCTATTTGCTCCTCCCTTCTCTTTGTAGATTGGTACCACCATACTTATTTTCCAACATTCTGGCACATCATTCTTTTCTTTAATTTTATTTAATAATTTTGTCATCACTTTTAAACCATTTTGCTTTTCCCCATACATTTTCCAAAATTCCCCTGGTATTCCATCTATTCCTACTGCCTTGCCTTTTTTTATATTCCGTATTAGCTGGTAAACTTCCATCTCTGTGATTTTACCGTCTAATTTTTCATTGAATATTCCTCCTTGTCCTACTTCTTTTGTGTTTAACTTTACTCGCTTCCCTTCTCCAATTAGCCTTTTAAAGTACCCCATCCATTCACTCTGTATAATTTAGTTTTTCTCCCCTCTATTCTTGTTCATCATCCTCACTATTTCCCATATTTTTTTACTATCCTTACTCTCTATTGCTGCCTTTAGTTTCCTTTCTATATTTCCCTGTCATTCTTTCCTCTTAGCCTCAAGCAAACCTTTATATTCTCCCTTAAGTTTCATCAGATTTTGTCTGTCCCTTTCCTTCTCTGATCTCCATCTAATAGGTTCTTTAAATACCTCCCTTTTTTTTTGCTGTGCACTCTCCATCAAACCATCCCTTAATTTCTTGGCCTTTTCCATGCCTTCCTTCCATCCCTACTCCTGCTGTTGTTAATAATAATTTCAGTAGCTGTAATACTTTTTCTGGATTCCCCTCATCCATAGCCATTTTTATACCACATTCCACAATCTGACTTACCTTTGAATTTAATTCTTTTAAAGAGTCCTCTTTCAGTTCCTCCCTCCATTTATACGCTTTTATTATTTTTATTCTAGCTATTTCCTTATTCTTTACCTTCTGTTCCAAAACATTTATTTCCATCATTAATGGAAAATAGCTACTACCTACTTCTTTGTTTATTATTTTAAATGTAGTGATTCTGTCCTCCAGTTCCTCACTACATAACATGTAATCTAATACACCTTGTCCGTTTGTGTTTACCAATGTAAACTCCCCTTCCTCATCTCCTTCCATTGCTCCATTACATATTAACATGTTGTTTATGTCACAAAATTTTAGTAATCTTTTTCTCTCCCTATTAATCTCTCTGTCCCTGCTTTTCCTTGGCCTTATCATATCCCTATCTTCTTCTACCTGCTCTTTACCTAATGACCTTCCATTCTCCTCCCCTATTCTCGCATTCAAATCTCCCATCACAATAATTCTGTCTCTGGCATCTTTTCTCGTATTTCTTCCATCTCTTCTTCTAGTTTACTATAAAAGTTACTGTAGTAAAAATATTATGCTTCTGGCGGCTTATATGCCACCCCTATTCCTAATCTTACTCTGTTATTCTGTTTAATTATTGACCATAACACATTGGGACCTCTATTCTCCATTTTTTCTATATCAATAATTGTTTCCGTATCGTTCTTTATAAACAAACCTATTCCTCCTGATGCTCTTCCCCCGCCGCATGCTTTCCTTGCCTTTTTCTCTAGAAACTTAAAACCTGTTATCTCTGCTACCTCTTCCTTTCACAACCATGTTCTGCTACTCCTACAAAACCCATAGAACACATAATGTTTTTAATTTCACCGCTGCCTATCTTATTTCTTAGCCCTTCCACATTCCAAAACATTAATTTCAGCTCCTTTCCCTATTTATTCTTTGGTTCTTCAAACTTAAAACTCTCCATCATTTTCCTGTATCTTGTAGTTCTAGGCTCCCTTTCCCTTTCTTCTCTTTTGTCCCGAAACTGCATGTAATCCTTGGATATAGTTTTTAAACCTTTCTTTTTTATTATTTCTTCTGCCTCACTCATGGACCCTATCAATCTCACTTCCCCACTTTGCATTTTACCCCTCTCCGCATTTTCACTTCTCACTGTCTCCCTTCCCCCACTTCTCACAATTCCTGCTGCCTTCTTTCTTCTGGCCCCTCCCTCTCGGTCATTTTACTCATCAATGTTGCTTCTTCGCCTTCTCCCTCCACTACCAACTCTTCTTCCTGCCTTTCCCTTGTTGTCTCTTGTTGTGTATCACCCTTGTCTCCTCCTCTCGTCTCTCTCCAAAGCTGCTTCTCCCACTTCTTCTGCCTTCCTGATCAGCTGTCGTTCTCTCATGTTGATGCCCTCTGCTTACCAGTGTTTGACTTTGCTGAAATCCTACTGACGGTCTCATTCTTTGTTCAGGTCTTTGCCCTGTGTTTTCCGGCCATTCTATATTTTGCTGTGGTGCATATGTTCCTCTGGTTTCATTTCTTTTAATACTCATATTCCAATTTTCACCTTCCACTATTAATGTAGACCTCTTAGATATGCTTTTTTTCCTACCGCCCTTGCTTCATTCATTCTTTTAATTAATTATTTCCTTTGGTCTTGTTTCTCTTTTGTGTAGTCCTGCTCTATAAATATTTTTGTGCCCCTTAGTCTTCTTGTTTGTCTTAAAATCTCCCATTTTTTCTCATTGTTGTCAATTTTAAAATAATAGGTCTTGGCTTTCTTCCTTTTTTGCCTATCCTAAACATATCTTCAATTTCCCAAGCATACATCCGTATTCTCAGCACATCTTCTATAATTTCATATACCGTGTCTTCCAGATTTCTTCTGTCCTCTGCCTCCCCAAATATTATACAGTTTTTTTCTTCTCTTATCCATTTCGTATCTTTTTACAATCCCAGCTATTCTTTCTTTACATTCTGATATCTGTTTCTCCATTTCTTCTCTCTATTTTCATTGCTTCTTTCAGCTCTCTTGTATTGTTTTTTTTTTTTTCCTAGTTGCATTCCCATCTCCCTTATTTCTTGCATTAATTTGTTCATTTCTGCTGGTCCTGAGTTCTGTTCCACTCCTCCTATTATCAATAATATCGTGATTACCATCATGATGACTCTCCATATCTGAGTTTCCATTTTTATTTTTCCTTCTTTTCTTATTTTTTTTTCTCCCGAAACTTCTGATTCTGCATCGGTACATTTGAACGTCCACTCCCATTTTTTCTTGTTCTTTCATCCTTACTCCGCTACACAACCTTCCACTCTCGTTGCTGGCTTACGACTCATCCTAGCACCACATATAGTATCAGTAACATAAATTGCAGAGATTCGTCTGCTAGCTTCATAATTCATCAGAAACACTCATAAATTTATGCAAAGGACTTCACTGCTGCTGACAAGAGGGGCTATGATCCATTCCTCTCACCCATTTGCAGACCTTTTCTTGGCATAATGGAGTCTATTACATAGGGCCGGTTTCACCAACAGATGCTAAATTTTAACACACTGTTAAACTGATTTAACATTGAAGTTAATACAAATTCTGTTTCATCAAACAATGTGTTAAAGTTGGTGTTAAGTTAACATCCCGATACCCCTGTGTTAAGGTGTATAACAAATGTTAGAAATTGGAAAATGTCTGCCGCAAACCAAGCTGTTGATACGAGTTTGCTACAACTAGCATTTTTATGCCATTCCTAATAGAAGAGCAGTCGTACGTCATAATAAACTTGAAACACTGCAAAAGGAGAAATTTTTAAAGCAATATAGACTATCCAAGGAGTCATGAGCAAGGTTTTATGGGAAATACGAGAGGTTAGAATACTACCAACAGAAGCATGTCTCTTTCTCCTATGCTAAGTGTTAATTAGGTACTTAGATTTTATGCTACTAACATTTTTCATTTACTTGTGATAATGTTGGAATTTTCAAAGCTACTGTTTGTGGGTTTATCCGGAAGGTTTCCAAAGCAATTGCTTCAAGAAGTAAACAGTATTTTTTTTGGATCTGCTTGATTAATCAGCGATAACACACTTTTGTCCACTTTAGTTTCAATGTAGTGTCCACCACCAGTTTTAAACCATCTTAAACGCTCTTCGCACCTAACGTTTTGCACTGTTAGCATAAAATTGCTGTAGTTGCTTACTGGACTTAAGAGAAACACATTCATCCAATTAAATTGCTCATGGATTTTGTCCCAGACTGGAATCTTATCCTTTAATGTAAAATCGTCAACTTTTTTGCACCTGACAATATGTCTATACTTATTAACCAGATGATAATTAATGCGTTTCAAATGGTGAAATGTTTATTTCAGTTGACATTGTGTTTCTAACCTCAAACAACCGGGAAAATCACCTGGCCATTGCCATGAATGTAAATAGTTGTCGGATACTGACAGAGGGCGTGGCGATACACAGACAAAAGTGCATTGGAGTACGTTCAGAAGCAGTCTAGCTAGGCCACCGCCTTCTCGAAAGCTAGCGTTCGCAGTTGTCTTTGACATTAACAAAATGTTAGCTAACAATTTGCTGTAATAGCTTGATGAATTACAAAAGTTTTAACCTTATGTTAAACTTTGAACACCTTGTTAACAAACAAGATGTTAGAGTATTTTTAACATTGGTTGGTGAAACCGGCCCTTAGTGTTGTAAAAAACTATTTGAGAGGAGTTCAAAGAATATTTTTACCATAAAGCAGAGATTTCTTGGCAATATCATTACATTTAAATGAGTGTAATTACCAAAGAATCTGCATCGTTATCAGTACTGAAGTGGTAAAGAGGAACTCCAGGGCATTGAAGAATCCTCATTTATTTTGGTATTTATCTTTTGTGACACTTCCAGATTTTCAAGAATTGAGACCTCAATCTGTGTATCTTTCAATTTCCTCGGGTGTCATGTTCAACTCAATTCTAATTTCATTTAGGGCATTCTGTCGTTTTTTTACTTTCTCAACTAAGTATAGTAAGTAGGGGAAATATTGCATTCTACCCAAAAATTTGATACAGAGTTTTCACAGGAAATACATGTTTTGAGGCCTCCTTAATTCAGAAAAAAAGCCCTTTTAGAAAAAGGTCTGTGTGTGCGTGCATAACTCAAAAACGAATAGTCGGATAAATAGCGAACTTGGTATTTAGTTCAGTAACTTTCAAAGATGCAACACGAAAATTTTCAAGAAAATCCCCTCACCCCAGACTACCCTTCACATGGAGCATTTTTTGAAAATTTTGAGTTTTTCAAAAATGGTGCTAATGATTTTGATTAAAATATCATGTATTTAAGATATTTTCATTACAAATAAAATGTATATCTTGAATTTTTTGGGAATGTCCCCAAAAGTCCTCTTCTAGCTGAATGGCTTTTGCATAACTGGTAAACCGTAAGAGATAGACAAAATTTTTCTACACAAAAAATGTAGAGCTTGTTAAAACTCACAGTTATGTCATACTTTTTTGTGGAGTGAACTATTTCTGAGATATTCCTTGTTATTTGTTTTGAGTTTTCCAATACTTATAGTTTTTCTCAAATGGGAATTCGTTATTCGTTTTTTTATGTCCTGGACATGCAAAGAGAAGGAAATGCTCCACATAGCAACCAGGCCTTAAAAGATTTTACTGTCACTTAAAGCCTACTATATTCCCCTTATACCTACAAGAAAATTAGATAGTTTCTGCAAATGTTTATCTCAGTTAACATGGAGTAGAGGGAGAATAAGTGTTTGTAAAAATAATTTGTACAAGAGTAGAGAAAGTAATGTGAGTGTAACACATCAGAATTTTTTACTTTCTCTACCACGTACATAGTAGGTAGAGAACGTATTGCATTCTACCCAAACATTCAGTACTGACATTTCACCAGAAATACATGTTTTGAGACCCCTGAATCCAAAAAGAGCATTTTTAGAAACAGATCCGTCTATCTGTCTGTCTGTCTCTGAACAGCATAACTCAAAAACGAAAATTTAGATAAATACAAACTTGGTACTTAGGTTCAACCCCAGCCCCAGATTTCAAGAAAATTTCCGAGCCCAGACTACCCTTTACGTAGAAGATTTTCCAAAAAATTTTATTTTCTAAAAACAGCTCTAGCAATTTTGATTAAAATACAATATATTAAAGATATGTACATTAGAAATAAAATATATATCTTGAATTTTCTGGAAATAACCAGTGAAGTCCGTTTCATTTGGAAGAAATTTTGTATAATATTGTTTAATTGGTAAATCTTAAATCATAGATAAAACGTACTACACAAAAAATGTAGATCTCTTTGAAACACAATTTATTTCAAATAAGTTGTTTTATAGCATAAGCCATTTCCGAAATATGTTATTAAAGGTTCAGATTGTTCATTTCTTGGTCATTCTTTTTTAAATCCTGTCAACATTCGCTTGTTTCTTGCAATTGCATGGAAACGGTATGGAATATTAAGGCAGTATATGGTGTCCAGTTCTTAAACATTTGACTATCGCTGTTCCCTTTGTATCTATAATTAAATATGTAATGTAGCTATTTCTGCAAAGGCTTATTTGGATTAAAATGTAGACAGAAAAATCAGCTTTAGTAAGAATAGTTTGTATACCCACTAATAACAATAGAGTGTAGAGAAAGTCATGTGAATGTGTCACATCAGACTTTTTATTGCTGTAGTTTGTTATGTTGACTATGCACAAGCATTATTTGGCCTCATTTAAATCAACTTCTTTGTCATCTATTTAAATCATTACCTGTTTTGGGTCTATGAGAAAGTTGAGTAAAATCTGTCACGTACTTCAATAATACATTGCTGATTTTGGTTACAATAAATAGGAATATACATACCTGACTAATGCTCTTTTTAATGTAACATTCCTGCACTGCCTTCTGAACTTAGTGAAATGGCTGTGTTACCACCAAAGCAGGCAATGTAACAAAATTGCATCACAAAAATTATCTAAACTGTGTAGATGGTACAGCTGTGTGCTGCTGAAATAGCCTGCAACTTAAAACCTTCACTAGATTCAAATGACATGTGCAGTTTTCCAACTTGCATCACCATTTACACAATGATACTCAACTTGTCTTATTTAAGTTACATTTTGATTGAGTACAATTGGATATCCTCTTTTTCTTTCTTTTGGTCTTCTTTAATTTTTGTTGTTTTCCTTGTTTTATAATCTTTTTTTTAGAAACTCTACAAGTACAAAACAAATATAAACAATGGGAAGCATTTTAAGAAACGCATTCCCCTTCCCTTACAAAAATGTATGATGTAAATGTTTTTGCAGAATTCCTTTATGTAGTTGTTGTAAACATTTGGGTACTAGTTCAAAATATAGGAGGCTGGGGGTTAGATTTAATAAATGCATTGTCTACATACACAGAATAATCTCGATTTTAATTCTCTTTCAGCCAATTTGGATTCCTCTCGGAATTTATGAATCTTACTTCACTCATAATAGACCACAATGAAGTGGATGCAAAGACCATTTTTCCTGAAATGCCACATTTAAGATTACTGTGGCTCAATTATAATAAAGTGGACAGACTCTTCCCTTTCATCCAAAGGCTGCAGCATAGTTGTCCAGACTTAACTTATTTGAGCCTCATGGGAAATCCAGCAGCACCAAGCTATCTAAATGGTGCCACATTTTTTGAACATATCCAGTACAGGTGCGTATACATTTTAATATATTAATATTTAATGCATTAAATGTGACTTCCTGTTTGTGTGGATGCATATAGTTTGTTCTTTTGAAAATTGGCTGTTACTGTAGATGACAGTACATTAATGTTTTCAAGCTATGAAGTGGGAAATGCAAAAGGATTATTCCTCATTAGCATAACCCTTTTATTATGAAATTTAAATTAAATAACGGTTGTGCTTGCAGTAAGAATATGTTTTTCAGGTTGCTTCCTGCTAAGCTATATTAACATGGTTTACTTTACTTCCTAGTATCTGAAATATAAGGAGGTTAGGATGCCATTTGACATGAAGCTTTTGTATTTTTCTGGCCCTCCACATTGTGTGCTATTTAAAGCATAGGTTTTTGATGATATAATAAGTCCTCAAGAACATTACAGTAGAGCAATGATTTGTGAAATTACCTGAACACAATGATACAATTCAACCTTTATATGATTTAACTAGGAAGGCATATATTTGAACTGTTTTATATGAAAAGTATATTCTTCAAAGAATTTTCTTGAAATATTTTTACAGAAATTCAATTGAAGTTCTTTTTAATTTCAATGTAACCGTTTGCAATTTTATTGATAATTTTATTCTCCATAATAAATAACTTAACACTGTTGATAATATGCTCCCTTGTTTCTTTTAAATGTGGAAGAAAACAAAATGACTCGGAGAATATTTTTTTCTTTTCAGGATGAACCTTAAACCCCTCTAGGGGCATACTGTTGTAGGTATGGCTCAGCAGCACCTGCATCCCGAGCCACATTACCCCTCGATGCGGGGTGCTCTACGAGGTTAGGGAAACTTAGAATACCCACCCACATTTAGGCTGTGCGTGGATGCGTGTCAGTGGAAAGGGTTTGCCTGTTGGTTAAGGGATGCATATCTGAGCCTGGTTATTTCTCCCATTTCAGTTTTCAAGGAGGATGCACATTTCTGAAGCACCACTTTGATTTCTGCTTCACCTAAATAGGAGGTTAGAGACTAACTGGTTCCAAGCCAATTGGCCATGACCTAGATATGCAAGGAGCTCCAGGGTGAGTGGAATCTTCCCACTATATCCCCTGTATAACCGTGTCATCCCATTGGAATGACCCAACCTGTCTCTCTTATCAACCAATGGAGGCAGTGCCTGTTTCTCCACTTCTCCAAGAGTTACCATCCCAACCTCCATTGGATTACTCTGGGTAGCAGATTTCCCTTTCAAAGCCCCTGCTATCACCCCTTTTATATTTGTGCTATTGGAGTCCCCAAAGGAGCCAATCTGGATTTAGGTGGCTAGTACTCTTGTTTTTGTTCCCACGAATAGCTAGGGAATACTTTGGTCTGCTAAGGCAGAGCCCCTTAGTACCTGGATAAGACTGAGAGGTTGTCAGGTATCCCAGAGGTTCTGTTAGCGACATCTCCCATGTACTCTTTGTCACAGGTGGCTTAACACTTTGGGGTGGGGATTTGGTTTGCATTTCTTATTAGTTATTCAGACACAAACCTGTTGAGTGCATTAGTAATCAGCCTATGCTGGTCAGGTGCCAGCAATCCACCACCTGCTGATGCATTTGGTACTCTCAAGGTCCAGCTTTAGGGGCTTACAGGCTATAAGGTCACTCGATAGGCCCTCTGCTGCGGATATAATGTTTTGTAAATATAACACAAACAAGAAGGAGGGTTAAAGATTAAAAACAAGCACTATTAACAGCAAGATATTCTTCATGTGGATAGCTTTGTTGAGTCACACTTATTTACACTCACCTTCATTTTTTCGAGGACATTTGTTCTCATCATCAGCTGTTGGGTGACTGAAGATGACTGATGGAGACAAGAAAAAGAGAGATTCAGTGTGATTTGTTAACACAGAGTAAATATATTTGGTCATTAAGTCCGCTAGGGATATTCCAAAGTTGGGTCATGTGATAGGAAACTCCCCTCGCGTTGGGAATACTGTTACAATTTTTTTTTGCAATAGCCAGAAAAGGTGAATGGTGGCACGTATTTAGAAACATATTGGTTATTTTCTCTGTAAAATTATCTTATTCAATTGAAAGCAGAATATGGACATAAATTGTGCATGTCTGCTTAGTTTCCAGAATGCAAAATTCTGAGCACACAAGTTAATGTTAACTTAATTTCTTTTTATGAAGGTTGTTTGTCATATCATGGTTCCCAAAACTGGCGCACTTTGATGATCGAAAGGTGACAACAGACCAACACTTAGAAGCATTCAGGTTATTTAAGCGACCATTGTCAGAACGCTTGGTAGTCAGAGGTATTATCCCAAGATGCCTGGCTGTGCTTCCAAAGAAACTGGCTGCTCTGTTTGCAAGACGGAACATTGTTGTGTAGTCACCAGTACGGTAAACATTCATTGTTTTAATATTTGTTAATACTTTTCTCAGGCAAAATGCTTACTAGAAATGAAATTCAGGCCTAATGAAGGAGAAAAGGTACATTTAGCATAAACCATGCTTTGCTCAACATACATGCTTTGGAAATCATTTCTAGTGATCATTACTACAAAGATTTTATAAAAGGACTTAAATATTGTTGAAGAATACTAATATCTGAGTCACACATTGTAGAGAATTGCGGAGTGGATGATGATTCAAGTATAAAAAATGTCTTTCTACTTCAAAATCAGAAGAGGAAATGACGTGGCAAAATCAAACAGTGAATTAAAAACTGCATTTGTATTTTAATAGGGCGGCGCCGTGGCCGAGTGGTTAGACCGCTCGCCTCCCACCGAGGCGGCCCGGGTTCAATCCCAGGGACCTGCATGTGGGATTTGTGGTGGACGAAGCGGCGTCTGGGCAGGTTTTCTCCGGGTTCTCCGGTTTCCCCCGCCATTCATTCCACCAACTGCTCCATCATCACCTTTCCTTTCATCCATTTCACCAACATTTCGTTTCATCTACTTCCTTCATCCCATACCAGGCATCGGGCTGATCACCCATCCTGGATGCTCTGTCTGATCCATGAGTGTCTGCTCCTCGACGGGCCTCTGACCCCAGGCACCCGCCTGTAAGTCCTGGGGGGTGTAAGTCCTACATAAGAGGAGGGTAAACAGATAATGAATGAATGAATGAATTTGTATTTTAATAGCTTGAACTAGTCAGTTTTAAAAGTTATAATATTCTTCTATTTTCATTGAGGATTACTGAAATATTTTCTGAATGGTATAAATACATAATTACAGAAATAAGGAGCATTTTAACTACTTGAACGTGAAGAGAACTTTCTCATGCAATTGCCTATAGCTGAGGAGGTGAGATGGAGACCATGAAGCAGTTTTAAGTTTCTCCTATTCAACTACATTATTCTGCTAATTCTGCATTCAAAGCGAGAAAAGAAATAACCAGGGCTGGGTCAGTAGAAAATATACCATAGAAAGTATGTAATCCAAATTACTCTACTGCAATGTACATATGTAATATTCAATATAATATATATCATATATGAGTAAAAAGCACAGTTTACATTCGGTTTATCAGCATTTATCTATTAGAGTATTTTAGTGCTATTATTTTTGCACTGCGCTGCTGGATTATGCTAAATTGCATTTTTGGCATGCAGCAATATTCATCTGCTCTGAGCTTCAGTTCCCAGGTGACAGTTATGGTGAGAGACCCAACTGGCTTACTAAGCTGATAATTGGCAAGCTTGAAAAATAAAGCATATGATAATGGCCAGGCTAAGGATCCAGGACAGAGTAAGAGTGAAGTGAAGTTTACTGCGCATCAAGTAGGGTGGAGTGAGTGACGCATTGGGGTGTTGTTTACCTGTGTAGCCATGTATAATCTGCTTCGTGACTAGAGGTACAATACTCTTTGTCTCTCATTCCGATGTATGTGTTGTACTTCATTTTCCTTCATCACTAGATACTACTGTATACAGTAGCAAATAAGGCAGCACATTGGTGTTTTTGTTTACATGAACAGTACTGTGTTTACAAAATTCTATAGTAAGGTTGCACATACATTGGTTGCTAACTTGTACCAGATCCTTAGCCTGATAATAACTTGCATACATTAAAAGAATTGAAACACAACATAACAGAAACTGCATGAAATTCTTTAGATGCTTGTGCCAGAAATGTGTGGCATTACAAGGAAATTTGTAACTTTTTTCTGTGAAAGGGTAGTTATGTGTTGTAAACGTAACTGTAGTTCAGGAATCCATGCATATGAGTTAAGGGATTACTGTGTACTGACAACTTGTCTATAAACTACCATGTCTCAGCACAGCACAGAAATACTGGCACTGTAGAAAATCTATAGTATTTATCTAATGCAATATTTTTAAGTGTGTCTGATATGCATGTAATAACTCTTTTGATCCGCCAAACATTACTATTTCTTGATAAATAATTAACATAAGGCTAACTGAATAGTTACACCAAAAAGAAATCTACCCAACAAATATAATCTTGAGAAAAAGGCAAAAGGTTTATTTGAAAATTAATTAAAGCAAACATATATATGTGACTAATTAGATGGAAATGTGAAAACAGTGCTTAGTGTAAATACCTTGAATATGTTTTTGGTAATGTTGTACCTATTATCAGCAGCTGTTCAATTGGTTCCTATTGGAAATGGTCATGGAATTGACCAAAATGGTGACATCTGTTTGATAATGTTATGAACTTCCAGAGGTTATTATCAGCAAATCAAAGTTAATTAGGTAACCTTGTTTCATAGCATGTGTATTTTTCCCCATGTATTTAATTCAACTTGGGAACTGGTGGCCTTTAGGAGGATTATATTGGGTATGGTCTCAAATTGGTTCACTGGAAATGATGGGCTACAGTGGATTTGTCTGTCTGTTTGTATTTTATAGATCTCATGTGTTTTTTCAGTCTGGCATTCTGGTTTCTCTTTATTTGCCCTAAGTAGATTTGGCTGCAGTCGGTACAATTTATTTTATATACACCAGATTTGTTGATGTTGGGGACTATCTTTTTCAGGTTTGTCATAATAATTTTTGTATACCAAATTTATTTTCCAGAGCTAAGGTTATGCTTTATTTGTTGAAAATCCTGCTGAATTTGCTGAATTTGTGGTGCAGGGATGAAACATGCACTTTCTGTATTGCTTAAGTTCTTTTGGTTGCATAGTTTTGTGATGTTCGATATCTGCTTTTGTATTTTGAATTTTGTTATTTCTTATCTATGTTTTCCTTTTTGTAACTGTTGGTAGCTGCTATAGATAGGATGTGCTTATACTCTTCCTTGAAGTCTTCCAATTTCATGAACAATGCTCACAAGCTGGTAAGTTAAGCTGTTGAAAGCTGTCTCTTTATATGAAGTGCAGTTAAAACTATTGCTTTTTTATATAGTTGTCTGTATTGGTTTTCTTTCTGCAAATGCCAAGTGATAGGTGTTGCTGTTTTCTAGGAAGGGCAAATATCATTGTTCTTCTACTTCCAGCATGAAACAAATGGATTGTTCTTGCAGGTTCAACAGTTTTAACGAAACATATAGGAATATTTTGAGGACAATGGCAAACATTATATACCAGATCTTAAAATTGTGGCAATTATACCTTATACAATGTTATAATATTTTTGCATTGGTTACCTTTAAACCTGTAAATTTTCAGATGACATTGATGTATAAATATGCCAGTTGCTTGATTAGAATAATGACAATATTGGTTTATGGTATCAGCTATGTTTCCTTTTTATAACCTAAAAATGTATCATTTATATGCTGGTATGAAAATGCTAGCACTGAAATGCAGTCATATGCATTAGTTCTTAATTAACCTGGTCTGCCAATCATAAAATTTTTGCATTAAATATTAACAAATAGCTGGAAAAATGTAGGTAATATGTTTTTTTTAATTCTGTACACTTTGTAGATGTCTTGGGAATTAATAGATAAAAACTATAATTTTTTTTTTCCAATTCTGACTATATTTGACAAGTATTAATAAATTTTCTTTAAAATGGTTTGTATTAGTTTAAACTCCTTGTGCATGGTGATTCTAACTTCTTCCACAGCTATAGGAGGTGCTGTGATGAAAGTTTTAAGGATCTGGTCTTCAGCCACCAGTCCATTTCATGAAACTCGATGGTATTAAATTGAAAATGATGCATTAAAAGAGGCAACACTGATCTATATAAACTCTTGACTGAATGCTGACTAAACTGTAACTGACTAGAGGTGCAAAGTAACAAGAAGTTTTAAAATGTAATGGAAACCATGCATGCCAATTATGTCTGCACTGTAAAACTACTCAAATATGGTCCACATTTTTTAATTTTTTACTTACACTTGCCTACTTGAAGTAGGATATTTTTAACAGCCTGGTGTTTATGTTTTCAGGCAGTGCAGGTTGTTCTTAAAGTATTTTAGTCATAAAGAGTGTAAGGTAAGCATATTTAAATATATTTATTAAACATTGGGCCATTGTTGTATATGTTGTTGACAACTTTGGTCCATGTGGAAAATCTCATGCTAAATCAATATTGGAATATACAGTAGACCCTCACTAATTCGAAATCGGATAAACTGAAAACTCGTTAATCCATAGTACCTGCTCGGTCCCTGCCGAATTATATGGAAAAATCTACCGCTTAAAGCGAATTTTGGATAATTTGTACTACGAACTAATATTTGGTTCCCTCATTACATACTCCATGTTATTCTTTGTTTACACAAAATATGTATGCTGTGCGTGCACTACAATATTTTCTGTTATGCATTTCACATAATTTTTCTCAATTTTCTTTTTCACTGTCTGGCCCCATGCTTCAAAAGAAGGTTCAGGAAATCCCCAAGAAAGAAGGAATTTCTGGGTTTGTGTCTTCTGAGGGATAGCTGAGGCGTGTCAGTGTCTATGGGGAGGCACATAGAGTAAACAAGGAAGATGCCAATGAGTGGGCGCGGGAGTTTCAATCTAAGTTCTCTCATCATCACCCAAGAAATTCTCATCACCACCCAAGAAATATGTTTAATATGGGTGAAGCAAGTGTTTTCTATAACTTGATGCCTGAAAGAACACTATGTGCCAAGGGCGGAAAATGCCGTGGAGGAAAACGCAGCAAGGAGAGACTAATGGTGGTCCTGTGTCGTAATTCAGATGGTTCGGAGAAGCTCAAACCATTAGTGATTGGAAAATAAAATACAAAAATTCACATTGTTTTAAAAAGGTCAACCTATTCAATCTGCCAAGTCAGTATGAGAATAACAATAAAGCTTGAATGACCAAATATCTTGAAGATTCAAAAACAAATGGCTGTGAGAAAAAGGAACATTTTGCTAACTTTGGACCACTGTTCAGCACATCAGTTCGATGACTCGGAACTTCTGAACATAGAAGTTGTCTTCTTACTAGCTAACACCACAAGCCATCTGCAACCATTGGATCCAAGAATAATTGCTTCAATGAAGCATAATTACAGATGTGGATTGGTTAAGGCTGCCATCAGTGCAATAGAACTACAAGAAAAGTTGCACATTGGTGTGTACTGCAAGCTATCCGCAACATATCTGCTGCTTGGGACGAAGTTACAACAGACACCATAACTAACTGTTTTAAGAAGGCCTGGACAGCAACTGAACAGGAAACCGATGATCCACATCTGAACTTATAATGTGGATACAATTGGAATTCTGATAATGCTGTTCTACACACTTACACCTGGTTGGTGTCCTCTTGTACTGTCATTATGGAAGAATGGACGTAGGTACACAACATCTGTGCTGCTGAAGATCCATTCATTTGCTGATGATGCAGAATTCTTTACTGTCATCTTCTTAGGAGGAACATGAAGATACGACACCTCGACCCCGCGCTGAAGTTACAGCTGCAATTTCTGTTCTCAAGAGATTTGCTGCCACTTCTGATGTCTCCATGGCATTTTAGGCTGTCCTGGATGAGGTATCTTAGAGAGTGCCATAATATTACGACCAGCGGTCCGCCAACAACAATTGATGATTTTTCCAAATTATAGAACTAAAATGTGTAATGGATAAGACTTTTAACTAAAACATGTGTTCCGATTAAAAGTTAGTGTTAAAAGTAGGGTATATTTAAAGTGTTTCTTAAGGTTATTGTTTGTTGTATTATACGACTCACTAATTCAATGAGTACAATTTTGTTCCAAATAGTACTGTTTTAAAAAAATCATGACAAGTATTTGACAGTATACTTTCTCAATTAAAAATTATCAGATATACTTTATACAATAGTTATTTTTGCTTTTTCTTAGAAGTGGAACACTCTCATTTGTTGGTACGCATAACAAGAGAGAAAGTGAACTCAACAGTCATATTTTATCATTTCGATAACATGGGATTATTTTTACAAAACATCGTTAATTTAAACTTTGTTAAACCGAATTGGCTATTTTTCATTCCCTTGGAATTTGGTGAAACGAAGGTCTACTGTAGTTGACTTTATTGCAAGTACATGATAGCCACACATGGTAAATGGTAGAGTCATGGAACTAATAGCTTCACATGCAATTGATAAGCTTAGATGTCACCAATGGCTGCATTAGATTTATTTTGGTTTGAAGGTGCATTTAGACCATAGTAACGGGCTCTGGAACCGTAGTTGTATAGTTTTACCCGGATTACTGGTGGGCAAAGCTTTACAACAAAAGAAGATACAGAAAGCCTCATCAGCTTGTGGCAATGTTGGACTTCCATTATTGCTTGCAGAAGTTATTGTATGCATCTCAATTATTTTTACTCAATTTTTATCGATACATGACTCATGGCCAAACAAAATTCACAATTTTAAGACTTAGTAATTTCTTTATTAAAATTTGTTCAAGGAGCCTAAGAGATTTTTTTCAGAGCACAGTTTGGGAACTGCTGGTAGAGACTAATTATGTCAAGGTATTCAAATAAGTAGTATTATCTGTATTACCGTATACATTAAAATAAATTTTAATTCGCATTTTCTATAAGTTCTCTGCATAATGTATGCAATTTTCAAAATGTAAGTAGAGAAATAGTATTCTATGCATAATGACCCAACCCTGGAAATAATTCAGGAAAACTACATCGTTAATTAACATTTACACTGAGGTAACTCAGTTACTTACAACATACAATTATTGATTGCTGAGAGAAATAAGCACTTATGATACTGATCCCTATACATCCAGTACAAGTGAGTGCTTCAGTTTTTGAGTGAGTTTGTGCTTGGTGCAGATGTCCATTTGAGGAGGAAAGGAATTCACAGAAAGGTGTGTGTGTGTGTGTGCGTGCGTGCGTGCGTGCGTGGGTGCGGGTGTGCGGGTGTGGGTGTGGGTGTGTGTGTGGTTTTTTTTTAACATTGATATACCTTGCAATAAATGTTTTAATGAACTTCTTGTTGATGATTGTTAAGAAGCAGAATAAGCAGCACTTTGATTATCTCCTGAACGAAGTAGTTCTCCTCATTTTATATTGTAAACTCATATGGTTTTTTGATGTATCTGATTAGAACTTCTTCCTGCAGTGAGGATTCTTTCTTATTCTACACATTAAATCCTCTAAATTGCATAGAGTGCATCCTTCATTATTCTTCCATTAGGAACTTTGTTGTATTTGTATTTTCTCACCTCATCATGCTGTTTGTGACTGAACACCTATGGTCAAGCTTTCACACTTAACAGTCACCATAAACATCCTATTGAAATGAAGCCTCCTACAGCATGCTATTGTGCCACACGTAGCATGGTTGCGGTTGCCTCTGTGTAGTCTATCATTTTCTTGCATTTAGTACAGAAATGGCTTTTGCCAACAATCCATTGTATTGTTCATTCTTTATGTACTAGGATAAATTCTACGATGTAAAGTTTACTGCCTTCAGTATTCTCAGGAACGGTATACATGGATTCAACTGACAGTAGACTTAAGTATGAAATCAGATTATAAAAATCAACATTTTGAAGTAGTGCTAATTCAGCACAGTGGAGGCATTTATGTGTAACTTTTTGTAATCTGCTTCACATTTGAATTTTGACACCAAATCAGATATTCTGAAAGGTATCTGTTGCCAGAATTTAATAATAGTGCCATGACATTTTTCTAGAACTTTATTTTTGATGTTATATATAATGTGCCCCCCGCCCACAAAAAGTGTTTTGTATGTATACATATAGGTAAAAGAATACTGCAGAATTTGCATTAAATGGAATTTTAATAGTGCAGAATTGTTCGACTCGAGAGTTGCTCCGACAGTCTCACAATACATATTCTGCGAAATAAATGTGTGAATGAAGCTATTAAGAGTGTTTAAGTTGACCCACAATTAAGTGTTTTTTTACAAATTGCTTCACTGTGTTTGATTCCAGCAACAATTTTGATATTGTATAAGCTTTGTTAAATGTACATACTTGGCAGTGTAAATGAATCTGCTGCAAGTTAAGCCATTTATTTAGTGATGCCATAAATTTATAGTGAAAGTCTTGACATTTAATGAATGTTTTAAATCCTTTTAAACTCATGAGTTTGGAGTTGAACCATTTGAAGAGAGTGATGTTCCCTTAGTTGGACCTGTTTAAAGTAACTTCACTTACATTTTAGTTCCTAGGCAACACATTTTAAGAGCAATTTCTCCCTTCATCAGCTGCAAACCAACTGGTTTTTATGGTTCTGTCATGCAATCTTGCAGTGATGGAGCCTGCTGTTGGGTATGTAATGAGGTTGTCTGGGGGTCAGAAATCAAATGAAGATATTTTCCCATGTTCAGAAGTTTGATCCGGTTCCTTGCAGATCTGAGGAGTTTGGCCTCGGAACAATTTCCTGGTTTTGAGTCCAAAAATGGGATGAAGTATCCTTTTGTTTTCCCAGTAGGTCACAGTCTGATAGATGTTTGATTGTTTATTTTGTGGACTCCACCTTTTAATGGTATGTTAATAACTGCTGGTAATCTGCTGTTATTTACAGATTTTAGGTAGCACATGAGTTTTTGTGGGTGGTAATGTCCAAGTGCTGTTTCTGAAAGTATTTTAACTTATTTTTAATGTTGTATTAATAAGGCTGCATGTTTTCAGCTCTTTCTTACAGAGTCCTCTCTATCTAGAGTTTGTACTGGAGAGCTATGGAACTTGTGAAAGAGTTCACTGCATAAGCATAAGATTGGCAAAAAAGAATTTTGTAGGCTCAATTAATGCTAATCAGTATGAAACTCAGTTTTGATTGGTTTTCCTTTCTACAGAATAAGAATGAATGCAGAATGTGTTTGGCAAGAAAGGGCTAGAACTCTTCACTGTAGGAACTTAATTGTGTGCCTTGTTGTCATGAGTCAGCATTAAAGCCACCTTTGTTTTCACTCTCTTACCTAAACGGAAGTTCATTTTCCTGCCTGTCATAACTCAATAAATGCTGCAGTCTTCTTTCTATTTATACTGAACTGTGGTCAAAGTAGCAAGACTCTGCTTCTGTGGACACACTATGGTACTGAAGGTTTACTTTAATGGACTGGCTGATATACAGTCAAATGCCTATCCTTTTGGATTGTCCAATAACTCATCTAATTATATTCTCCTATGCGGTGATGTTGTGTCTTGCTTCAGCCAATAAGCTTTCACTATCATTCCAAATCATTAGTTTGAAATTAATATCATTTTAGCACCAGAGTTACCATGTGCCCCTGCTATTCTTCATTTATCCACATTGGAAGCATTCATTCCTACTGGACAGACATGTTCTTCTCTTCCTTTCTTTAATGCAAAACTGTGCTTATGTCACTTTCATGATCAGCATCATGCATAAGAGTTCAGCTGGAGAGTAAAAGGAAGTAAACTGCCCCTCTTGTATCTAATGCATACACACTTCCTTTCCTCTCTCTGTACTTTGAACTACAGTTTAGCACCATTTACATCACACTTATATTTTATTTGATTGTAATTCTAAGTAATGAAGATTGTTTGAGTTACTTAGGTGGTAGTGGTTTATGTTGCCCGAATGCTGTGCCTTTTTCTATAAGATACCTTTGCAGCTTTAAATTGTGGTATCTGAGACAGTGGAGCAAGTAGAACAATAATAACTATGTGATAGAGTAAACATAACCTCAGACATTGTAATAGCAATGGATATATGTTTAATATTTTCATGTGTAAGTTTTATAATCAATCAAGGAATTTATGGTGTATGTTTAAAAGCCAAGAACCTGGTGGACAGATTGGCCAATTAGGATTTCTTCTGGAATTTCTTACTAAAAAGCCAGCTTCTTTTTCTTTTTATCCATCCTGGATTATGTTTTTAACCTATTCATGTACCTATTGCAGAGAAGGTTATTTGATATTACAACTCTTAAGGGATTATAATTTGGGTATACATTTTTTGTGCAGAGATCATGTGAGTTCCCAATATTATGCAAATAAGATTTTTGCTGTTGCAAGTTGCGATATTACAGTTTTTGTGAAATAGGAAAACAGTATTTTCAGAGGAGAAGCTTGTTAGCTTTGATAACTTTATTTGTATTTTAATTTTGAAGATTAAGATTCATTTTAGTTGAAATACAGTTTATAATGTGAATTTGAGCTTGTTCTTAAAAATGTAAGTCACTAAGTGAATCAGTTTGTGAATAATGTTTGTAAATATGTAGTTATTTTTGGAATAAAACTATTTCTATCATAAGTTGAACAAGAGTGCATCACTTGGGGAAGAGGCTGACAGTTATTGCATATTAGCAACAAAAGGATTGTCAGGCTTTTCCCTCCCAAAGTAAAACTTTGTCTTCCACTAAAAGTAAATCCTTACTGTTCAGTAGTAAACACAATACAATAAGAAGCTGATCTTTAGTAGTTCTTTAACATCTCAGTATAATCTGTATTAATGATGATTTCTTGGGAAGACAGCCAAGACAAATTTTGATTGTAGTCCAGGCTGCAATGATCTGCCATCATTACCAGGGAAACATGAGCAGATGTTTGCTGTTCATTTGATGAAAAATATGTTTTCCCTTTGGGTGTCAGTGTTTATAGTTAGATGTTCCACCTCTCACTACACTGTATAGGTCAAAGAACAACCAATCACATTTCAGTAGGAACATATGTTTATAAAAATAGAGTTAGAAGGTAGATTTTAAATCCAATTTCTGGTCATCTCCATTGTTAAACTTCAGTAGTTAGATGAACAGGTGTTTTTTAGTATGTGTTGCATCGTATTTTGTAGATGCCAACACTGACTGGGATAGCATTGCCAGAATTGTTTGTTCATCAGTATGGGTGGTCTTTTCTGGCCCTTTGAGAAACATCAGGAGGGGTGATTACTATGAGGGTAGAACTGGGAGGCTGCTGTTTTGAAGACAGTCTAGCAGCCACGATGTAAGTGAAAGAAATGGTTCACATATAAGACATCTCAAATTTTAGCGCAAGTTTGAGTAAACCAAAGTTTGGAATGTTGCAACTGTTTACTTTTTATCATTAATATGTGTTAGTTGTTAAAAGTATTAAAGTAAATATTTTAAGCAGTAACCATGTGTTGCACACTATTATTTTAATGAGTTAACACTGAATGCACGCAGCCCTCTTGGATAGCAAACCACTTGATGGTGCTACTCACACTATGAGAAACAGTACCTATGCTATAACTCCAAAATGGGAGCTTACAGCCACAGACCCATATATATAAGCACTTGAATGGATGACCAAAAGTCTGGTTAATGTAACAATAAATGGTGAGCAAATCCAGCGGTTAGATAAAGTAAAGTTCTTAGGTATTATAGATGAGAACCTAACCTTTAGACATCATATTGATTACATATGCAAGAAGATAAGCAAGAATCTCTACCTACTAAGAGATCTAGCAAAATATTTAACTGTGGAATACCAAAATTAACCTATTATGGAATAATACATCCACATCTACAATATGCAATTGAGGTATGGGGTAGCACTTGTCTTAACTAATATTAGTAGATTACTGGTTTTGCAGAAGAAATGTATGAGATGTGTATATAAGGTAAACAGAAGAGAATTGTGTAAAAAGTTCTTTATAGAAAATAAAATATTAACTGTAGTATCTTTATATGTTTGTAACCAATGATGAGGGACCTGATAACTTCAATAAGAACTATCATAAGTATGAAACAAGGACTCAACATAATTACCACAGAATAAACGTAAATAAAAAGAAAACAGATAAAGATTGCTTAATAATGAGCAACACATTGTTTAATAAACTACAAATACTCTAAAGACAAGTAAAGGCAAACTATTTAAAAGTGAATTCAAGAATTTTCTAATACAAAAGTGTGTATAGGCTGGATGAGCTACAATTATTATAAATAACTGTAATGTTTTGACGTATTCCACAACATGTACATGTTGCTATGGATGAAAATAAATTGAATTGAATTGACCATCTCAAGCTTTTGAGCTGTGATTCTTATTGATATAGTCAAGTGCTTTCCCCACCAATGCTATGTAACTTGTAGGGAGAAACAAGAATAGGATAGAAATCTCAGGAACAGTATAAAAATGGGATTTGCAGATCACTTATGCATGCAAATGTTTTCAATATTACAGCATCCCCCTCCTCCCTCCAAGATGTAGGCCACAATCACTTAATTTGACATGCCACTCTCACTGGTGAATTTTGTTTGCACCCACACTATATATAGCATTCTACTGACAAGGAAGAGAGGTCTGGATGTGGTAACAGCAGCTTGGTGAACTGACTCAATTGCCCCATTTCACAAATAACTGACTCAATTGCCCCATTTCACAAATAACTGTTGCATAGGCACCTGTAAGGACACAAAATGCAAATGTAGAAATAAGGTAAACGGGGCACTGCTGGATATACAGTGCGGCGGTATTAATGTTTGTAGTTAAAAATGCTACTGTTTATCTGCCGCACGTATGAAAGACAATTTGTCGCAGTCACTTCGTGTTATCTTTTGCTGAGCGCCTGTTATTGTATTTAATTTTGGGTTCACTGTCCTCCGGCTAGCTATGATTTCTCGGACAAGCACTTCTCTTGTACAGGGTGTGTAAATGGAAAGGAGTTTTTATCCAGAGATAACACTGATAAAAGAATTTGTTTTACACTTTTATTGTTGTAACACATTATTCACTTTCACCTATTAATCTTGACACTCGCCAAACTGAAACTGTTATAAGAACTTCTTTACTGCCCATTATTAATTCGCGTACTTCAACTTTTTGTGTAATTAACTTTACGACGCGAGAGATTTTTCATAAATTTGCTACGCGTAACCTGCAAATCGATAAACTGCATGATGTATTCACTATGACTGCTTCTGTTGAACTCATCGATGTCTTATATGCGAATGCTTCTGTTGGACTCTGTGAAACTTGACTCTGACACGAATTTATACTCCTTTGCCCGATATGCCTAAAGATTTATAACCGAGCTGCTATTGGTTAATAAAACACGCCAACATTAGCGTCTATATTTATATCCAATGAAAATTATGAAAACATATGCTCTGGGGAAAATGTTCCCGCAAATTCTAAGAAAAACACGCCACTCTGACCTCATTTGCTCGTCTCTAATAATGATAAACAGCTCACCCCCTCGCTACATTGTTACACGCTATTATTGTCAGTTTCAGTAAGGCCCTATAAACCCACTTCTCAACAATGATTACAATCAACAAACATCTCAAATCAATGTCACACAACAATGCATATTCACACTACAATCACTCTGACATTTACATTTTTGTGATACAAATTACTGCGTCAACAGGGTGGAGGAGAACGTATTGCATTCTTTCTAATATGTACTTCATAGAGGCATTACAAACAAATAATTATAATAGTATTTTGTTCTGCGATCAGCCAGTTTTGAATCGAAAAAAGAAGTTGTTTTTACAAATTAGATGGGTTATTCCACAAGAATGTATGAAGATAATGATTTGTTACTTGTAAGATGGGTGGAGTAGGGGTAAAGTAAACTGTACAGAAGTACTGTAGAAGTCCTTTATTTGAATGTGCAGTGCTTAAGAACAAATGTAGATGAATTAAGTGTTTAAGTATTTCAAAAGACAGGGGTAATAATTAGCAGTTACAATACTATAAAAGTTGCATTATATAGGTCACCAAGCAGGGATTCTAACCCATTTCTTGAAAGTATGGAAAAAGTATTGATGTATTTACTTCAAACATGATGTGATAATTTGTGGTGATTTAAATGCTCACTTTGATATAACAAAAAGCAGTAATATGGTAGGCTTATTTCAAATTTATTACAATGGATGGGGTATCATTGTGCAAATACAACTCCTACTCAAGGAACTGCATGCCTGGACAATATTATAACAAATGTGAAACCGAAATGCTACTCACTAAAACTTGAGAGCCCAGGTTAGTGGATCACCAAGCGCTATTCTTTAAAAGCTATTCTGAGGGGGGAAAAATCTCAAAAATCAGCAAAAATTGTCAAAAAAATCAGAAATCTCAGTTTAGATAGCATAAATAAATTTAAGGATAGCCTAGCATTAGTGAACTGGTAAGGAATACTTTGTAATACTCAGGGCTCAGCTAAAAGAATGTTTGAAGTATTCTTTGTAAAATTTGATAATTTATTTAATAGTTCTTGCAGAAAGCAAAGAAGACAAATTCTAATAAAAAGAAAAAAGTATTTAATATATAGAAGTGGTATGACTCAGAGCTTGAAAGAATGGAAATTAAATTAATAATTCTTCAGGATATGAATAGAAAACACCAAATTAGTACTATTAAATTTACTAAAAGAGCATAAGAAGCAATATAGGAAAAATTTAGTTGCTGCAAAGAGAAATGCACACCAAATACTCATTGAAAAGTTGAACAACAAATGTAAGGCGGCATTGTCAGTCATAAACTCCATAACAAATAGAAACAGCAAAAGTGACACACATGAAAGATTAACTCCTGATGATTTCAACAATTTCTTTTTATAGTCAGTAGAGGACATAACTTTATGGGTACACTCATGTCCAGACACTGTGATTGAGTTTTATAAAAAAAAAAAAAGTAACACTAGAGAAAGAAAATGAAGGTTTCTTGCATAGAGAAGTATTGCGTGATGAGGTTATAAAAGTTAATAAAAAATTAAAGAACCCCCAAAAAATAGGGATATTTATGAAATCTTTAACATGTTTATTAAAGAAGTAATGCAGCATATTCAAGCCCCTTTAACCTTTTGTATAAATAGATGTTTCAGTGAAAGGCAATTATGCAAAATAACACCAATATATATAAAAGGTGACCAAGAAAGTGTGACTAGCTATAGACCTATTTCAATAAGTCCTACAATGGCAAAACTTATGGAATATTGTTACAAAACCACAATTGCAAGATATTTTTGAAAAGCAAAACCTATTCTTTAGTAATCAATTTGGATATCTTAGAGCAAAATCAGCAATGCTAATAGTTGATGTTAAGGCAATATTTTTAACACTTAAATGATTTCAGTCTAATTATGTAATATAGAATATAATAACAGCCCACCTTAAAGCAATTTATGTAGACTACAATATATAAAAAGTGTATATTACAATCATTGTATTATGTTTATATTATTATGTACATGTATAATAATGTTATGTGAATGTATTATGTAATTTAATAATGTAGGAGCTGTGAGAATAGAGATCGAAAGTTGGTAACAATGACGTAACCTTGAGGCAATAATGAATTGGAAAGTTTACTAATGCTACTAGTAATTCTTGGAACAATAATGTAATTTTTAAAACAGTTTATAAACAGCCAATCAACAACCAGAAAAGCTGAAAGTTAAATAAAAGTATTCTATTGGAGTAGAATTAGCCAATCAAAGACTTGAAATAGAGAAATTTTACAAATTTAAGCAGTAAACGCCAGTCGCTAGAAGGCAACGTACCTGAGCAGTTCATTCGCTCAGTACGTAACCAGTGTGAGACGAAAACTCATTACGGCGAGAATATTATAAAGTTTACGTGTTAAAAAGTGCAAGTAAATAATAAATAATCTCACAGATCTCTATATAAGTGAAGTGTTATTTAATCATGTAAAGGATTAATAAAAGGAGTGAAGTAAAAATTATTTGTGTAAGCCTACATTCTTTAGCCGCATCACCCCCTGATAAGAGATACATGTTTCTACAAATTAATACTGATGCAGCCGAGGCAAACATAAATATATATAATATTTAAAGAAACAAAAATACAAAGTTGATTCCTAAATGTGGGGTGAACACTCCAAAAAACTACATCAAGTTTTTACCTTTCCAACAGTTGAACTACAACTTCTTCAATGTATTTGTAAATGAAAATTTATCAAGCTTTTGAAGAAGGTGGTTTGGCTCAAGGCACAATTTGTGACCTAAGTAAGGCTTTCAATTGTGTACAACATGATATCTTGTTTAAAAAGCCATAAAAATATAGGATCAAAAGAAAAATATTTAAAGTATACTTAGACAGTTGTAAACACCTAGTAACAGTTGAAGGAAAGCAATTGAGTATCACTAAGGTGAAAATTAGGGTTCCACAGGGCTCAATGCTGGACCCCCTGCTTTTTCTAACAATGATAAATGGTGTGTCAAAATGTTATCCCTGCCATACAATTGTTTATGCAGATGATATTTCCTTCCTGTTAAAAAAGACTTAAAATTGCTGATTCAGTCTGTAAATGAAACCATGCAGCAAGCTCAGATTTGATTTAGAAGTAATGGTTGCCTTATGAATACCAGCAAATCGCAAAAGAGAAGCTTCAATTTAAAACATTTAAATGCTGACTGTGATAGTGTGAAACTTCTTGACATTGTAATTGTTAAACAACTATACTGGAACCCACATATTGATTTTGTATGCAATATGTTATGACATATGGTATTCTCTTAGCTAACTTAAAAAAAAAACAGTAACAAAACAATTTGTTCAAATTGTCTATTTTTCATTCTTTCTATCAATGTTGAGAGATGGGGTAGTAGTCCAAGAATAACAGAGGTATTAGGGATTAAAAAAATAATAAGAATTATGACATCAAATAAATTTGAACGCTGTAAACTTTTACTTATAGAATTATAAATCCTTACTGCTTTTAATTTGTATATTTATGTTGTGTTGGTCCAAACGAAAGATTTACATACCTAAGATGTAAGGGGGGATATACATAAACATAATACAGTTAGTAGGAATAAAGTCAATATGCCATATCACAGATTGCAGAAGACCTCAAAGTATTACAAGGTAGTAGGCATAAAACTGTTTAATTCACTTCTCTCAAAAATAACTACCACAAATGTTCAACTCTTTAAAGATAGATTGTATAAATGGTTAATATTACATCCTCCATACAGCATACAGGAATTTGATTCAGAAAGTAAATGTGATATGTTAATAGCATTCATTAGCCACACCATAATATATAAGGGGTAGTTTTTAAGATTTCTTTTTTTAACAGAACCTGTTGTAATTACCAAATGCTGAATAAAAAACATTCTGACTTAGTTTCGGTAGTAACTATGTGACATACAGGGTTTTGATATAATTAATCATTTTCTGAACACCGTTTTACAGAGGTAATGTGGTTGGAGACATAGGCAATGTTGCTAAGTCAAGGCAGGTCAGTGTGAGAACCGACTACCTGAACTGGGAGGACTTGTGGTTTTGTTTTCCATGCGATGCTTAAACACGACGAAAGTATGATGTAATGTTTTGTCGACATTACAAGTTCAACTTTGTAGCTAGTGGCCTACACTAACAGTATGCAAGTAATTTCTTCATCGTATGTCAGCCCCACTAGAAGTTTGAGTTTTATATATGTATGGACGCTCTGTAACTGCTATGGTTCTTGCCGTCCCATTCTATATTGGATGTGAAGAACCGAAAACTTTGCTCAGAGGCCTGTTTATCAGGTTCTTTTACGTGCCGCAAATCTACAACACGGGATCACCGGCTTTATTTCCCTTCCGAAGGGTTATGCTCAGAATTTTTATGCCCGAAAAAATTCATCGCCCTACGCCGAGTTTGAACCCGCGATCTCGGAAACTAAAGGCTAGCATGGTATCCTAGACCATGGAGGACGACCTACTAAATGTCATTATTAGAGTGCATCGTACTACGCATTGAAACTCACAGATTTAGCGATAAAAGGATCCGACGTGTGTTTAGTGGATAAACATACGTATAGCACAAGGTTCACGAGAAGCCAACCTTCTCATATCTTGATATTATGCCAGTGCCTCCAAGATCGTCAGACCTGAATCCTCTGGATTGTTTCTTCTGGGGGGTAGGGGATATGAAAAGCACGATCTATAAAACGTCGATTACTGGTGTTCTGACTGCGGAGGAAATACACAACAATGAAAGTGTCTGCTAGAGCACGACATAATTGGTTACGAAGGTATGAAGCGTGCAGGTGCGCAAATGGATATTTTGAACAATAAGAATCGTATGAATCATTTGGTTTGTTGATTATTCTTTTGCTATCCATGTTAAAAAGTACCATTCAGTAGACCTTGTAAGAGCCTATGTTCTCTCTCTCCCCATATCAGAAAGATAGTTTTGTTCATTAAATTAGCAGTATAAATTGTAAAGCGTATTTAAACTTAATGCTGAATGAGTTGACTAACCCTAGATTCTGAGTTAGGTTACAAAATATGTCATTGGAAGATGCCGTTATTAGTAGGTTACAAACGCGGAAGGTTTATCTACACTCGTGAGCCAGTCGCCATACAGCGAAAGTGAAACCTGTTTACGCACTGACTTACTTCTGGTTTTGAAAGGGAGAGTACCATCCACGCTACCAGCTCCGTCTGCTGCCTCTGCAACGTGTGTTTGTTTTGTTATTGAAAAACCTAAAATATCTCCGCAGAAATGCTCGTAGAAAAAAAAGAAAGATATAAAATCTTCCAAATGATGAGATCTGTAACTGGTTTAAATTAATGCAATGACTATCTTCCGCCCAGTATGTATAAGAGCCAAACCAACCTGAAGTGCTTACATGGCAAATGGTATAACAAAATAGAAGAGGTACCAAATTACATGCTGACCTGCAAGTGAGCAATGCAGATTTTAAGATCATTTAAATTTCAGAGTTAATTATTACAATCGTATGTTTAGTGACACCTATTTGAAATTCCATGAACTAACGTAACAGTTGGAAACAGCAAAGCTCAAGCATCACGATCAGAATCATTTTTAACGAGCTAAATTGGTTTATATACAAGGCGTAGCTGAAAGACTTACTCAATGTTATCGTGGTGCTGGGCAGTCACCACCTCACCCCGACTCGACTCGAATGTAACCTCAAGGAGACAGCAGCTCTCTTAAGAAAAACGGATGAATTCCGAACAGTCGCCCCGAAGCGGGAAAATTAGCCACACAAAATAAACAATAGTGACAGTACCTGTAGGAAATAGCCGCATGACTATTTAATGCCTATGCCGAAAAACAAAATCGGCAGCCACCTTCCTCCTGACGAGGACTCTACTCAGAAAACCGTTGGGAAACAGGGACGAAAAGAGTACATCTCAAAGGGGGAAAAAAAGGAACTGCATACGCCGGGAGGACGCCCGAGACAGAGATAATACGATGTAAAAGGTGCGAGAGAGGCAAAAATGCAAGTTAAATAAGAATGGCATCGTGTTTACATCATCACACTCCAACAAGTCTATACACACACACACACATGTCATTGGTCCGGTCATACATCCCCTAGTTGTAACTTGCGATTGGAGAATTGAAGCGGAAGAAAGCCATGGGATAAAAAAAGACAGGTAACGTCGATGCGAAGAACTATGTCCGGTAAGCTACCACGTCGAGCCTATCCCACCGCCACAATAAGCAGGTCTCCAGGAACAGCCAGTACGTCTCCGTCACCATTGGGCGCCCCGAAGCAGCTACACCCGACAACCGAATATGCCCTAACCGGGAAAGGTTAAAACTGGTTGGATATGAGCATAAAAAGAAGCCGAACACAACAGAAACGGCCCACAAAAGAGAAAAAAAACATTACACATTGAAAGGTAGAAAATACACTGTGTACATATCTGTAGAAACAAGACTGAAACACGTTCAAAATTAAAATTCAGTAGCATATATCCTGAAATAACCATATATGTTGCAGGAATGTAAAAATCACAGCCTACTGATACACATAAAGTAGTATATGACAGGACAGACTTTACCCATTGTTGCTTTATAAAGCACAGTCATGCATATAACAGAAAAAAATATAGAAACAATGCTGGTAACAGAAAGAAAATGAAATAATGACGGCTACAAAATAGGCCCACCAACACCTCACATTATGCAAACAGTCGCAGCGCCGAGATCGAGAATCAAAACAAACACTCAAAGCAAAGCAAACATCCACCCCAAACAAACATTCAAAATCAAACAAAAACATCTAACATAGACAAAACAAAGCTTGGAATCAAAATATAGATCTAGACATGGAGCAGAGCTTTAATTGTGTAATGTCATATACATCTTTTGCAGGTATGCTCCTATGCTTCTTTTCTGTTAATGTTGTTCCCTGTCTCATGTACCCTGGTTCTTATGGGGAATTACGCTGCGTTAAACCCAACTGTTTACGTAGGTAACATAAACGAGCAATTTCGCGGAATTTCTTATGTCAAAGTGACCTGTATGTGGTGTTTTTACAAGAGATAAATGTTGAGAACCTCGATTACATAGGTACCAGTTACGATTACGAAGTTAATTCCGGTGACATTTTTCCTTCTGACATTCATGCCCAACATGTTGAGTACCGTTCTAGAGGCAGAATAATTTCCTAATTTGTCCACAGTGTTCACTTTATAAATGTGTATTTACCTTCTAATAGCAATAATTGCATGTAACCTTAAGCTTTCATCGTAGAAATACTGCCTGTTTACATAAGCACAGTCAGCTGATTATAGGCGGTGACTGGAATTGTGTGAATCTGAATGCACCATCTATTCCCGGCTCTGAACACATTCATCTGAGATTTGAAATCGTGAGAGGTCATTCATGGTGGTATTGTACAGTACACATTAAATAGGGTTGCTTCTGCTTCGAGGTTAGATAGGCTTTATATTCCTGATATCATGAAGTTCAGTACAAAGATCACAGATAATGCCGGTGCCTCGTGGCGATAAAAGCAGAAATATTTTTGGCACTTCACGGTCGTAGTTATTGGAAACTAAATGTATATCTGTTTAATCTATCAGGTACTAAGGAACAATTTCAAATCCTTCGGGAACGGCTGATTATCCGAATGTAACGCACCAGTCCCTCTCGGTTATCTGTTTCGTCGACAGTTATAAGCCCAGTATTCACAGTTTTTTCAAAGGTGCAGGTCATTGCCGTGCATAAGAAGTACAAGCAACTTTACAATCAAGTCTTGCATGGATTGTATGCAAACCAACGCCAAGATCATGATGTACTGAGAAACATTATAGCTATGAAGGCATGTTGTGACAGGAAAACGTGTGGTATGTTGATGTGAGCGAAAGTGTCCTTTGTTGCAGCAGATGAACAAGCAGCATTATTTTATGTTGTTCAGGAAGGAACAATTAAATTCATACGTGAGATTGAGACGGAGGATGGTAGCACAGTCACGGCGACAAGCAACGTTTTGCATGGGGCATAATTTTTCCAGAGTTCCGACTTATGGGTAACATTCACGAATAGGGGTGTTATTATAACTCGCGTCAGTTGTAAAACAACAAGAGGATGCATGCCAACCTGTAATTGAAAATAACTGTTGACAGCGCTAAAAGTGACACGAAGGAACACGGCTGCCTGCCCTAATGGTTTGATCTATTAGTTCTATAAAGAATACTGGAGTGTCGTAAATAAGCATATCACAGATATGTATAATGAAATATTGGCGACTCAGGAGATTACTAACGTCTTCAGAGATGATAAAGACAGAGATGCATTTGGCATTAGACATTTAATAGGTGCAGTGAGTCCTCACTACCTCTTCTCCGTTTTGAGACCTTCTGCTTCCCGAAGGAGATCGGCGTAATCAATCATTAGAGTCTTGTATGGTTGATCAACGAATTCTTACGTCAGTCTTTTTGCATAGAATCCTCAGTACGGTAAACTTATCCACTGCCAATTAGACTTTTTGCCTTTAGTTTGGAACTCATGGTACGAATAGCACATACAGCTCTCACGTATGGACATCATGCATCACCGCCTGTACTCACGCTAAGATCAGATGATGTGATGAGCTTGTTACGAGAACAAGAAGATTGTTTCACTATTCCCGGGATACTAGGGGCTTACAGCAAATCTTCTGATGCCAGGAATAGCTAGCTACTCCAAATCTGCGTTGATACCATTAGCAGGGTGGTCGGAACATCAAACTATAGGAGCTGTTACCTCTATTTGCGAGACTAACATTATTGGGATCAGAGTCTGGAGAAACTAAGGATATGATTGCACTGAATTGGGCAAGGGTTACTGGGACAGGAGAGCGTTGCAGGAACTTAAACCTCTTTCAGAAATGTAAATGTTTTACTGTCTAAACCATGGTACTTGGGTCAGGTGCTTCCCATATCACTGAAACAAGCTATTGTGTTGGAGAGAGCTATAGGTGTGTCTGTCTGGAAGGGTTACTTTTATAAGCTGCGCCGGTAGCAACTGTATCTTCGTAAAGTGAAGGGAGGTCTCGACCGTATATCAGTTTAAGAGAAATATCAGGCCTTCTTTATTTGCAATTTACTAAGAGCCAAGTATGACAAGGGGGGGGCAAATAGAAAATCTACTATGGAACACCTATGCTTCGGAACAGTATCACGCCATACCTCAGTGTCTGCGAAACCACAAATACGACCTCCAGAAGTCAGTCATGCCGAGGGTTTAATATATACAAAATTAGTTTGTCTTCTACTACCATGATTCTGTTCCATGAGTCCTGCTGTAAAAAGCCTGTATCTAAACTTAGCAGTATCCTACACAGTTACCATGTACCTACTCTGTAATATATAGACACTATGGGGGTCAGAAAATTGCTTGGAGACATATAGACGGCAAAAGTTCACCAGAATGAAGACATTCCACCTTACAGCAAAAAACGTCGAGACTGCTTTGAAAACCGGGACTTATGGTTACCTTACCTATGTAAGTCGACAATGTTATGTCTCCTTTTCCTTGCAAATGTGCTACTAGCAGTAGACCCTACTGTTATTTAAAGAAGTTTTCCCATATTGGTTTGATATGAATTTAAATAAATAAAACGGTCAAAGTTTTGAGGGTTAAAATCCTAACCCCCTCTAAATGTGGCCCTTCATAGTAGGAAAACAATGCAGGCATGGTCTGGTCTCGCCCTGCAGTATATGTGGTGGACTGGATACAGCAAATACCATTTGGTTTCGTGTGGAAAAGCCGCGGCCACGGGCATCTTAACAAAACCACTTCAGATTCTTTTTCCGCCCGTATATCCTAATTACTTTTTTAGACTCGACTTGATTCTGCATTCGTCTCACAAAAATCTGTTCAGATTTGGCTAGCAGTTAGTTTCGTATATTTAACTCGGCACGATGCACCCGAAACCCTACGGATTTCGTACAGATGTTGCATAATAAAATAAAATTGCATGCACATTACAAAAATATGTTAATAAAAATGAATACAAACAAATTGTGCGTATTAGAAAAAAGAATGTCATACACTAAATGCTTGCGGATCCCTTTTACAGCACTAACTGAGTTTATCATAAAAAAATGTGTGTATACAGTTTGCCGATTACAGAAGTCTTTCAGAATGAACAGTGCTTCACGGGCGGTTTTTAGAAGAATCAAGCTATATGTTTTATTTTTCATGGAAATGTCATAAGCTTATGGCAGTTTAATCAAAATTGTTAGATCAATTTTTGAACAAGAAAAAATAGCGAAAACGTTTCCATGTAAAGGTAGCTTGGGACGGAGAATTTCCCTGAAAATCTTCCAATCGCTTCTCTGGAAGATACTGAACTTAAATGCAAAGTTTGGTATTTAACGTTTTTGAGTTATACTTTTCAAACACACGACCGGATGTTTTTCTAAACCTGCTTTTTTGGGTTTAACGGGCCTTAAAACATATTTCCGGTGAAACCTCTATGTTGAATTTCTGGGGAGAATGGAAAACTTGCTCTACTTATATAGGTAAGTAGTAGAGAAAGTAAAAATTAAAAAATGAAAAAAATACCTTTAAGCTCATCCGAGCCACATCGGCCAAACATTACTCGTTTGTTGCTTTTATAGACGCATGCGTTCCGTCAGTTCTGCTCCATTTCCCAGAGGAGAGTGCGCCAGTGGCGTATACGCGATTTCCGCTCACAACATTTAGAACTGGAAATAATTTTGCATTCCCAAACACCCCTCCTCGTTTGCTTGCAGGAGACTAAGCTTCACCTTCAAGATTTCTTCGTTTTCGAGGTACTCTTGCACCGGAGGAAGGCTCTTCTGCGCATGGCGGTGTTATGATCCTGTTCGCAGAGTCGTATATTACCATGCTGCTCTGCTGAACACTCTTTTACAACCTGTTGCTGTTCAGATTTCTCTTTCTGGTTTTTCTTTTTTCCATATGTGATATTTATGTTCGTCCTTCATCTCTCTTTGCGGATGATGACATTCCTTTCATAGTGCCATATTTCGCTACAACTTGTTCACTGGTAAAGCACTTAAATGCCAATCATCTCTGTGTGGATCACCTGGGGCGTGCGCTAGGAGAGCTCTACTTGCCCTTGATCAATTTAATGTTTCTGTTTTAAAATACGGCGAACCTAAATTAATTCTAACTCAACCGACCACCTTTCTCACCTGGATCTAAGTCTCTGTTTTCTGTATTTTGCTCATCTTATGGAGTAGAACGTCACTACTGATACGCACGCTAATCATTTCCCTTGCGTCATTAGTTGTCATTCCTAAGTACAAGGACTGAACGCTCTCTTTCGTCTTTTCCGCTTCTCTGACCGCGAAATTCCTACTCTCGACATCATGGTGGAACATCTATCTTCGGGATACTGGACACTTCCGAACATTCCATTCCCGGATATATTCACAGCTCAGGCATTTAGCGATTCCTTGGTGTTCGGAAGATTAAGGAAACCCCGTTCGTACACGGAGAGCCGTTCTTCATACTACTTTGGAGAACTTGGTCACTTATAAACAACTCGCAGAGTTATTTGTAACAAAAAGAAAGCTTTTTCCACACGCTATTAGACCTGCGTGTGGGTCAATCTTCGACGAGTCGACATTCTTCTATATCCTGTTGCCAGTGACACCACCGCCAATGCGCATGACATTGCGGACACCCTAGGCAGACTTTTGAAGTAATTTCCCATCTCTGTCCATTCCCACCCATCCGCATTATTTTCCTCATGGAACTTTAATTCCTCTCTTACAACCACAAGGAATATAATCATTTAACATGCGAGAGCATGCACCAAAGACCTCTTGAGTTTTCCGCCCCGAGTTTGATAAAGTGCAGATGTTAATGATTCAGCATTTGGGTTTCCACAGTACGCATCCACATTTACATTTTTATTCAATATGCTTGTTACATAATTAACCTAAAATTCCATAAATAGCACAAACTAGCATTCATTAATAATTACTAATTTAAATTATTTAAAGTTTTTCTCAAGTTATGACAACCTAAGGTACATTACTGAAAATAATTTAATAAGACTAATTATATATGCATTTTATTAAGCTTTGTTACTGCTAGTGTTTTTGGTAGCCTTTACTTTCACTGTTGGTCACTATCTCTATGCAATGCAATAACAATGTCAGCGCATTAAATAACTAGCATGAAAACCTAATGCCGCATATTTATACGATTTGCGCGCAGCTTTTGCATCCTTCATACTACTAATTTAAGTAGTATGGCAATCTCTAAGCCATATCGTGATGTATTTAAGTTGAAGTTGATGGAATAATATTATTGTTTGAGTCCTATTTCTCAACCTGAGGACATCAGCATGGAAAAGCAATCTATATGCAATACTGCTACACATAGGTATATTGTATTAACATACGCAAACTTAAAGATTAGAAATAATATGTCTATTAGTTGGTGTACGTGAGACAAATCTTCAATATTGTGTGCGCTGGAGATGGTTTTCTTTAATAACTTTCCTTTCGTTTTGAGGTAATCATTGTTCTGAAAGGTTTCCGGTTAATTATTTTTGGAAATAATTATTCATATACTGTTTACTTATATTATTATCATAATCTCATTGTATTTAAGGACAGTTTAGAATATATAACTAACAAAGTTTTAGTAAGCTTTGCCATTATGGTAACACTTTGCTGTGGTAAATTGTTATTCTGCTTTTAGTATAAGAAATCGACAATTTGCATGTGGTTCATGGAATGCATAAATGAACATGTTTTCTTACACTTTTAGGTTAACACTTAAAAGGGTTTAAAAACGGGGAGGGAAAACATCACTGTGTAATAAACATAAAATCGAACTGGAGAACAACGCCATTGTATCTTGAATCACATTTGCACAATGACCTCAAAAACTAATTCATGTTTTGCTTGCTTACAAAATATCCTCGTCAGGTAAATACATACACTCTCATTCACACAATAAAGAATGTGCAGGAGCCTCGACTCGAATGCGTATGCATTATATATCCTGCAAACTTAGTCGATCCTGTTTAAACATCTACGACAGCCAGTGACAATAAGTTTTCCGAACGCGCTCCACCTCTCCAAGGAGTACCCTAGAGACTTTGACATTTCGCCTTTACGGTACTGCTTATCGATTCTGCGCACCTGAACAGTTTCATATACTTCGTTTTAGGCGATCAAAGCGTGTTCTTGCTTGAGAACCGTCTGCTATCTAGAATATGCAACCTTTCTTTTATTGTTTTCATCTCATGTTGATAACCTACCGCTTGTTATTCTAAACGGAAAATAAGTATAAGCGACAATCATGCAGTTTTCTCTACCGTTTATCATAGTGCTCAAAAAGTTATTCACACAAAAGTTTATTTTACTATGTACTGCTTAACAGTCATACTTATTTGCCAAAAATTGTTGCCATATGTTGTAGATGTGCTTGCAATTAAAGGAAACTGGGGCTACGTTTGGCAGTTAAAAACAACCTCGAATAAGCTAGCCTTAATGTTTCATACCGCAGAACTTGAAGATAATAGTATCTACTTCCTGTTTTCCCCATTGAAGATCAAGCCATGATCTCTTTAACACGTGTAGGCTTTATTCCAGAATCTAACCTATTTTATGGTAATACGTATTTCTCAGCATCTTATCATGAGGACTAGAACCCAGGACACGAAAAAGTGTTTCTTTCTTTTTGCAGCAGCGCCTACAAAGGTTATTCTGAGATCTGCTTGGCACAGATCTTATTGCTGAGATCTTTGCCACCTTTTTAATTGCCTGACACCATTCATCAAAAGTTAATCAGTCCTCTTATGCTGAGGACCCTTCCGTTTTAAGAAATATAGCTCTCTCACTTCTTATCGCACTTTTTTACCATCGGAGTTGTTCCCGTAGTGTAGCACCTACCTAAAGAACTGCCTTTTCAGATGGCTTCTAGCTATTGTATCTTCATGCTCCTGGTATAATATGCAACTACTGCAGTAGTTGAGTAACGCGGCTTTTGACACATCTATGTACTTGAATTACAATCCGTGGTATTGAAAGACGGAGTTAGTACCCGCATATACGAGTAACGTGTGGGATTACGTGACGTTTGGATTCTGAGGGAGAGTCCGTCCCTCCTCTGCGGTGCTCCCTGGAGCACGTTATTTCCCCTTGTGAAGTTGTCGATACACTTTATTGTTATGTTGTAGAATTAAATGAATAATAAAGATAATTAAAAGCCGAAAAAAATGTGAGTTAACGCGGGTTTGACAACAGGTACGTATGTGTGTTTGTACCCGTGTAATGAATAGACGGTTTTAGAAACCGTCTATATGAGTAACGTGAGGGGATTACGTGATGTTGAGAGTCTAAGGTGAATGTTGCAGAGTTAAATGAATAATAAAATAATTAAAAGCCGAAAAAAATATCTGTGTGTGTGCGCGCGTGCGCGCTCACGTGTAGTAAAATTTTGTCTATCTCTTATTATTTTGTTACCAGTTATGCAAAAGTCGTTCACAATGAAGAATCGTTAGAGCCATTTTTGAGAAAAATGTTCCATGTAAAGGGTATTCTGGGATGGTGGGGATTTTTCTTGAAAAAACCTTCGTGAAGATACTGAACCAAAATACTAAGTTTGGTGTTTCCCACAGCTAAAAACTTGGAATCTTTCATCAAGAAGGCAATGGACTATAAAATAAGAAAACCATGCGAGGCTAATATAATATTCGAGTTAGGTGTATGAATGTTAGGCTGCATGAGTATGTTACAGAAGACTGTGTATGTGAGAAAGTGCCCACGTGCGTAACGGTATAAACCAGGTCAGTGCAAGAACGAGCATGTTCAATCCCCACCACCGCCCCTATCCATTAAATGTGAAACGAGAATGGATCGGCGTTCACAGTCGACTGTGAGCCAGCACGATGAGTAGTGAAAATATCAGAATCGCGAGCGATAGTGACAATTGTTGCTGGGTGAACCTCGAGGAGTACGAGCAAATGAAGCAGCACTGTCTCGATAAGCACGAGGAAATATGTGATGGCGATACGCATACCATCATCTGTAAGGAACCATCACAGCATCAACAAATGTCGTCATTCTTCCGTTGTGGAGAGTGCTGCGACGTGTATCTCAAAGCAAAAGGGTAAGTAAGTAAAGAACATGTGATAGAATAGATGTAGTAGGGGGAGAAAAAAGATAGCTAGCAAAAAACCTGTGCCTTTATTTTTACAGAACGCCCGAAGGAGAAGATGTGCCACCGCATCGCGACGTGGATCGGTCGGTGTCGACATCCGAACCCGTGGAGGAGAAAGAAGAAGAAAGGTAAGCAGAATCATTGTGAATAAAAAGAAAGAGTTTTTTTATTAATGACACGTGTGTGTTAAAACAGAAATGTTGTGTATATGTCTACAGGTCCGAAAAAAAGCCTGACAAGAAGAGGAACAAGGCAAAAGTCGTAAACAAGAAGAAGATGTTGGAAGCCTCTCGAGAGAACGTTATAGTGCTCATCTTTGACCCCATTCCAGAAAAGTCAGAGGAAGATGAATCCAAATAGCGTGTTTATGCACGACGACATCTCCATCAGCTCCAAGCATCGTGTGAATATAGGACTGCATTACGAACTCGCATCCCTCTTCATCAAAGCAGTTGACGAAACTTTTGTATACATAACAAAAGAGGACTGGCAGATAATAGTTCGAAATATAGCTGTGATTGAAACGTATGTGAAAGACGGTAAGCTTCCTCGTTTATCGTACAGTGAGAATATAATCTATGCATATAACGTAACAGTGCATATGAATAAAGTTAATGAAATAGCATTTGTGAATACGTGTCTAAACGAAAATGTCATAAACCTGGACATTGTTGCAATAGCAGGACTGAAGAGACTAATTCCATACATTGAAATACATTTATTTCAATTGCATGACGTTCATAAATCAATGTGTTCATACGATGTTAGAGGTAGGAGTGTCAGAAAAAAGTTAAAGGAGATGTATGCTAAAATCAATAAAAAAATATAAAAATTTCATTCTTTATTGATGTAAAAAAATACATTTTTCATTTCTTATATGATAGATTGAACAACATGAGTTAGGGGTTTATAAGTGAACAATTTGTCATGAATAATCAAACAAAACAAAGATGTTTGTGCAGGAAAATTCGCCGATGCTTGAACTTCCAATCTGATGTTAACGGCTCCAGTCACGGTCTCCTCCGGTTGATGAGAACAGTCTATGACGAATAGTGGTGCATATTTCAGAAAATCGCCTCTCTTCAAAAGAGGGTAATTTTCTTTGCCATAATAAGAGTATTGAAATTTAGAATACTGATCATACAGAGATGCAAACTTTGAATTTGCAAAATCCAAATTCATGTCATGATACGGATAACATTCGCTGTTGAGATAAAGCTTCAGATTGGTGATATTCCAGTGATCAAAGATAGAGCTATCTTTAGCAAGGTAGTTCAGTCTGTCGGTCTGTGCACCCACAATGACAAAACGCGGTTTCTCAAGCTTCGATGTCGTTGCAACGTTCCACGTGAACGCTATAGTCTGCGGTACTGCAGGTTGAGTGTGAAGGTCCAGGGTTCGAAAAGCAACGTGCAGTGGGCGATCTGACTGGACGAGTTTAAGTTTCTCCACCCTCTCGGCATCGGAGAGTCTAAGTACGGGCATCCTCCATTCGATACGGTTTAGTTTAATGATAGTCACATCGTTGCCAATCACACAATTATTAGAATTTTTAGATCTAATGAGAACCAGTTCAAACTTGCTATTAAGTATCAGCTCCTTGTGATCGTCTGCGAAACCCAGAAGCATCGAAAGAGGAACGATAGCGTTGAATACACCGTTCGATGCGTTCACGATGTCTACAGGTTCTCCGGGATACGTCCAGCCGGCGTTCTGCAGGCGATTGGAGTCCAAAGTGTTGAGAGCCGCATAGTTGCGCATAGTCGTAGAAATTCCAGGATTTCTCGTTCTATCTATGGTAGTACCATTCATATCTAAGCGAACTTCATCGAACAGAAACGCCATGGCATTGTTGGTCAGTGTTGCAGATGAAGCTTCGCCAGTAGGTTTTGTCACAGATCCCTCTATGTAGAGGTAACTTCTGCTAGGAAGCGTGTACAAATCCTCGGCTTGGCATGGTATTCTAATTTCATCATTCACATCTAGAGCAGACGTATTGTAAGGTAGGAAGACATGTTCCTCCTCTTTACTAATCTTATCGTCAAACGTCGGAACCCCGGTCACATCTAAAACATCCATTACAGAACCTTGAATCCCAGACGCTCGAGGAACTCTCGGTTGGATGGTGTTAGCAGTTTGCGTGTCGAAGACTGAGTAGGTATCAATCTCGAGAGAAGCTTTTTATTATAGTAATGCCTTTTAAAATTTATTCCCATTCCGTCTTATGTGCAGTCTCACTGTTATAGTTTCGTTTCTGAAGTCGAGCGTATCCCCGTTCTGGTCTACCACGCGAATGCTGAGATGATCAATGAGATTCGTGTCGATGATGGGTAGATATATAGGACTGGGCGGTTCCTGCGAGATGTGGTAGCCCGGAGGAACCGACGGGAAAAACTCGTAGAGAGAATGCCCGCTTTTACCGTTGATGAAGGATCCAGTGGCAAGGCTGCACTCGACGCGTATGATGCTGACCTTAAAGATGTTCACCAGTTCGTCAGACTCGGTCAGTACACCCGGTTCCACCGTGCGCTTGCCGGTGAAACCGAGAAGAGAGCCCACCGATCTCTCTCGAGCGAAATCGATAAAGTAGGGGCACCGAACCTCAGCCTTCATAGTGTTATTATTGGGGCGGAGAAAAAAGTCATCGCCGGCTTTGAGTCTATCCTTGAGGAAGGTGTTTATATCTTCTATTTCATAAGTTCCAGGTGGAATTTCGACAGTTTCAAGTTTTCCACCCCGCACGTAATGGAAAAGGTTATTGCTAGGATCAACATTTGGTATCGAGTAAAATGTCTCGAAATTCAGTAGAGCAATCTCGTAAACCCCATCTGGATCCAGATGGAGTGGCGGATTCAAATGGGTAGAGAAACTAGAATCAGATCCGCTCACAGTGATAGTGTAACTCATTTTGACCATTCGAACATCCTGTCGAAAGTGTTTTATAACAGAAACTGCAAGCACAGATGACCACAAATGACAGAATCGAAATTCTGATACCTGTGTCTGTTATACATGATCTTAACACCGTCGAGGTAGGATTCTATCTCTCTTGGAGGTTTCAGATTGCCGAAACTGTCAAAATAAAATGCTAAATTTCCATCCTTGCGTATAGCAACCGAATGGGTACCGGGATTCTGCGAGTTGTCCAAATTGACGACGATCCTCTCTGCACGTCTAGGTCTTAGAGGCAGTTTATCTAGCATGTATACGCCTCTAAAATTAGGAATGCGTAGACGTTCAGCATAAGTTTCAATCTCCGCACCGCTTAAGGCTTTTTCCGGGATAAGTACAGACCTCGCCCCGAGTTTTTTGGACGTAGATACAAGCCCTTCCCCTTCCTGCGTCGTCCACCTCCCTTCTTAAGACCTCTGCCCTTGCCCGTGGCTAATGCTTCCATGTGCTGATTGTGACGAACCAGCTCGTTCAGTTGCTTCTCCGCAGCACGTTTCTTATTCACCGAGGTAGCGATCTGTGCGGCTCCACCTGCCAAGCTACCTGCAGCACCCAATGCTGCCAAAAGCGGTAGCAAAGGTAAGATCCCACCTCTAGCGGGTGGCGGTAGTATTCTCTTCCGACGTTTGCGCAATCCGGCACCCATGGCCAGCTTTCCCTTCATGATTGCGGTCACAAGTCTAGCGGCAAGCTTCTCGCCAAAAGTAGCGTCGGCAGACTGCACCCGATTCCAGGCTTTTTCCACAAGAACCTTATCAGCCAAATGCCTCGGAACAGTATCCTGATGTGTGGCGTAGGCGATATCGTGTTCTCGACACGCAGCGTCCAATGCGTTTATAGGAGGATCCCCTCGCTGCAATCGCTTATGTAGCTTAGTTCCGGGACCGCAGTACCTGTAGCCGGGCAAATGAGCCTCAAACGGTAGAGAATTAATCAAAGAATTAAGTACTCCGGAACCCTTCCGAGCGCGTCCAGAGCTCATGATACACTATGAAAATAAAAAGCGAAAGATATAACTTATAATCTTAGTCGCACGATGGAAGTAGTGAAGCAAAAGTGCTCGTTACCCATACAAGTTTTAGACTTCGACAATGACATTCGCGAGGGAAGGCACGGCTCTCTCTTCCCGAGCAACGTCAGAGCGCTCATTCTGGGTAGCTCGAATGCGGGGAAGACGAATATCTTACTCAACCTGCTAATCCACGAGAACGGGCTAAGGTTCGAGAATCTTTACATTTACTCGAAATCACTGCATCAACCGAAATATCAGTACCTGCTCAAAGTGCTGAAAACCATACCCGATATAGGAGTGTACACGTTCGAGGACGGTGAAAAAGTACTGGAAACCTCAGAAGCCAGAGAAAATTCCATATTCGTATTCGATGACGTCATCAACGAGAAACAGGGTAAAATAGCTTCGTATTACAGCATGGGCAGACACCGTAACGTCGATGCTGTATATCTAGCACAATCTTATGCAAAGGTACCCAAACATCTAATTAGAGACAATGCAAATATGATTGTACTATTCCGACAAGATAATCTCAACTTAAAGCACATATACGACGATTACGTAAATACTGACATGTCTTTTACGGAATTCAGAGAGTTGTGTAAGCAAGTATGGGAGAGTAATGACAGATCGAACTCGAGACCCTTTGTTGTCATGGTACCTGAATTTCCGCTGAATGAAGGACGATACAGAAACGGTTTCGATGTATTTATCAGAGTGAATAAATAGAGAGTATCGCTCATTACAGCTATGAGTATCGACAGATTCGGATCGCGCAGGATCATCCCATCCAGGGGTGTGCTTAACCGTTATATTATAAATCGAGATGACACGGGAAACTATCAATTCAAGAAAAAGCGATTATGCAACATTCAGGATCCTGAAGAAGAATATGATGCAACGACTAAACACTATGTGGATACGCTTACGACTATCGTCGAGCATCGAATGCAGACGTTCACCGAAAAGACTTCATATCAGCGTATGGGCGAATTTGAAGCTATGCTTAGGCAGCACGTGCAAACATCGCTCGAAGGTCAACATCAGAGCCTAATGGAATACCTGAGTAAATATGCTTTCAAACGCGATGCAGAAAAGAATGTCATTCTGGATACGATAAGAATGAAGGTACTATTGCCTCCAGTTGACGATCATGATGTTCCGAATAAAAAATATATTTTGGATTACATAAATGCACACACACCGCTTCCCGATTCGAACGGTAACGTTTCCTTTCGAAAGAAACGAATAAGGGAGATAGCCGATCCCGTGGAAGATAACGATGCCGCAAATAAAAAATATGTTAGACATTTAGTTGTAAAGAAAAATGCGGAAACACAGACAGTTTTAAACCGAACTCTAGCTTCTATGCCTCAAGAAATTATTGCAGCAGTAGAAAAAAATTTTGATACCGTGGTAGCCTCAATTATGAATAGTATTGCTAATCTTAATTCGCGAGTGAATCTAATAAATACTATTTTAGGGAAAATGAGTGGACAGCTCATCATTACATTGCAAACGAAACCGTACAGAGGTAACTCACAGAGATACATGCTAACTTCGGGACTCGAATACTACAGGTCCCCGGTTAGCGGAGAGGTGTTTGGCTGCAATATGATTTCATCATCGCATCCCAATACGAGAACGGATGCAATATTTGCAATAAATGATAAACGCGTTGAAAGTTATCCTGCACTCGTCATGATGGGCGATAAGTTGACCTTCACAGCTCCAGTTAATCGTGCTAAAGATGGACATATTCTAAGTATCGACTTAAAAATCTCCTATATATTGATGCCAGCAGCTTAAATCTGCATTCATTTTACGATGGATGTAGAAGGCATCAGACTCAAGCAGTCCATCGCTCGACACAGTAAAGCGATAAGGGAAAAGTTACGTTCCCTGAGGGGTCTCAGGTTCGAAACCCAACGCGTGATGTCCGAGGTTCTTCAGCCCGTCACCGTTCCTCTGAAGGATATACTAAAGAATCAAGAAAAAAGCAAAACCCCTCTCTCTCACCCCGAAGAAGAAGAAGAAGAAGAAGAAGCCGATACCCTTGTGAATTATCTGAAGAAGGTTCGAACAGCTAGCGGCAGCGATCTGGACGTTACCTTTGGAGTACGGTATGAAGACGGGGATTATAAGATAGGAAATAAATTAATTACATTTGCAGATAACAGTGTTCAGATAGGAGATGAGATTTATGAGGCTAGCCCCGGGCTGTACGAACTATTATTCAAGCGAGTACCTCAGACCTCATCGTATACGGAAGACGATCTGGATATTTATTCTCAGATTTTGAAACAAACTCTAGTTCACAGACAGGGCTACAGCAGGAGCGGTCGTCTGAGATCGAACAAGGGGTATAAATATAAGAATATCATACGCAGGCTTATCGACACTACGACCGGTTCCGGTCTCGAATGGAAGCAGCACGTTCCGGGTAGGAAGTTGGACTACGTATACTGGTCCGATCCTAATAGTCTGATTAGCAGACTCAGATTGCTCATTGCATCGAGAGAGGCTGGCAATTTGAATCATACAACGGAAATTCAAGAGATCATCACAGAATTGAAAAACTCAAAAATAATAGCATGATTAGACGAAACATCGTTAGTGAATTACACTCCCCGGCCAGAAGGAAATTTCTACGTAGGAAAATAATTAGTAAAGGTCTTAATGACTTATTACAAATAGACCTTATTGAAATGATAGCATACGCAAAACAAAACAGAAACTATAAGTACATTCTTATTGCTGTTAATTTTTACTCAAAAATGGCTTATGCAAGACCTGTGAAGGACAAGACCGGAGTGAATGTTACAAAAGCAATGCGAGATATACTGGAGGATCTGAATACAACACCTAAGAATATTCAATCCGATAACGGCAAGGAATTTTACAATAAGCATTTCAAGCAATTAATGACCAGGTATGGAATTAATCACTATAGTACATTCAGTGTCATTAAGGCTGCTGCTGTCGAGCGTTTAATAAGAACGCTTAAAACTATGATGCATAAGGAATTTTTGACTAAAGGTTCATATAAATGGCTGGATCTCTTGCCAAGAATCATTAACATCTACAATAATACTTACCATTCGACGATTCAGATGAAGCCTCGCGACGTCAGGAACAACGATCTCCTCCTCACGGTGTATCGTCGTGATGTTATGAGGTACGAAAAGAGGAACGCCAGGAGGTTCAGTGTTGGGGACCGTGTTAGGATCTCTAGGCATAAGGGTCTACTCGAGAAAGGTTACACACCTAATTGGAGCACTGAAATCTTTCGCATTGTCAGGGTAAGAAGCACAGTCCCACCCACCTATCATCTGAAAGATGGTGAGGGGAAGGTAATACAAGGTGGATTCTATGGTCATGAATTATTAAGAACTAGTTACCCTGACACATATCTCGTAGAAAAAGTACTACGTCGACGTGGGAATAGGTTACTCGTCAAGTGGCTAGGCTTTCCAAAAAGTGAATGGATAGAAAGGAATTCTGTAGTGTAGAAGATGCAAAAAAAACTAAGACAAAATGTTTTTAGGATTCAGGATGTGTGTTGTATAATTTTATTTCTTAAGAAATAAAGCAACAGAATCCAAAAGTAATTGAGTTTTATTTATTTTTTAAAAATAACCCTACATATTCCCCATCACCCCCAAAAAGTATAAACATGTAAAAGTGAGTACTTATTCAGGTGGACATGTGTTTGCATTTATAAAACAAGATTTTGTGAACTTCAAAGCATAAAAAGAAATCTCTCTAAAAATGAGTACTTGTTGAGGAGGACATGTAAAAATAGTATGGTTTACATCATAAAAAGCTTTAAGTATAAGAAATGCACAACAATCTCTCACATTAAGCAGAATTACATTAAATGGGGACGACATTCATAAACAACACTTGTGAACTCAAAAAATTGGTTTACATAACATATACCATAAACTTTAAAGAAAATATAACTCTCATCCCAAAAAAGTATAAACATGTAAAAATGAGTACTTATTCAGGTGAACATGTGTTTTCATTTATAAAACAAGATTTGTGAAGTTCAATTACAAAGAAAATGAGTACTGGACATGTGAACTCGAAAAAAGTATGGTTTACCAAGCCCCTCATTAAGCAGAATTACATGAAATGGCATACTTTCAATAATGTAAAAAAACACATAGTCTCTCTCTCTCTCTCTCTCTCATTAAACAGAATTACATGAAATGGCATACTTTCAAATAAGGTAAAAAACACATAGTCTCTCTCTCTCTCGAATTACATTACAATGTCAGCTGTGCTCAGAGGTAGCAGGATCTCTTGGAATAGAAAAATGTCCCCAGGCCATAGTTTTATGCGAGTTTTCAATCATATAGCGTTTGGTATCAAGCCCTCTCAATGCAATTTTGTTCATTTCTACTGTGTGAACGTTGTGCTTACGACTTTGGAAAGTTGTTTGTCTGGCATAATGTGCTACATTCATGTCATTGAGACAAGATAGGTAATCATCAAAAGTTATTGAACGCATTGCAGCCTTTGAAACGCCTTTTGACTTCTTAACGATCTGACCATCAAAACGATATGAGTACAGCTTAGACCTTAGCCCAGCGTATTCTGTCATTAATTTGCCCGATAATTCGTCTTTAAATAAGCCCATTACTTTCCTGTTTACCAGAGGTATCGAATATATGTTATCGGGTGGATAATTGGTTGTATCAAAATGCTGAATGTTGGTTTTGATAAAATCATAAACATCTGTACTAGTTTCAAACAAAAATGAATCTGTATCCATGTAATTTAGAGACAAATCATTTAGGTTCTTTTTCAGAATGTTATAATAAAAGTGGTACATCACATATTTAGAAATGTCAAGTATTGCCTGTCCTATGTATATGGGCTTACACATGTGAATTTCTTCCTTTGCCAGTTCGATACCCACAAGGTTCTCGTCAAATATAATGTAACGCAAAAACGTTTGACGCGATATCAGCTTTTTCGCTTGTTTCCAACTGTTAACGAGACGAAAATCGTTATACTTACGTACATTTTCCATAAATTTTCCATAAACACAATTATTCATTTTTTTCCATAGATTCTGACCGAATTTAGATTTCTCCTCAGCACGTTTTGCAGCGTTCAAGTCAATGTATGATTTTAACCAGAAGGATTGTTTGTAAGCCACTGCTTTATGTATGTATTTCAACTTCATTCCTAATTCTACACATTGCTGTAGATTACGGTAATGCAAGACATACTTTGACTTATCTGATAGTGTTGCAAGGAGCTTATTGCATGTATCCTTTGGAGGTATTTCGCTCTTTGGACACAGTGGAAGATCGTTGTGTTCGTCGTGAATGGCTTTAGGATATTCGAGATCGACTTCAAGCACATAACCCGTTTCCGAATCTGGCGGTACGTTTAAGAATTCTATTGCATTAATTTCATCTCTATTTAACCATCTGAGTTCGCCACATGGAGTTGCATGTCTTGCCATAACAAATCCGTATAAGTTTGTACAATCGAAAAGTGCTAAGTATTTAGGTGGTAGAGATTCGTTGTATTCATTCATGTATTTGTTATTGGCTTTGGAGTATCGCTGCGACACCGTGCAAAGCCCACCCCTGATTCCTGACTCGAAAAACTCTAGCATTTCTTTGTCGGTGATTAGCGATAATTTTGTTTTAGTCGTCTTTAACATCGCCTGATAGGCCAACCCGGGAGCAGTGTAGAAATGGCACGGATCTAGTTTATATAAATTTAGGCATAAGTTTCTGAAAGTTTCAAAAATGTCAGTCAATAACAATGTGTCAGTCTTAAGATATAGATCGCTGTATTCGCCTAAGTTTCTGATATTTAACTCTCGCCATACTGTTTGTGCATGCAAGTAATCTTCCGTTGTTATATCATCAAATTGTGATATATCTGGTAATGCGGTCTCTTTCAATTTCTCTACGCAATCCAGATATGTGTATGGAAATACGCCTTTACGTATCATTAGCTGCCGATGTGCAGGATTTTCGTATGCTCTGTTTGTATTTTTAAAGTCCTCGGGGTTTAGCATATCAGCTAAATTGCTCAATTTATCATCGAGGAATCTATAACTATCAAGAAATCTGAAATATATACTTTTTCCATTGGACGTATATCTCTTACTGAATGATAGATAGTTTTCAGATGTTTGTGAAATACATGATATGGGTTCTCGATCGTAAGCGAGATGTTTCACGAGAAAATGTGAATCGTAGTTTGACAGACAATGAAAAAAAATCGGTATGTAATTTGGTAACTTTCTATTCAGATTACACGAATTGTGGGCCGCTCCTATGAATCTACCGGTCAAATGGCAGTGGTCTAATATTTTGTCAGATTCGGACTCAAATTTATCTTCACACAGATGACAGAAATCAGTATTTCTGAATTTTATTTTATCTGCATCGGTCATATTTAACTCTTTGTTTTTCGAGTAAATATCGATTACATCGTCTGCAATTACAGTTAATTCACTGAAAAAATCTTGAATCGCATTAGGACCTCTAAAGATTTTGAATTTCGATAAGGTATCGTCATAATTGCATACAAGGTTTAAAGCTATTGATACTGCTTCGTGTCTTTGTATCGATCTCGTCCAACTGCTATCTGCGGAGGGCTGACATGAATGCACTTTTTTAAGTATTGATTCGATATCTGCATATATGACAAATGGCACAGGAGAGCACTTCGAGTATGAATTGAATCGAATGGTGTCATTTACCCCTATTTCAGGCATACTAACAACTTGCGATTTCATGCATCTCCTTTTATGTTTAGCTAGGTTGCTTTCATTCGAGAAGTATTTCATGCATGCCTCACATATACACATCCTACACTTGCGTTTAGTTAATTGTGAGGACAACAGGCGAGATAGGTCATTTATTAAGCAATAGTGTGATCTAGCTTCATCGACAATTCTTAAGAGGTTCACATGATGCTCTTTACGTTCCGAGGTTTGATATAATGGAATAATTGAATATTCGTCTATACCATATACAGTGATAGATATATTATCATTTTGCTTTTCAAATTTTTGTATGTCATCTAAAGATACTGGAAACTTTATTCCTGCGAAATTAAATTCTTTAAACATATTGTACTTGGAGTACGAACTCACTCTATAGCTGTTACGCTTTACCGGAAATTTGGATGCCAGTAGGCAATATCCGAAACATTTGTTATCAGTATTCCTAATATTGGTCACTGCTCTCTTGTGTTTTATGAAATCTGGCACTTTTATGTTGCAACCTGCATTTAGCGGATCGTAGTGACAGAAATTTAGAATTAACGAACATATTTGGTATAGTGATTTCGAACTGCTTTTCGATTCGAATGTATCAATGTTGAACAATATGGGATGTTTAAGTTTATTCTCATACCAATCGCTAATGTTTGTACCTTGTAAGATAGCATCCATTTTACTATTGAAATTAAATGTCTCGATCTTTTCATTTTCGGGTGTTTGGATGACATATTTGCATACTAATGTGGCACATAACTTTATTCCTGACAAATGACGAGCGAGATTGCTCCGAATTTCACTGCTAACGAGCGGTTGACATTCATCTAGAAATGTTTCAGGATCTATCATTCCCACCGAGTTTTCTATTTGACTCGTATAGATCCGATTTTTAAATGCCGATTCAATTGTCATGCATGCAAGATCCTTCTGCCTCTGTTCACTCACCGATTCTGTTCTTGGTTTCTTTGATGGAGACGCGCTATCATCTTTCGGCGACGTAGTCCTCTTGTTCGGGGATCCGGTCTTATTTGAGATCACGTGCACGTGTTCCTCTGAAATTGAAATAAATGAGGTGTCATCAGTAATACATATTTGATATCTTTTAAGCTGAAAAGAATGTTCAGGTAAAGTTTTTTCGTGATATTAATTTGTTACTTTTTTGAAGCATGCATGAAAGCTGAAAAATCTATAACAAATAGTTCATTTTTTTATTTACAGTAATCAAAGTATCTTTAAACTGGAAATAATGTTGATTTTATTTCAAGTAAAGTTTTTTAAATCGAATTTTCGTTTTTTCGTGATATTAATTTGTTACTTTTTGAAGCATGCATGAAAGCTGAAACAAAAATATATAGTTCACTTTATTAAAGCTGAAAACAAAATTGTCATTTTATTTCAAAGTAAAGTTTAAAACCTGAAATCTAATTTTCTTTAAAGCTGAAAAGAAAAATATCCCCTTTTTAGCATGAAATACACTTATATAACAAAACTGCTTCATTATTAATGTTTGATGCTACTGACATTAAAGTTATATATTAAAAAGAGGAAATGGAATTTTACTTATAGCTGAAAAAAGAAATATTGTCAAATTATATTTTTTTTGTTGAATGTTTAAGCTGAAAAAATTTATTATCTTATCCGATTACTTTAATGTAATGTTTTGTTTTAACACATACATGCGAACATTAACTCACCTTTTCTTGTCATGGAGTGGATTACTGCAGTGTCTGCAGTTGCATCTCCTTCGCTTGAGAATTCTCCTGCATGTTTGAACTCGTCTGAAAATTATACAATTCATTATTGCAACGATCTGAGAAGTGAAAATAGTAACATTTTATCGACTGGCTATAATCTGAAATTTCGAGATACACGTACAAAGACAAGATTTTTATCCAAATTAATCTTAAAAGGTCAAAAAGTTAGAACTATTCCATTAAGAATTTTTTTCTCTTTTCCGAGATGCATTATTTTTTTTTCTGAACTGAGCTAACACATGCAAAAAAACTGTTTTAATATACCTTTTTTTGTAAAAAAGTAATCTTGTGACGTCGATACCCGCTAGCTAGCGTCTCTTGTCCCATGTACACAAGGTGATAGCCTCCTTCATTTATAGCAGTTTTCTGTTCTGTAGTCATACTCTTAAATCGCTCGGGAAGAAAGATCTGATACTGATCTAATATTACTACGACGCGTTCCCCATATCTCGTGCTAAGCGTCTTCAGCTTGTTTATTTTGAACGGCACGTTTATCTCTAGATCTGCCAGTTTCTTTGTTGGTACTATTGGAGCGCCTTCTCCAATTTCATTGAGCTGGCTTATGATTTGATCTGAAACATACAGACGCGTTTCAACAGGTTTATATTATTTAGGTCACGAAAAAACACGGAAATAAAAGACACATTGAATCGATCGTTTGGGTCACTGAAGTATATGTAAAAAGACACATTGTAAGAAATAATAATTTTTTTCACCTACCATCCATGTTCTTTCCTGGCTGCGCACTTCTGTTGCAAATGGTCTTTTTTCGTACTCCCTTACACATTTTATATGTCCCCGACGTTGTTAGCCCCCCCTCCCCACAAACACTTGTTCTATGCTGCAGTCACATGTCCAGCGTAATAAGTACTAAGTTCTTAAGAACGGTATCCTACGTCTTTATAAGTTCACGATACTATTACGCCTATTTTCCCTTCTCCTTCCACGTATGCGCACGCAGTTATCTGACCATTGGCTGACATTCGTTCGTGACAAAGAATTACCTTGTCCACCTGGCCCCTGTACTTACGATAATTATAGCATTGGTAGGATCCGTGTTGCTGCTTCCTTTTTGCTACAGGCAATTTCTTACGCTACTTTCAGTTATTCCATAACCTATAATTATTTAAAAATTCTGAAGTCCTGGTTTCTCTCTATGCCTTCGGGTTACAGAGACGAGAGAAAAAGACATTGCATTTGCATGTCTCAGCATGTGAGCTCGATATGCCGAGGTTTTTTTAAAGCATTTAATTTTACTAATTTATAGTTCATTGCTGTCTTGACCCTTCTGTTACTGATCCAGCGTGAACGGGAATCACTCGCATGGATTTCTTATTTTGCCTTCTTGATGAAAGATTCCAAGTTTTTACCTGCGGGGGACTCGAAAACGTACGTACGTAACGGTACACCTGACTCGAATATTATTAGCCCCCTTAGTTTTTTTTCTCATTGCCTTCTTACTGAACGGGATCTCTTCTTCTTTGATTCATACATTGAAAACAAAATCTTGGATATGACGAGATAACCGTACACATAACTCGAATTCACATGTCCTCTGCCTCTGAACGCGGGAGCCATACATTAGTTTTTTTAGCAAACGCGGTAACCATACAAATAACTCGAATATTATTTAAGCCATACATCTTTTTTTGTCACTTCATTGCCTCTCTTCTTGCAATTTTTTTACTTTATCTACTACGTATAGTAAGTATTGCATTCCGCCCAAAAATTCGATACCGAGATTTCACATGAAATACATGTTTTGAGACCCCCCATTTTTGGAAACATGTCCGTGTGTCTGTATGTGAACAGTCGGATAAACACCAAACTTAGTATTTTGGTTCAGTATCTTCACGAAGGTTTTTTCAAGAAAAATCCCCACCATCCCAGAATACCCTTTACATGGAACATTTTTCTCAAAAATGGCTCTAACGATTCTTCATTGTGAACGACTTTTGCATAACTGGTAAAAAAATAATAAGAGATAGACAAAATTTTACTACACGTGAGCGCGCACGCGCGCACACACACACAGATATTTTTTTCGGCTTTTAATTATTTTATTATTCATTTAACTCTGCAACATTCACCTTAGACTCTCAACATCACGTAATCCCCTCACGTTACTCATATAGACGGTTTCTAAAACCGTCTATTCATTACACGGGTACAAACACACATACGTACCTGTTGTCAAACCCGCGTTAACTCACATTTTTTTCGGCTTTTAATTATCTTTATTATTCATTTAATTCTACAACATAACAATAAAGTGTATCGACAACTTCACAAGGGGAAATAACGTGCTCCAGGGAGCACCGCAGAGGAGGGACGGACTCTCCCTCAGAATCCAAACGTCACGTAATCCCACACGTTACTCGTATATGCGGGTACTAACTCCGTCTTTCAATACCACGGATTGTAATTCAAGTACATAGTTGTGTCAAAAGCCGCGTTACTCAACTACTTACTGCTTACCTCGCAGCTGTTGTGACATTGGTATTGAACGGAAAGCAGCAATACTTAAAAAAATACCTGTAGCTGTTACTCTTAAAATAAAAAGTACAAGGATTAACAAAAGAAATTACAACCACACTTCTTCATATTTTCATTGGCTAATTGTGGTCACAAAACAAAAGTACTCCCAGTTCTAGCTTTTGCATGTGCTACCTACCAGGAATAGGAAATCTGGTATTGTAGGCGTTGTAAACAATGCCTAAAGTGAACATTATACAAGAACCTAGTCCCTGCTTTCAAGTTACAAAAGAGAAACTAACTAAACTGCTGCGCTGTGAACTTAGTGGGAAACTTCACATTTACAGCAGACAATTAAAAGCCGTGCTCTAAAACTTTACAGCAGCTATTTAATAGCTTAATACGTCTTCACAGCAGTCCTGAAAATAACGTAATACTTTAAAATTAAATATACAGAGGTTTAAACGAATGCATCACTGAAATTCGTATTTTCAAGCGTTTTTACTCGATTTAGCTGAACACGTAACATTAAGTTTTTTCTTACGTAAACACTGAACGAATTAAATTTAATTTCGATGTATTTTCCATTTGAAGCTATTACGTTTCAAAACTACATCTTATACTCCGATGCAAAATGTTCCACACAGCGATATTTTTAAAAACGCTCGTTTCTTATAAATATCCCTGTCACTTATCTGATCATAGCACACAAAAGGTAGGTATATAATATTTTTAATTGCCTGGCTTTGGGAGCATGAGCAGTTTCAGAGGAATGAATGATAACTAACACACTTTAAAGAGTGAAAATATTGAGAAAACGAATTATCAAAAACTCAAATGAAATGAAATGAAAACAATGTTGATATAATATCATGCATAGCTCTGAAGGTAAGCATCCGCAGTATCTAAAGTGAAAATAGAATTGGAAATTATAAATTTATATGGGCATTTATGAACACACAATTCACACGCCTATTTTCTCGAGATTTTCACCAAGTTTGAGTGCATTCATTTAGTTTCAGATATGCAATGTCTTGTTTACTATTGTGCTCAGTCTTTATTACAATCCGCTAATTACAGAGACTGATGCAGTTGTTTATCCACCTACACTTGTTTCAGTTAACAGCGTTAGTAGTTAATGTCCTGTTATTTCAATAATTGTCGAAATTGCTTCGCAGTAACTACCGAGGTCCCATCAAAAATGAATTTTTAGCACTTAATAATTACGTAACACTGAGTTGTTTACTATTATGTAAATTTGGTTATGAGACAAAGTCACTAAAAATGTCAAAATGTAAATATATTTATCAGTTTTCTTGCAGTAAAGAAATTGCGATGTTTTGCGCTTTTTACTTTCCCTACTACGTATAGTAAGTAGGGGAAGTATTGTATTCCATCCAAAAATTCGATACCGAGATTTCACCGGAAATATACGTTTTTAAACCCCCTGAATCCAAAAAAAGCATTTTTGGAAACATGTCCGTGTGTGTGTGTGTGTGTGTGTGTGTGTGTGTGAAGAGCATAACTCAGAGACGAACAGTCGGATAAACACCAAACTTGGTATTTAGGTTCAGTATCTTCCAGAGATGCGACACGAAGGTTTTCAAGAAAATCCCCCCATCCCAGATTACCCTTTACACGGAATATTTTTCGAAAATTTTAATTTTCTCAAAAATATATTGAAGTAGTATTCGTGTGTATTTGTGTCCCCACATATGGTGGATAATGTTTCTCACGTAATGTTGCTTACCTCACGCGTAGAACCATCTTGTGTGACGTCATTCGTCGGTCGCCTGCTAACTCCCTCTGGCGTAGCAATCTATATGAATTAGTTTTAAGGTTATGTATATTGTCTTCCGGCCAGCTATTTAGGTAGGCATTTAATTCTTGCAGGGTGTGAAGCGGAAAAGGAATCTTTTATCCAAAAATTACTAGTGAAGAAATGTATTTTATAATGTTTTATTGTCGAGCACGTGCACTAACACTTTCACAGATTTGTCTAGATACTCGCCATACTGAAACTGTTTATAATAACTTCTCACTTTTAACTCACGTACTTCAATTTTTGTATATAAGTGACTTTGTAATATTTTAGATCTTTAATGATTTTCACTGCGTGTAACTTGGTGAACTGAGCGGCCAACGCGTAATGTACGGAGAATTTTGTATAACTGCAGGAGACGATGTGTAGTGCTTCGTAAGTCCTGCCGAACTGGAGACGATGTGTAATGTATCGGGAATCTTGTTGCACACTGGAGGACCCGCTAACTCGACCTGACTTATTTATAGGCTTACCTCAAGCTACACCTAAAGATTATAAATGAATTACCATTGGCCAACAAAACGCGCCAACATTAGCGTCTATTTTACTATCCAATGAAAACCACTAATACATATTACTTTTATAGAATCTTCTGGAAGCTTTTTTTACTGAAAAGGCGCGAAACATGACGTAACTTCCTGGTTCCCGGTAACGATAAACAACTCACTCCCTTGCTAAAGTATTATGTTATTGTTAACAGTTTCAGTAGAGCCGAAAATTATTATTTACCATTAATAATTACAATTATTAAACCCCTGAAATCAATGTTACATAAAAATACATATTCATATTATTATCGTTAACCACATCTGAGTAATTTGTGATACAAATTACCGTCACATATGCCCCACTAGAAATATAATTATAAACATTTATAACCTGTTTAGAAATTTTATAATTTTGTTTTTAGTCTCCTAAATCTTGTAACACACGCTATTCACTTTCACTTAACACTTCACACGCATTTATCACACGACATATGTTTTATCTCGCCACTACTTACTGGCTTTGGTTTAATTTGTTTAGATATTAATCTGATATCACAAAAATTTTTTTTTATAGCAAATACTATACCCTAAACTATTTATTTACTACTACCAAATTGTTTACTTTAAGCTGTTGACAAAATTTATACATTTAAGATTTTTTTGTAATTATTATACATATGTACCAAAATATTCACCCTCAACACAAATATTTACATCTCTTAAATCTAGGCATTGTTTCACATGTTCTATTTACTACATAAATATTGGTTTTAATTATGTTTACCATTTTTGTTATTTTGAATTTTATTTTAACAATACTCTTTGAATAGTATTTATGTACTTTACTTTAATATAACATCATGCTTTATTTCACATGTTCTCTTACTAGTAAAATGTTATTTTCCTCTCAAACATTTAATCATGTCCAAAATTTATTTCTCCTTTCCTATGACGTACATATTTATTTAACCCTCTTACGTTCCAATACATTGCTCTGCATTTCGTCTTTAACTATTCAGCATTTATTATTTATCATCTTTGTCTTTTGTTTCACCATGATCCTCATGGTTATATGGTTTAAGCATCTCAATATGGAACTTTCCTATGCTTTTTCGATTTGTTGGATTACATAACTCATATGTATTAGTTCCATATACTTTAACAACTTCATATGGTCCATGGTATTTGAGAAACATTCGCCAATAAAGTTTATTTTCTTTGTCGGACAATTTCTTGGTTTTAACCAAAACTAAATCTCCTATTTTGATCCTCCATTCCTTTCTCTTCTTTTCTTCATGTTTCGTTTTTCTTTTTATGGCTTTTTTCTTCATCCTCTCAAATGCTTTTCGGAACATCTCTTCTTCTGTTGGTGGTATCGAATGCGCATCTGGAATGGCTCCTGGGATTGTTTTACACATTGTATTGATCTTCTTTCCCAACTTAAGTTCACATGGTTTATATCCTGTCACATTGTTTATGGTTTCATTTAGTAGGTTCTGAACGAAGTTCACGTATCCATACCATTGAGTGTGTTTTCGATGACATAACACCCTTAAATAATTTGAAATTTCCTTAATTTCCCTCTCCACTGGGTTGGAGTTTGGTCTGTATCTTGACGAAAAATATTGTTTAATGCCATTTTCTTTAAGCCCATCCATAAATTTTTTTCCTGTGAAGTACGAAGCATTATCGCTCAATACAGATTGAATAGGCCCTTCTTCTATCACATATGACTTAAGTAGTCTATTCAAACATGCTAAACCTGTAGGTTTTCTCAAAGGGTAAATTCTTACATATTTGCTGAATATATCATAACAGACAAATATATATTTATTTCCAAATTGACTTGGAGGCATCGGACCATGAATATCAATACTAATTACACATCTCGGCTTATCCCTTATAACCGAATTAGTTTCAAATGCATATGCTGCATTTATTTGCTTTGCCTTCTGACACAAGTTGCAGCACGATATAAATTTCCGAACTTTTTGACGCAATTTGGATATGTATAAATTCTCTAAAATCATAGAAGTTGTTCGGTCCGTCCCTGAGTGTGCTAACCCTTCATGAAAATTCTTAATTAGTTCCTTTTCCATGCTTTTCGGAACCATTACCTTCCAACTAGGCATTTCTTTTCCATGCTTTTTGTATAATGTCCCATCTCGAATTGCTATAATTTCTTTCTTTGCCTCCTCAATCAATGGTGCATTTTCTTTAAATTTAAACAATTTTGCATCCTCATTTTGAATTTCCCCCATATTTTTCAATTTTCTAATCATTTCTTTACTTAAAGGAATTTCAATTGTCAATATTTTGACTTCATTTCTAGGCCTTTCAATATTTTCGGGAATTTGTGGGTTGTAGTTCAATCTTGATAGCAAATCACTGAAGGTATTATTTTTGCCAGGAATGTGGATAATCTCAATATCGAATGCAGATATTGCATGAATATATCTAGCAAGTTTTCCACTACATAATCTACACCGTTGTATGAAAGTTAAGCTTATGTGGTCTGAATATACTTTCACCTTTTTCTGATAAATATAGGTTTTAAAACGAATTAATGAGAAATATAGTGCTCCAATTTCTAACTGAGTCACTGAAGAATTCCTCTCAATATTTGTAAGTCCTCTTGAAGCTGTACTAATGACGTGAAAGTCATTGTTGATGTCTCGCTGTCCTAAAATTCCGGCGTATCCTTGCATTGATGCGTCGACATAAATTTCATATTCCAAATCTTCTCTGGGCCTCTCAAGTAATATGGACTTAGCAAATAGTTCCTTTACTCTCTCAAAACATTTTTGATGCTCCTCTGTCCATCTCCACTTATTGTTCTTTCGGAGTAGCTGCCGTAGTGGTTCTATCTCCGCCGAATATCTTGGTACGAACTTACTCTGAAAGTTCAATACCCCTAAGAGACGTCTAATTTGTTTTACGTTCCTGGGTGGCGGAATTCTCATTATTGCTTCTATTCTTTTCTGATCAGGTCTTATACCTCGTTCATCCACTACATAACCCAGAAAATTTATTTCCTTAACACAAAATTTTGATTTTAGTATGTTCACAGTCATACCATGTTGTTGTAGTTTATTTAATACATAATGGACATTATTCATGTGTTCTTCAAATGTTTGACTAATGATTAAGAAGTCGTCAATATACTTTATTAAAAAGTCATCTGCAGAATTTCCAAAGATATTGTGAATGGCTCTCAAAAATCCACTTCCTGAGTTTTTTAAACCAAAAGGATTTACACAAAAGCGATACTGAATCCCTGAGTACTGAAATGAAGTGTAATCACGCACTTGCGGATCTAATTCCACTTGCCAATATGATGCAGTGAGGTCGATGGATGTCAAAAATCTCCCTCTTGAAAGTTTTGTAATTAGTTGTTCAATTCCCTCACTTTGAAAATGATCTGGTTTCATATACTTGTTGACATATCTGCCGTCTAAAGTTAATCTCAAACTACCATCTCGTTTAATACTCCAGCAGATTGAATTTATGTATTGAGAATTACTTTGCTCAATAATCCCATTTTCTAGCATGCTATTTATTAATTGTCTAGCTTTGTCTCGAAGACTTATAGGTAAATTGTCATACTTGTGCCTATATGGTGGTACGTCTTCTACTTGAAATGTATGCTGATATACATTACATCTGCCCGGGATATTACTAAATACTGAACTATTGTTCATCAA